>NW_024121186.1:483423-629712 GCF_016745375.1 Pimephales promelas
GCGATGAGCGGATGATTGTGACTGGTTGTCTGTGCAGGAGAAGCTGAACGATAAGGAGATCTGCTTCAGTGGCTTCCAGTCCACAGACCTGCCTTCTCCGGCGGGGGCCGTGTGGATCCTGGGGGACGTGTTCCTCTCTCAGGTGTACAGCATCTACGACCGGGGTCATGATCGGGTGGGCCTGGCTCATCTCGCCGGAGCGCCACGGGTCATCACGTAGATCACACGGGGCGCTCGCCTCTGAATGAGCTCAAGAAACCAATGCGAGTGTCTGACGTCCTCCATTAAAACATTACACACCGTACTTTACTCTCTCTTTACTCGGTCCGCTGGGCCGTTACAAACATGACATTAAAGACATTCATCAGCTCAGAGATGTACAGGAAGATAACAGGTGAAGTTCATCTCAGAACAACACTTCAAACCTGATGAAACATGCGAGACATTTAATAAAAGTAACAAATGTTACACACTAAATTACCGTTTCTCCTTATTTTGATCAGGTGATGTTTTTTGCTCGTCATGTTTAACGTCATTCTGGGCTTGTGAGGTCTTGAAAATGAACAAATCTTTTTCTGAGTCATTTGGTTCATTCAACGAACGAAACGAATGAATTGACTCATTTGCTGCGTCCCAATTCGCATAGTATCCGTCCTAAATAGTATTCGAAAATAGAATTAGTGCATCCCAAATTGTAGTATGTTGAAATGAGTGTTTCAAAGATACCCGGATGGTCTACTATATCCGGTCAGAATCCGAAGTGTAGATCGATGCACACTCTAACGGCTGATATTGCCCACAAACCATTGCGCGTTGGACGAGGATTCGGTTAGAACTACAAACAAGAGTAAAAAGTGTTAAAAAAAAACTACAGACACGTAGTCGATACGGAGGACGCGCGAGTCCCCGCGGTTGTGTAGAGAGGTTTAGATAAAGAGCTTTGAGTGATTAATTATCAGTATCTAACCTGACGAAAATGAATTTATTCGATGTTGTCCACATTATATTGCATCTGCAGCAGCATTGTGAACTTTTGTAAAGATTACGTTTTAAATGCATCATTATATTCAAATTGCAAACACGAGGAGAGCATGAAAGACCCACAACTGGCAGATGAACGTGCTCGCCGAAACGGTAGGAAATAAAATTAGATAGAATGGAGGATTTTAACTGTGACAAGATGATTGACAGGGCAGTTTACACGCAGCACGTGACAGAGCCGTCCGTTAAAGATGACGTGATAGTGTGTCCCAAAGCTTGCCTACTCTTTTGCTACACACTCAAAAGTATGTACTTTTTCCTCACAAAAAGAGTACATACTTTTAGGGCGTAGTATAAGTAAGCGAATTGGGACGCAGCAATTCATTTTGATAAACAAATTCGAACAGGAGAGTCACGAACAAGCATCACAGAACAGAGCAAGGTGACCATTTGAGCTTATAAAACTTAAACTTTGTCATTTATTTATTAAATGAGCGATCGTTTCGCTTGATAAGACCCTTATTCATCGTCTGGAATCGTTTAAAGCCCTTTGAACAGTTTGCAGTTTGCACTGAAACTGTCTGCCGTTTGGTTCCCATTGAAGTCCATTTTATGGAGAAAAATCCTGGAATGTTTTCATTTCGACTGAAGAAATAATGACATGGACATCTTGGATGACATCAGGGTGAGTAAATTATCAGCAAACGTTTTTTTAAAAGTGAACTACTCCTTTAAGTGCTAAATGACGTCTAAACCGATGCCAGATTTTTATAGCTTTTATAGCACTGAGTGTGCCATTGGCAGCTTGGAGCATAATACTGACAGAGGGTTATATCGAATGGATGATTTCTTCATCTCTGCCCAGCTGGCTTTCTCATCTCCCCTCAATAAGTATAGAATTGCCCTGATATTCACCGACCAATAGTAATTTAGAAAGTTTGGCAGGGCAAGCCCACCTAAGCTGCGGGGTCTTTACAATATTTTATCCATTGCCCTTGGGCGTTTTTATTCTAGATAAAACTTATAATTTGATTATTTAAATTAAAAAAAAAATAAATGAAAAAAGATTTTGTGAGAAAAATTGGAAAATGTATAACAACTTGGGCAAAACAGTCATCTTAATGATAATCCTTCCACCTACACTGTAAAAAAAATATTTTCAAGATTTGTTATCACAACATTTTTTCTTTTGTCAAATCAACTTAAATAATTTATTTAGTTGAGAACATATTATTTTGAGTTTCTGATGATTAAATTAATCTCCTTCATTGTATTAACTCACTTTTTCCAGTTCAATCAACCTAAAATTTTAAGGCAACCAGGTTACTTACTTTTTTAAGTTAAACCAACAATATTTTTTTACAGTGCAGGGAAAGGTACAAGGAGTCCCACTTTTCAAACTACGAGTAAAAAAGAGTTGACTTTATAAAGCTCTTTACAATTCTGTGTAAACCAGACCTCCAAATGTTTAAACTTTGTCGTGGTGATCTTAAAAGGGATTGAAGAAGAGAGCACATCTGGAATCTTTAGTTCACTCTTTTGATAATTCACTTTATAACCAGATAGCTGGCCAAATTCATTAAGTAAATTGAATAGATTTGGAAGACTCGAGGATGGGTCAGAAATGTACAACAACATATCGTCCGCAGATAGAGATACTTTGTGCTCTAGATTCCCCCTCCTTGTGTCTGCTGATTGATGAGGACAGACGTGTATAATGACATGGGTATTAAACTGGTATTACAATGTCAACGAGATTTATGAAAAGATTTATACTTTTTCGTATATTTCCTCATCTAACACACTAAACAGTTTCTTATTAAAATGCAGAAAGCTTCCTGTTATGGGTTGGTTTGGTGTGTGTGTGTGTGTGTGTGGGACAGAGGGAAGCAGAGTGTGTGTGTTTGCGACTGCGTGCGTGCGTGTGTGTGTGTGTGTGTGTCTGTGTGTGTATGTGTGTTAGCAAGTTGTTATGAAGAATGTATATATCATTCATTAAAAAGAATTACAGTGTTCTACGTTAGAAGTTGTTGTTTAGTTTGATTTTAAGACGTGATTTAATGTCACACAGTTAAATTTTCTGTATCGCGTATTTAAACTTTAAAATCATTCTTATTAACAGGTTAATATATGTTTTCTCCGGGTATCTTATATAATAGGTTTGGAAGTTTTAGAGAATGTATTACAACTGAACTAAACCCATTATATTCAGTGGAGTTATTGGCTAGAACTAACACTGCTCCATCAGCCTGTGTGAGATGGGGATCTGTATAATTACACACTCTGCTAATTCTGTTTAATGACTGCTAATAAATATTTTGTCCTCCACATTTTCTCAGTTCACTCATTGATTTCAGCTTCATTGCTGTATCTTCGTGTAAAAAGATCATGCATCAATATTTATTTCCTGTGTTGTTCTTATTTTAAGGCCTGTGTCTCATTTAAGACTTCAGTGTAAACGCACACTTCCGTGACTGAGTAACAGCATCGCATTTGAAGTAAGGATTTATTGTAATAAGGAAATAAGGATTTTTTGCCATTGCAACACTTGTTTCTTATTTATCTAGGCTGTTGAAATACTGATGAGAGTCAGAACTGATGGGTAACGTATTTTCTTGAGAAATCGCATCTGGTGAAAGGGCCTTGTCAGACAACGGCAAGACTAATGCACGAAACGCATACGAGACATTTCTGAGAAACCTTTGGCGTCAATACAGACGCAATGGGCATGGGAATTTATCATCATGAAATCATGAAGTTATATATTGGGGTATAATTCCCAGATAGCAAACTGACATTGAATCAACGTGGAAATAGGACATCGAAACAACGTTGATCTGACATTGTTTTGCTCATCGAATTAACGTTGAACCAACGTCAGATGCGTCATTCTTTCAAAACTAACGGAAAATCAACTTGAAATCGACGCGTTGTTTCAACGTTATGAAAGCAAACCAATTTTCGATTTTCATTTAGCTTTGAAGAATGCCGCGTCTGACGTTGGTTCAACGTTAATTCGATGAGCAAAATCAACGTTGTTTCAATGTCATGAGAGACGTTGTTTCCACGTTAATTCAATGTCAGTTTGCTGTCTGGGTTGTGTCGCGATGACATGATATTCTTGGCTATGACTATAGTTGGATGTTTTTGAGCACCTAACCTAACCATTTCTCTAATAGGCACAATAATTTATTCAAAAATATCAAATATTTCAAGTCTTCTGGCCAAACGATTGCTTTAAAGAACTCCGGCACAAAATGAACCTTTGGTCTAATAAAACATTGGTACCTGGTGAACCGTTCTCTGAGATTTGTTTTCATGATAATCGAATGTAAAGAGTTTTATCTCTAAAAACTGTTTAGTGTATAATGCTAGTACTGGGGGCATTTACTAAGTAAAAAGAAATCGCTAGTAAAAAGAAATCGCTAGCCACTAACAAGGCTCAAAATACCCCCACACTAACACAGTAACATAATGAGGCTCCATACATGCAAAACGAAGCATTGAGAACTTTGTAAGTGTACAGACCGTTTAATAAGATGTTCATGTATACAGGACGCGCCATCTTGGAAAACAATCACGACAACGACAACGAATACCTGTGGCCTCCTCCACGACGCGAACCGGCTGAAGGCTGCTGCTGGGGCCGTGTGGGAGGGAAGGGAGCCGCAGGGGGCGTCCTCGGCGGCGAGCGGGCGGAGGCGTCTGAGCCGACGGCTGGGTGGAGGCAGCAGCTGGCCGTCGGGGCAGAAGTGTAAACCCGCCTCCGTCTGCTCCTAGGCGGTCGAGAAGTGCTGGGCAAAGTCCTGGACCGCACCGCCGAAACACTTTTAGATGATGCTCCTGGACCACAGCGGTGGGCATCACCTGACCAAGGGAGCGAGCGGCCGCTTCCGTCGCCCATTTGAGAGCAAGGTAGGTGGCAGGCTCGCAGCTCGCTTGGTCCGTCCCCTCCTCATGCACATTCCTGAGCAGCTAGCAGGTGCTCATCATATGCAGGGCGGAGGCTGCCTGTCCCGCCGCTCTACAGGATCGCGCCGCTATAGACGACGAGAACCCATAGGCTTTGGATGGGCATCTGGGAGCACCGCGGGAGGACGCGCCCTGCGGACGCAGCTGCATCGCAACAGAGCGCTCCACCGGGGGAGTCCCAGCGTACCCACAGGCAACCGCGTCGCCGAGGGTAGGAAAGGCGGGGAAACTGAAGCACGCTCTCTGGGCTTTTTTTTTTTACCCAAGTGCGTGTCAGTTCCGCATGCAACTCGGGGAAAAAGGAAATTGGGGTTGGCCGTGGCGGTGCCGCGTGCAGCTCTTTCACTAGAGAGGAGGAAATTCACTCTTTCAGCGGTGAGGCGACCAGGGAGAAGCGCAAAGTCTGGCAGACCACTGCTCAGATCGCAGGCAATACAGAATCTCGCTGGGTACCGCCGTCACACCAACACTGAAGAGGACGCTCGTCTCGAAGAGTCTTTGGATCAGTGAGAATGGCTTTAGGAGTGAAGAGTTCTCTTGGCTCCGAAGCGAAAACATACTGCGGTGGCGTTCACTTCCTCCTTTTATACTCACGGAGTAGGGCGGAGTACGCTATGCAAATTTCCGCAGCCCCAAGGCATTGCATGCCATTGGCTCGTGATTAAATACTCGAAGAGGATTGGCTTTCTATGCGAAACCCCCATTCTCCGTCACTTCTGACGTAACTCAAAGTGACTACGAAAGAGAACTAGCGATTTCTTTTTACTTACTCAATGCCCCCATTACTAGCATTATACGCTAAACAGTTTTTAGAGATTGCCACATGCTAATATTCAGACTCATCTTTGAGTTTGATGAGGCTGTTCGCGGACCGGACAAAATAGGACTCTGTTCCTCACGCAATGTTATCGTATGACAATATACAAGATGCCTTTCCATACAAATAAACACAAGCGTGGACACATTTCAGCCAGCAAAGTTATAAAGCTATTTAAGTAGCTCACTTCAGATCTTAAAAATATCAACGGCCTTGGCGTCAGTTATCGGTTGACGGTCAAAGGTTTCTCAGCGAAAGCAATGGGGCTACCGTCCGTGTAACTGTTAGTTGTACAAACGAAAACTTGTTTAAACCAAACATTTTCCTCATGAATCTTTCATGTTCATATTCATGTCCTTTCACAATTATGCCATCATTAGTATCACACAGTTCAAGTAGTTTCCCAGCCATCACTTGAGGGACACATGGACATGCTTAAAGGAGTAGTTCACTTTAAAAAAAGGTTTTGCTGATAATTTACTCACCCCCATGTCATCCAAGATGTCCATGTCTTTCTTTCCTCAGTCGAAAAGAAATTAAGGTTTTTGATGAAAACATTTCAGGATTTTTCTCCAATGGTCCAAATGAGTGTTTGAGTGCAGCTTCAAAGGGCTTTAAACGACACCAGACGATGAATGAGGGTCACAAATGCTCGCCTTGCTCTGAGACCTTTTCAACATAATTGCGTATTACGTGACGTCACAAACGTGCATCGCAGAACAGAGCAAGGCGAGCATTTGTGCTTATAAAACTGAAACTTTATTTATTTTTAAAATGACTGATGGTTTTGCTTTATAAGACCCTTATTCATCGTCTGCAATCATTTAAAGCCCTTTGAACAGTTTGTAGTTTGCACTGAAACTCTCATTTGGACCTTGAACCGTTTGGTTAACATTGAAGTCCATTATATGGAGAAAAATGCTAGAATGTTTTCATCAAAAACCTTAATTTCTTTTCGACTGAAGAAAGAAAGACATGGAGATCTTGGATGACATCAGGGTGAGTAAATTATCAGCAAACGTTTTTTTTTTTTTTTTAAGTGAACTAATCCTTTAAGAACAACACTAATACTCATTGCAAAACTTGGGGGGAAGTTCACTTCCATGTATCCCAACCTTAACCACACTCAGTAATCCCATGTTTGTTTCAAGGTCATTCTCTCTAAGGGCGGAGGCTCATACCTTTAGTATAAAAGCACCAGACACCTTGTTCATTTCACTTACTAAAACAAAGGTAAGTCAGTTTCACTTGGCATTTTCAGATATCCTTCCATTTCCATTTTGTATTTTCCGAGACCAAACTGTTCTGCTTTAATTACATTGTAGGAGAACTCATTACAAACATTTTGTTGTGTAAATCTACAACTACAAAGGATGGCTGATAGCAAAAGCAAGTACTTTTTTATCAAACAGAAAACAATACCAGGCATCACTGTGATCTTTCCAGCCTTTAAACATGTTCAATGTTTTTTTCCCCAGTGGTTTTGTCCCAGTGGAGCCCGACGTTTGTAGAAGAGCTTCTCCCGGCTGCTGAAAAGACAGCGCTTCTCTACCGTCTCTCGTACCTGTGCCTGGCCAGCTTCCCCAGCCTGGAGAGACTCATCCGCAGTCGCGCTGTGGAAACCCAGCTTCTGTTCGGATCATCGGATGCAACCATGTTGAAAGTACTGTTTCAGACTTTCTCTTGACTTCGGTATTTTCATCTCTGTCTGTTAGCTAGAGATGTAGCTAAGTTAGTCTCCCTTACCCGACATTTTAGGTAAAATCTTTTATATCCTCAGATGTTGTACACATCAACTTGGTTTGATATGCTTCTTATAAAGTTTATAACATTTTTATAAATTTCAACTTTGAACTTAAATTATAATAACAGTTATGAGCATTTTAGAAAGATTTACAGGACAAATACAGGCAATAAGATTGCTCAACGTGATCTTACAGCGTGTCTCGTCCTTCTCCCAGTGTATTTTGACCAGTGAGAACCTGGTTCAGTCGCTGTTCCCAATGCTGGCGAGCGCTGTGGAGAAAAATAAGCCGGATTTGGCAGTCCAATTCCTAGGGAAAGCACGAGTCTGGATCAAAGACATTATCACTGATGTGGACAGGATAGTGGAAAAGTAAGAACATTTTCCTCATGAAAACACATTTCAAAAACACCTTGAGCTGTTCTACTAATTTCACTGTATAATTTCTTAAACAATGTATAGGTATGAGTTACACAACAAAGATGTAGCATCGTCCACCAGTGATGTTGTCAATGAAAAAAGAGAGGCAGAGAAAAAGATTACTGAACAAGACCAAAAGTTGAAGCAGGCTGAAAAAACCCTGAATGATCTGAAATCTGAACTCCAAAAAACCACACGAGAGCTCGATGAAACGGAGAAAAAGATCAACAGCAAAATCCAAGAGATTCAAGCATTTGCCAGATCCATAACCACAACGAGAAGAGGCCTCGGCATCTTCGCTGCCCTCGTTCCCTTCATCTGGCTAATTGTTAAAAGCATTTACGATTCTGTGCGTGACCCTGCAAATGTTGCACGCATGAAGGCTCTTGAAGCGGATCTGAATCGCCTCCTCGCTGAAAAGACCACTCTCAGACAGAAGCAGTGGCAGGTCCAACTCAAGGTCATCGATGGCCAGATGAATGTTGCCAGAGCCAGTTTTGACCGGAGTGAGTCTGTTTTCTTTCACGTTCAACTCAAGTCCTTCTTAACAATGTGCCAAGATTCAATGTAGTTGTGTCTTGTTGAAACGTTTATTTCCCGTCTACAGACTCCATACCCGACCCCATCTATCTAAAGGATGTTCAGAGTGGCTTGACCAAGATTCAGGCCATTATGATTCAGCTCAAAAACTTCTGGGAGAGTGTTGCTCAGATGCTGGACTACCTGGAACAGAAGACCTTTGTTGGAGAAGATCTTATTAAAGACCTTGCTGACCTAAAAGAGGAATTTCTACTGTCAATCAAAACAGCTAAAGAGGTAAAATTAATGTTTACACTGTTCAAAACATTTTCAGTAAGATTTATATGATTTATTTTATTTATCCCCAAAGGGAAACCATAAATGAGTAGTTCACTTTAAAAAAAAAACTTTCATCCAAGATGTCCGTGTCTATCTTTCTTCAGTCGATAAGAAATTAAGGTTTTTGATGAAAACATTCCAGGATTTTCTCCATATAATGGACTTCAATGGGAACCAAACAGTTCAAGGTCTAAATGAGAGTTTCAGTGCAACTTCAAAGGGCTTTAAACGACACCAGACGATGAATAAGGGTCTTATCAAGCGAAACGATCGCTCATTTAATAAATAAATAACAAAGTTGAAGTTTTATAAGCCCAAATGCTCGCCTTGCTCGACTCTCCTGTTCGAACTCGCTCATCAAAATGAACAAATCTTTTTTCCAGTCAATTCGATCATTTCGTTCATTGAATAAACCAAATGACTCAAAAAAGATTTGTTCATTTTGATGAACGAGTTCGAACAGGAGAGTCGAGCAAGGCGAGCATTTGGGCTTATGAAACTTAAACTTTGTTATTTCTTTTTGAAATGGCCGCTCGTTTCGCTAGATAAGACCCTTATTCATCGTCTGGAATCGTTTAAAGCCCTTTGAAGCTGCACTGAAACTGTCTTGTGGACCTTGAGCAGTTTGGTTCCCATTGAAGTCCATTATATGGAGAAAATCCTGGAATGTTTTCATCAAAAACCGTAATTTCTTTTCGACTGAAGAAATGGACATCTTGGATGACATGGGGCGGGGTGACTACATTATCAGCAAAGGATTTTTTTTAAAGTGAACTAATCCTTTAACGGTTCCCCCATTTTGCCCAGGGTTCATCTTAAAGTCTAATCTGACTTGTAAATGTTGTAATTCCACAGGCTTGGAACAGTTTTGGTGCAGGCTGTAAAAAAGCATCAGCCATCTTTAAGCTCCAGACCAAAGACGCCTACAGGTTTCTGGAGGTCAGCCCTTCCTCTCTCTCCAAGGTGGCGTGGGAAAAGGAGTACGAAAGTGTGAAAAAGCAACTGGAGAAAATAGAAAGTGTGACATCCTCGGCTACACCTGCCCTTTCTCAATGATCTCCAGAGTGTGACACGCACAAGTGTGTCATCCATATAGTTTTCTGTCTGATGATGCTGGTAACCTGGGATGATGACCTTTAGCCTTTTTAATACTGTACTAGTAAAGCAGAAGAAGTCTGTACTACCTTCCACTTAACACTCTTTATATACTCCTCGCCATATGTGTAATCTCTTTATGAGCTCTTGCAAAAATACTCTAGTTGGATGGATAATGAATAAAAATGGATCAATTAAGTTTGATAACATCATTGACTTTTTTTGTTTTTGTTTCAAACAATCTTACATGTCTTAATTATTTGTATGTGTGAAGTCATAGATTTAAGTTTCAGCTACTTTAGATGTCACTGTGTTAAATATCTGCATACATGAGCTTATTCATTATCCAGTTTCCCAGAACAATGAGGGATGACTAGCACAACCTTTATTCACTGGTATAGTGTCACACTGAACACGTGTTCTGCGCAACCGTGCTGGTATTAAAGGGATACTCCACTTTTTTGAAAATAGGCTAATTTTACAACTCCCCCAGAGTTAAATAGTTAGTTTTACCGTTTTTAAATCTATTCAGACGGTTTTCTGATATTTAGAAGAATATCAGCAACCAGAGAGTTTCTTGTCTCATTGACTTCCATAGTATATATTTTTTCCTAGTATGGAAGTCAATTGTAGTTGTAAACAAGTTGTAAAATGAGCCTATTTCCAAAAAAAGTGTAGTATCCCTTTAAAATAATTCTTAGTCATTGGATATTACAGTAAGATTCAGGGTAACACTTTATTTAACAGTGTTGTAAAACACAATGTAATAATAACCTGCAACTAAATGTACTTAACATGTAACAAAGGTATAGAACAGCCTGTACTTACCAATTATAATTATGAACATAAATCTTTGCTGCTCACATGGGTTCAAACTGTTCTCTTACAGAGTATGCCTCTTTAACCCTTGTGCATCTTTATGGACATTTTTGTCCTTTTCAGTTTTGTTTTTTTGATCACTTTGCCTGTGTTAAAGCTAACTGCTAAAAACTTGGCACAGGTGTGTATTTTTATTGGAATTTTACTATTTCACCGTCATTTTCTTAAAAAAATATTTTTTGCATTAGGTACAAAAAATACTCCCTCTCAGCACCTTTTGGACAAAAATGTCCCCATTGAAACCCATTAAAACATCAATTTTTAGTCCCCGGTTCAGTTAACTATAAAATTATGCAATCTTTTTTAAGAGGCTTTCATTCCCTTTCATAGTCACTTCGAGTTACGTCAGAAGTGACGGAGAATGGGGGTTTCGCATAGAAAGCCAATCCTCTTCAAGTATTTAACAACGAGCCAATGGCATGAAAATGCCTTGGGGCTGCGGAATTTGCGTAGAGTAACTTCGCCCCACCCTGTGGGTATAAAGGAGGAAGTGAACGCAACCGCAGTATGTTTTCGCTTCGGAGCCAAGAGATTTCTTCACTCCTCAAGTCATTCTCACTGATTCAAGACTCTTCGAGACGAGCGTCCTCTTCAGTGTTGGTGTGACGGCGGTACCCAGCGAGATTCTGCCTTGCCTGCGATCTGAGCAGCGGTCTGCCAGACTTTGCGCTTCTCCCTGGTCGCCTCAGCGCTGAAAGAGTGAATTTCCTCCTCTCTAGTGAAAGAGCTGCACGAGGCACGTCTTTTTAAAGTGTTTGCAATCGGTAGAGTTTTGGTTCTGTCCTATGTAGACAGCACTCCTGGTTGCATTGGCCTCCATCAAGAGGGTGGGGGACCTGCACGCATTCTCCATTGACGAAGCGTGCCTGGAGTTCGGGCCGGCTTAGCGTGATCTTGAGACCCCGGCCTGGATATGTGCCCAAGGTTCCCACCACTCCCTTCTGGGACCAGGTGCTGAACCTGCAAGCGCTGCCCCTGGAGGAGGCAGACCCAGCCTTGGCACTGCTCTGTTCGGTACGTGCTCTCCGCACATACATAGACAGAACGCAGTGTTTCAGGACCTCAGACCAGCTCTTTGTCTGTTATGGGGGGAGCCAGAAGGGAAAGGGCTCTCTCAAAGCAACGGCCGTCTCACTGGATAGTGGACGCCATTGCTTTGTCTTACCAACAGCAAGGTCGACCGTGCCCCCTTGGTGTGACGGCCCATTCCACTCGGAGTGTGGCATCCTCTTGGGCTTTAGCGCATGGCGCCTCGCTAACAGACATTTGCAGAGCTGCAGGCTGGGCGACACCGAACACCTTCGCGAGATTCTACAATCTGCGAATTGAGCCGGTGTCCTCTCACGTACTCGCTTCCGCCAGTACTGGACCCGCTTAGGTGTCTTCGCTTGCTCGCCATTCCACTCCTCGGATTGGATAAGTGCGATATTCCTCAGTGTCTTCCGTTGAAGTCTTGAGTCCTCCAGCACCGACGATGCGGGCACCACTGCTGTTGCTCTGGATGCCGGCTAGGTGCCTCCATGTGCACGGTTCCCTATGGTAACTGTCTCATGTGTATTATCCACTGCAAGCCTCTCTGAGCATGTGTCTTCCCTTGGCAAGCCATCTGCCACCCCTGGAGTTAAGTTTCTAGCCACCTGCGGTTGGTGCTCCAGTGATCTCCATATGTAGTCCCTATACGGACATATGTGTATTGTAAGTCCTCCTTCGGTAGGCATCTGGTAGCATGTCCCTCCCGGGATATGTTTCCCAGTGTACCTTGGTATTCCTGTGTCAAAGTAGGATCCCTGGTTATAAGCTATTCAGGAGTCCAGACTTTCGCAGAGCACTGGAAGACAGCTTGAAGATGGCGTGATGACACAGACCCCCATTCTCCGTCACTTCTGACGTAACTCGAAGTGACTACGAAAGGGAACGTCTCGGTTACGGATGTAACCCTCGTTCCCTGAGTAGGGAACGGAGACGTTACGTCTCCCTGCCACTTCGGCTGTACCGCTGGGTAGACGCCGGAGTTCAGTCTTGGCTCCTCAGCGAAGACATACTGCAGTTGCGTTCACTTCCTCCTTTTATACCCACGGGGTGGGGCGGAGTTACGGTATGCAAATTCCGCAGCCCCAAGGCATTTTCATGCCATTGGCTCGTTGTTAAATAGTCGAAGAGGATTGGCTTTCTATGCGAAACCCCCATTCTCCGTCACTTCTGATGTAACGTCTCCGTTCCCTACTCAGGGAACGAGGGTTACATCCGTAACCGAGATGTTCTGATGGCAAGGCTACAAAATTTTATTTTTTTCTAATTTTTATCAGATGGTGTCATTTTTTTTTACCTTTGGCCTATAAAACAAATATCGCTTTATTCCTGTTTTCTGGTTCGGCATACTATAGAGCCAACTGGATAAATTATGCAACAATATTTGTGTGGGTGTGTTGGTATGGATGTCAGAGTGTGGTTAGCATTTGTGTTACAAAAAATATGTGTGTGTGTGCGCATGTGTGTGTTTGTAATAGTGAGAGAGAAAAACTGCAAATTCAAATCCAATCACTGTGAGCACCAGTGGGGTTTTGCTGGCACCCAATGGGGAAAATATGTTACTACGGCCAAACAAACTGTTACCGGAAGCTCATTTTTTGAGATATCATCCTCAAATTTGGAACACAACCTATTTAGATTTATGGCTTTGATTTTATTGCACTTTTGAGTTCAACCCGATTTATAAAATATATATTTTATATAAAATATTTTTTATAAATAATTTTCAGAAACTTATACCTATATAACTTTTTTTGGGATTTACTTATTATTATTTTTTTACTTCAGCAATAATCTGCAAAGGGTCTTCTTTAAAATGATACCAAACTTAAGTCTGTGCTCCAAAGCGTCACATTTTTATGAGAGTTTTTTGACATGTACATTTTTGTCCTCTTTTTCCCAATGAGTAACTTTTTTTAATTGATGCACAAGATAGGGTTAAGATACACAAGTGTTTAGTTCTATCTTGACTTCATCATACTCATATTCTAGTGAGAATATGAGTCTGAAACTTCTTCATAGGGCTTTGATTATGAGGCGTGTGTTAACTGAACCAGGAAAAAAACCTCTGCACTCAATTGGATAGTCGGTAGACCTACAACCAATCAGAGCATTTCACAGTTGTCAACAGAACTTACTTATTTTAGAAGTAAAATAATGATTGTTGCTTCTTTTACTTGGTCCTCCATGAGTGCGACCAAAGGAGAAACCACAACGACCACAGGCTTTTCATTACGTCCCATCTTCTTAGCGACCGTCAGAGCCAGCTGATAAGTTACACTTTTGCCAAATCATGTAGGAAGGAGGCCAAAAATATCTTTCCGATCGACAAATGCATTGATTGCAGTTTTCTGTTCTTCTAATAAAATTAATGCGCTGTTGATTTATTTTACAACAGACGTGACAGTGGAATCTGTACATCTCAATTCTCCAGCTGCAGTCATCTTTGACAAGCGCTCTTTGATAACGTGATGATTACGTCCCTGAAGATCATCTGTCCATCATCGTATAAAGCCCGCCTTGGCAATTTGATTGGCCCGAACATCTTTTGCCTGATCATAATTACTCCTCAATGGATTGAGTCCAGACCGAACTTCCTGACCAGGCTAGTTTAGTTCGAAAATATCAACACAATGACTTACAATCTAATATGTGCAATCTAATATTGCGAGCTCACGGGCAAAAACTAGCCAGTTCTGGGATAGTCAGAGGATGCAGTGCAAACTATTTTTGTCAGGGTCTGGGTCTCGTGTATAGGATCCGATGTCGAGATCCCTCAGTAAATGCGTACTTGAGGCACCAATGGGACTCCATGGGATGGTCACATGAGTGATGGCACCCTTTGTGTTATACAGACGGTGCTCTCCTTCGGTGAATGATGGAAAGTGTGTGTGTTTGCGACTGCGTGCATGTGTGCGTGAGAGTGTGTGAGAGAGAGGGAGAGAGTGTGTACGTGAGAGAGAGTGAGTGAGAGAGTGTGCGTGTGTGTGTGTGTGAGAGAGAGAGAGGGTGTGTGTGCGTGTGTGAGTGACTGAGTGTGTGTATGTGTGTTAGCAAGTTGTTATAAAGAATGTATATATCATTCATTAAAAAGAAGACGTGTTCTACGTTAGAAGTTGTTGTTTAGTTTGATTTTAAGACGTGTTTTAATGTCACACAGTTAAATCTGTTTCTGTATCGCGTATTTAAACTTTAAAATCATTCTAACCATAACAGGTTAATATATGTTTTCTCTGGGTATCTTATATAATAAGTTTGGAAGTTTTAGAGAATGTATTACAACTGAACTAAACCCATTATATTCAGTGGAGTTATTGGCTAGAACTAACACTGCTCCATCAGCCTGTGTGAGATGGGGATCTGTATAATTACACACTCTGCTAATTCTGTTTAATGACTGCTAATAAATATTTTGTCCTCCACATTTTCTCAGTTCACTCATTGATTTCAGCTTCATTGTTGTATCTTCGTGTAAAAAGATCATGCATCAATATTTATTTCCTGTGTTGTTCTTATTTTAAGGCCTGTGTCTCATTTAAGACTTCAGTGTAAACGCACACTTCCGTGACTGAGTAACAGCATCGCATTTGAAATAAGGATTTATTGCAATAAGGAAATAAGGATTTTTTGGCATTGCAACACTGGTTTCTTATTTATCTAGGCTGTTGAAATACTGATGGGAGTCAGAACTGATGGGTAACGTATTTTCTTGAGAAATCACATCTGGTGAAAGGGCCTTGTCAGACAACGGCAAGACTAATGCACGAAACGCATACGAGACATTTCTGAGAAACCTTTGGCGTCAATACAGACGCAATGGGCATGGGAATTTATCATCAGATCTTCAGATCTTAAAAATATCAACGGCCTTGGCGTCAGTTATCGGTTGACGGTCAAAGGTTTCTCAGCGAAAGCAATGGGGCTACCGTCCGTGTAACTGTTAGTTGTAAAAACGAAAACTTGTTTAAACCAAACATTTTCCTCATGAATCTTTCATGTTCATATTCATGTCCTTTCACAATTATGCCATCATTAGTAACACACAGTTCATCAAGTAGTTTCCCAGCCTTCACTTGAGGGACACATGGACATGCTTAAAGGAGTAGTTCACTTTAAAAAAAGCTTTTGCTGATAATTTACTCACCCCCATGTCATCCAAGATGTCCATGTCTTTCTTTCCTCAGTCGAAAAGAAATTACGTTTTTTAATGAAAACATTCCAGGATTTTTCTCCAATGGTCCAAATGAGTGTTTGAGTGCAGCTTCAAAGGGCTTTAAACGACACCAGACGATGAATGAGGGTCACAAATGCTCTGTGACACCTTTTCAACATAATTGCGTATTACGTGACATCACAAAAGTGCATCGCAGAACAGAGCAAGGCGAGCATTTGTTCTTATAAAACTGAAACTTTGTTATTTATTTTTAAAATGACTGATGGTTTTGCTTTATAAGACCCTTATTCATCGTCTGGAATCATTTAAAGCCCTTTGAACAGTTTGTAGTTTGCACTGAAACTCTCATTTGGACCTTGAACCGTTTGGTTAACATTGAAGTCCATTATATGGAGAAAAATCCTGGAATGTTTTCACCAAAAACCTTAATTTCTTTTCGACTGAAGAAAGAAAGACATGGAAATCTTGGATGACATCAGGGTGAGTAAATTATCAGGAAACGTTTTTTTTTTAAGTGAACTAATCCTTTAAGAACAACACTAATACTCATTGCAAAACTTGGGGGGAAGTTCACTTCCATGTATCCCAACCTTAACCACACTCAGTAATCCCATGTTTGTTTCAAGGTCATTCTCTCTAAGGGCGGAGGCTCATACCTTTAGTATAAAAGCACCAGACACCTTGTTCATTTCACTTACTAAAACAAAGGTAAGTCAGTTTCACTTGGCATTTTCAGATATCCTTCCATTTCCATTTAGTATTTTCCGAGACCAAACTGTTCTGCTTTAATTACATTGTAGGAGAACTCAGTACAAACATTTTGTTGTGTAAATCTACAACTACAAAGGATGGCTGATAGCAAAAGCAAGTAGCTTTTTTTTATCAAACAGAAAACAATACCAGGCATCACTGTGATCTTTCCAGCCTTTAAACATGTTCAATGTTTTTTTCCCCAGTGGTTTTGTCCCAGTGTAGCCCGACGTTTGTAGAAGAGCTTCTCCCGGCTGCTGAAAAGACAGCGCTTCTCTACCGTCTCTCGTACCTGGGCCTGGCCAGCTTCCCCAGCCTGGAGAGACTCATCCGCAGTCGCGCTGTGGAAACCCAGCTTCTGTTCGGATCATCGGATGCAACCATGTTGAAAGTACTGTTTCAGACTTTCTCTTGACTTCAGTATTTTCATCTCTGTCTGTTAGCTAGAGATGTAGCTAAGTTAGTCTCCCTTACCTGACATTTTAGGTAAAATCTTTTATATCCTCAGATGTTTTAAACATCAACTTGGTTTGATATGCTTCTTATAAAGTTTATAACATTTTTATAACTTTCAACTTTGAACTTACATTATAATAAGAACAGTTAGGAGCATTTCAGATACATTTACATGACAAATACAGGCAATAAGATTGCTCAACGTGATCTTACAGCGTGTCTCGTCCTTCTCACAGTGTATTTTGACCAGTGAGAACCTGGTTCAGTCGCTGTTACCAATGCTGGCGAGCGCTGTGGAGAAAAATAAGCCGGCTTTGGCAGTCCAATTCCTAGGGAAAGCACGAGTCTGGATCAAAGAAATTATCACTGATGTGGACAGGATAGTGGAAAAGTAAGAACATTTTCATCATGAAAACACATTTCAAAAACACCTTGAGCTGTTCTACTAATTTCACTGTATAATTTCTTAAACATTGTATAGGTATGAGTTACACAACAAAGATGTAGCATCGTCCACCAGTGATGTTGTCAATGAAAAAAGAGAGGCAGAGAAAAAGATTACTGAACAAGACCAAATGTTGAAGCAGGCTGAAAAAACCCTGAATGATCTGAAATCTGAACTCCAAAAAACCACACGAGAGCTCGATGAAACGGAGATAAAGATCAACAGCAAAATTCAAGAGATTCAAGCATTTGCCAGATCCATAACCACAACGAGAAGAGGCCTCGGCATCTTCGCTGCCATCGTTCCCTTCATCCACCTAATCGATAAAAGCATTTATAATGCTGTGCGTGACCCTGAAAATGTTGCACGCATGGAGGCTCTTGAAGCGGAGCTGAATCACCTCCTCGCTGAAAAGACCACTCTCAGACAGAAGGAGTGGCAGGTCCAACTCAAGGTCATCGATGGCCAGATGAATGTTGCCAGAGCCAGTTTTGAACAGAGTGAGTCTGTTTTCTTTCACGTTCAACTCATGTCCTTCTTAACACTGTGCCAAGATTCAATGTAGTTGTGTCTTGTTGAAACGTTTATTTCCCGTCTACAGACTCCATACCCGACCCCATCCATCTAAAGGATATTCAGAGTGGCTTGACCAAGATTCAGGCCATTATGATTCAGCTCAAAAACTTCTGGGAGAGTGTTGCTCAGATGCTGGACTACCTGGAACAGGTCTTTGGTGGAGAAGCTCTTATTGAAGACCTTGCTGAACTAAAAGAGGAATTTCTACTGTCAATCAAAACAGCTAAAGAGGTAAAATTAATGTTTACACTGTTCAAAACATTTTCAGTAAGATTTACATGATTTATTTTCTTTGTCCCCAAAGGGAAACCTTAAAGGGTTAGTTCACCCAAAAATGAAAATTAAGTCATTAATTACTCACCCCCATGCTGTACCAACCCCGTAAGACCTTCGTTCGTCTTCGGAACACAAATAAAGATATTTTTGATTAAATTTGAGAGCTGTATAACTACCACATTGGCTCCTAAAGGACTGCCTCTTGACGGCCCAGAAAGTCAATGAAGAAAATGTTTAAATATCCCAAGTGACTACCGTGGCTCAACTATATGTTTATCAAGCGACGCGAATACTTTTTGTGCGAAAAAACAAACAAAAATAACGAGTTTATTCGACTATTTCTTTTCTTCCTTGTAGGCCAGAACGAGACTTCCTTAGATTTCCACGACGCATGCGCGAGATTTGCGATCTGCTCACATCAGCTTACACCACTTCAGATCGCAATTCTCGCGCATGCGTCGTGGAAATCTAAGGAAGTCTCGTTCTGGCCTACAAGGAAGAAAAGAAATAGTCGAATAAACTCGTTATTTTTGTTTGTTTTTTCGCACAAAAAGTATTCGCGTCGCTTGATAAACATATAGTTGAGCCACGGTAGTCACTTGGGATATTTAAACATTTTCTTCATTGACTTTCTGGGCCGTCAAGAGGCAGTCCTTTAGGAGCCAATGTGGTAGTTATACAGCTCTCAAATTTAATCAAAAATATCTTCATTTGTGTTCCGAAGACGAACGAAGGTCTTACGGGGTTGGTACAGCATGGGGGTGAGTAATTAATGACTTAATTTTCATTTTTGGGTGAACTAACCCTTTAAAGGAGTAGTTAACTTTAAAAAAAAATTTTCATCCAAGATGTCCGTGTCTTTCTTTCTTCAGTCGATAAGAAATTAAGGTTCCCTTTCGTCAGAAGTGACGGAGAATGGGGGTTTCGCATGAAAGCCAATCCTCTTCGAGTGTTTAACAACGAGCCAATGGCATGCAATGCCTTGGGGCTGCAGAAATTTGCATAGCGTACTCCGCCCTACTCCGTGAGTATAAAAGGAGGAAGTGAACGCCACCGCAGTATGTTTTCGCTTCGGAGCCGAGAGAACTCTTCACTCCTAAAGCCATTCTCACTGATCCAAAGACTCTTCGAGACGAGCGTCCTCTTCAGTGTTGGTGTGACGGCGGTACCCAGCGAGATTCTGCATCGCCTGCGATCTAAGCAGTGGTCTGCCAGACTTTGCGCTTCTCCCTGGTCGCCTCAGCGCTGAAAGAGTGAATTCCCTCTCATTGAAAGAGCTGCACGAGGCACGTCTTTTTAAAGATGTCTCGCCCGTGTTCTTCTGGGTGCGGCGATTCATGTCATCTTCTGATGGTCACGATCGCTGTTCTGCATGCCTGGGGGGCAACGAAGGTGGCGGCTCGCTCCGTTGGTCAGGTGATGGCCACCAGTGTGGTCCAGGAGCGCCATCTCTGGCTAAACCTTGCAGATACACGGGATCCCGAGCGGACTCGTCTGCTCGCTGCCCCGTTATCTCAGGTTGGCCTTTCCGGCGGTGCAGTCGAGGACTTCGCCCAGCAGTTCTCGACTGCCCAGAAGCAGACGGAGGCGATCAAACATATTCTGCCCCGACGGCCAGCTGCTGCCTCCACCCGGCCGTCGATACAGACGCCTCCCTCTGCTCGCCGCCGAGGACGCCCCCCTGCGGCTCCCCTCCCTCCCATGCGGCCCCAGCAGCAGCCTTCACCCGGGCCGCAGCGCGGAGGAGGCCGTAGGCAGGCGTCACAGCCCCCTCAGGCCGCATGCCCCGCTAAACGCCAGGCTAAGCGACGTTCCTAATGGGAGCTGCTCAGTGATGAAGTCGAGTTTTTCCCAGGAGGCGGTAGCAGGCCCCCTCCTTCCCCCGGTGGAGGGCCGGGGGAGAATCTTTTGTTCTCAGCTCCCCGCTGCTCACCCACGGGTTTTTGGGCCTCCACTGTGCATCCGGGCGGGGTAACTCCTGCGCGCATGCCAGTCGACCCGCCTCGCTGCCCCTCTGGGGGGACGTCTGTGGTTCTCATGACCCCGCTGGTTCACTTCCTGGAAGCTTGGCTAGAGCTTCCCGGGCTGTCCCGCTGGGTCATCAGAACGATCAGATTCGGCTACGCGATTCAGTTCGCACGGTCTCCTCCCCGTTTCAGGGGAGTTCGCTCCACTATGGTCTGTGGCAATGCCCCGGTCATGAGAGCGGAGATTGCCACCCTGCTGGCGAAGGGTGCAATCAAAACGGTCCCTCCAGCCGAGATGAGGTCCGGGTTTTACAGCCCCTACTTCATTGTCCCCAAGAAGACCCGCGGGTTACGACCGATCCTGGATCTGTGCATTTTGAACCGTACTCTCCACCGACTACCGTTCAAAATGCTCACAGCCAAACGCATTTTCGAATGCGTTCGGCCTCAGGATTGGTTTGCAGCGATTGACCTGAAGGACGCGTACTTTCATGTCTCCATTTTGCCTCGACACAAACCGTTTCTTTGGTTTGCTTTCGAGGGCCAGGCATATCAGTACACGGTTCTCCCATTCGGGTTAGCACTGTCCCCTCGCGTCTTCACGAAGATCGTCGAGGCAGCCCTTGTTCCCCTTCGCGAACACGGGCTTCGCATCCTGAACTATCTCGACGACTGGCTGATACTGGCACACTCTCAAGAACAGGTTTGCGAACACAGAGACCTGGTGCTCCGGCACCTAGCCCGCCTGGGCCTTCGGGTCAACCGGGAAAAGAGCAAACTTTGCCCCGTGCAGAGGATCTCTTTTCTCGGCATGGAGATAGACTCGGTCGCCATGTCCGCGCAGCTCACGAGCGAGCGCGCGCACTCACTGCTGACTTGTCTTCGACAGTTCGAGGGCAAGAGTGCGGTTCCACTGAAACTGTTTCAGAGGCTCCTGGGGCATATGGCATCCGCGGCCGCGGCAACGCCGCTCGGTTTGCTTCATATAAGACAGCTTCAGCTGTGGCTTCGCGATCGAGTCCCGAGGTGGGCATGGCATCGCGGCTCGCTCCGAGTTCCAGTGACTCCAGCATGCCGCCGAACCTTCTTCCTGTGGTCGAACCTCAGCTTTTTGCGGGCCGGTGTCCCCCTTCAGCGAGTTTCCAGGCATCTCGTTGTCTCCACGGATGCATCCACCACGGGATGGGGTGCCATGTGCAATGGGCATGCAGCCGCGGGTTCCTGGACAGGACCCCAGCGCCTCATGCACATCAATTGCCTCGAGCTGCTGGCAGTACGTCTGGCCCTGCACCGCTTTCGAGCGTTGCTCAGGGGTCAACACGTACTTGTCCATTTGGACAACACGACTGCAGTAGCGTACATCAACCGCCAGGGGGGTCTACGCTCACGCCGGTTGTCGCAGCTCGCCCGCCACCTCTTGTTATGGAGTCAGAAGCACCTGAGGTCCCTTCGTGCAGTTACATTCCAGGAGATCGGAACCTGGCAGCCGACGAGCTGTCACGGGTCCGCCCCATCTCCGGCGAATGGTGACTCCATCCCCAGACGGTCCAGCTGATTTGGGACCAGTTCGGGGTGGCACAGATTGACCTGTTCACCTCCCGGGTCTCGTTCCACTGCACCCAGTTTTATTCCCTGACCGACGGTACGCTCGGCACAGATGCACTGGCGCACAGCTGGCCGCGGGGCCCACGCAAGTATGCGTTTCCCCCAGTGAGCCTTCATGCACGGGTGTTGTGCAAGATCAAGGAGGACGAGGAGCAGGTCTTGTTGGTAGCCCCTTATTGGCCCACCAAGACGTGGTTCTCCGAACTCATGCTCCTCGCGACAGCACCTCCTTGGCCTATTCCTCTGAGACAAGATCTACTCACTCAGAGACGGGGCACTCTGTGGCACCCTCGTCCCGAGCTCTGGAGACTGCACGTGTGGCTCCTGGACGGGACGAGGCAGGTTTGAGTTCGCTGCCACCTGCGGTGGCGGCAACCATCACTTCCGCTAGAGCGTCGTCCACGAGACACCTCTACGCGTTGTAGTGGAACCTCTTCGTCAGCTGGTGCTCTTCTCACGGAGAAGACCCCCGGAGATGTTCGATCAGTGTCGTGCTTTCCTTCCTGCAAGAAGGGTTGGAGCGCAGGCTGTCGCCCTCCACCCTTAAGGTTTACGTCGCGGCCATTGCCGCCTCTCATGAAGCAGTAGAAGGTAAGTCCTTAGGAAAGCACGACCTGGTCATCAGGTTCCTGAGGGGAGCGAGGAGGCTACATCCGCCTCGTCCTCCCCTCGTACCCTCTTGGGACCTCTCTGTAGTTTTAAATGCTCTGCAGAGGCCTCCCTTTGAGCCTTTGCAATCGGTAGAGTTAAAGTTTCTGTCCATGAAGACAGCACTCCTGGTTGCATTGGCCTCCATCAAGAGGGTGGGGGGACCTGCATGCATTCTCCGTTGACGAAGCGTGCCTGGAGTTTCGGGCCGGCTTTCTCTCACGTGATCTTGAGACCCCAGCCTGGATATGTGCCCAAGGTTCCCACCACTCCCTTCCGGGACCAGGTGGTGAACCTGCAAGCGCTGCCCCTGGAGGAGGCAGACCCAGCCTTGGCACTGCTCTGTCCGGTACGTGCTCTCCGCACCTACGTAGACAGAACGCGGTGTTTCAGGACCTCAGACCAGCTCTTTGTCTGTCATGGAGGGAGCCAGAAGGGAAGGGCTCTCTCAAAGCAACGGCTGTCTCACTGGATTGTGGACGCTATTGCTTTGTCTTACCAGCAGCAAGGCCGTCCGTGCCCCCTTGGTGTGACGGCCCATTCCACTCGGAGTGTGGCCTCCTCTTGGGCTCTAGCGCACGGCGCCTCGCTAACAGACATCTGCAGAGCTGCAGGCTGGGCGACACCCAACACCTTCGCAAGATTCTACAATCTGCGAATTGAGCCGGTGTCCTCTCACGTACTCGCTTCCGCCAGTACTGGACCCGCTTAGGTGTCTTCGCTTGCTCGCCATTCCACTCCTCGGACTGGATAAGTGCGATATTTCCTTAGTGTCTTCCATTGAAGCCTTGAGTCCTCCAGCACCGATGATGCGGGCACCACTGCTATTGCTCTGGATGCCGGCTAGGTGCCTCCATGTGCACGGTTCCCTACGGTAACTGTCTCATGAGTATTATCCACTGTAAGCCTCTATGAGCATGTGTCTTCCCTTGGCAAGCCATCTGCCACCCCTGGAGTTAAATTCTAGTAGCCACCTGCGGTTGGTGCTCCAGTGATCTCCATATGCGTCCTATAAGGCCATATGTGTATTTGTAAGTCCTCCTTCGGTAGGCATCTGGTATCATGTCCCTCCCCGGGATATGTTTCCCAGTGTACCTGTGTTAAAGTAGGATCCCGGTAAAAAAAAAAAAAAAAAGGTAAGGTTCAGGGGTCCAGACTTTCGCAGGGCACTGGAAGACAGCTTGAAGATGGCGTGATGGCATTGACCCCCATTCTCCGTCACTTCTGACGTAACTCGAAGTGACTAAGAAAGGGAACGTCTCGGTTACGGATGTAACCCTCGTTCCCTGAGTAGGGAACGGAGACGTTACGTCTCCCTGCCATTTCTGCTGTACCGCTGGGTAGACGCCTGAGTTCAGTCTTGGCTCCTCAGCGAAGACATACTGCGGTTGTGTTCACTTCCTCCTTTTATACTCACGGAGTAGGGCGGAGTACGCTATGCAAATTTCCGCAGCCCCAAGGCATTGCATGCCATTGGCTCGTTGTTAAATACTCGAAGAGGATTGGCTTTCATGCGAAACCCCCATTCTCCGTCACTTCTGACGTAATGTCTCCGTTCCCTACTCAGGGAACAAGGGTTACATCCGTAACCGAGACGTTTTTGATGAAAACATTCCAGTATTTTATCCATATAATGGACTTCAATGGGAACCAAACAGTTCAAGGTCCAAATGAGAGTTTCAGTGCAACTTCAAAGAGCTTTAAACGACACCAGACGATGAATAAGGGTCTTATCTAGCGAAATGATCACTCATTTAATAAATAAATAACAAAGTTTAAGTTTTATAAGCTCAAATGCTCGCCTTGCTCTGTTCTGTGATGAGCGTTCGTGACTCTCCTGTTCGAACTCGTTCATCAAAATGAACAAATCTTTTTTCAAGTCATTTCGATCATTTCGTTCGTTGAATTAACCAAATGACTTAAAAAAGATTTGTTCATATTGATGAACGAGTTCGAACAGGAGAGTCGAGCAAGGCGAGCATTTGGGCTTATGAAACTTAAACTTTGTTATTTCTTTTTGAAATGGCCACTCGTTTTGCTAGATAAAACCCTTATTCATCGTCTGGAATTGTTTAAAGCCCTTTGAAGCTGCACTGAAACTATCTTGTGGACCTTGAGCAGTTTGGTTCCCATTGAAGTCCATTATATGGAGAAAATCCTGGAATGTTTTAATCAAAAACCTTAATTTCTTTTCGACTGAAGAAAGAAAGACATGGACATCTTGGATGACATGGGGCGGGGTGAGTACATTATCAGCAAAGGATTTTTTTTTAAAGTGAACTAATCCTTTAACGGTTCCCCCATTTTGCCCAGGGTTCATCTTAAAGTCTAATCTGACTTGTAAATGTTGTAATTCCACAGGCTTGGAACAGTTTTGGTGCAGGCTGTAATAAAGCATCAGCCATCTTTAAGCTACAGATCAAAGATGCCTACAGGTTTCTGGAGGTCAGCCCTTCCTCTCTCTCCAAGGTGGAGTGGGAAAAGGAGTACGAAAGTGTGAAAAAGCAACTGGAGAAAATAGACCCACCACAAACTGTGACATCCTCGGCTACACCAGCCCTTTCTCAATGATCTCCAGAGCGTGACACGCACAAGTGTGTCATCCATATAGTTTTCTGTCTGATGATGCTGGTAACCTGGGATGATGACCTTTAGCCTTTTTAATACTGTACTAGTAAAGAAGTCTGTACTACCTTCCACTTAACACTCTTTATATACTCCTCGCCATACATGTCATCTCTTTATGAGCTCTTGCAAAAATACTCTAGTTGGATGGATAATGAATAAAAATGGATCAATTAAGTTTGATAACATCATTGACTTTTTTTGTTTTTGTTTCAAACAATCTTACATGTCTTAATTATTTGTACTGTATGTGTGAAGTCATCCCAGCAAACAGGGGACGTCCTCCGGACGTTGCGAACGTCTAATTAGGTCCGGATCTGGTCCGGTTCATAACGTTTGCCGGGGGACGTTCGGAGGACGTCCGCATTTGGTCCGGTTTATAACGTTCGCTGGGGGACATTCAGAGGACGTCCGCATTTGGTCCGGTTCATAACGTTCGCCGGGGGACGTTCGGAGGACGTCCGCATTTGGTCCGGTTTATAACGTTCGCTGGGGGACGTTCGGAGGACGTCCGCATTTGGTCCGGTTCATAACGTTCGCTGGGGGACATTCCGAGGACGTCCGCATTTGGTCCGGTATAACGTTCGCTGGGGGACATTTTGAGGACGTGCACTTTATTGACATTATGGTGCAAAGTGTTGGTGGTATAAAAATACTGCCTATTAGCATTTTTAGCACATGTTCAAATGAGATACGCTTGAGTGTTCGCAAAAACAATAATAAAAAAATCTGAATTAAAAGTGCCATTGTCCCGGAGTGATAATTTGCACCTAGGAACGGGTCATAGCTTCAAAATAAGTTTTAGATGCTTAATGATATTTTTATTCAAGTAGGTTATAATTTCTAATTTATGTTTGTAAATGTATGACTTGATGCGTTTTAACGGGCATGCGCGTGAAGTTGAGTTGCCATGGAAACGGAGGGTCACCAGTGCAGACAGCAAAACTCCGACTCTCCCTGTTTTCACTGCTTTCAGGTGAGTTTAGTCTCTAAAATCACACAAATAATACACACGACTGCTCTTGACACTTCTCTTAATTTTAACTGGTACGCTTCTGTTTAATATTTAACGTTACTTTATAGAAATGGGTTAGTGTCTTCGAAAAAATCCATTAGCATCACTAACCGTTTAGCTACAGAAGAGTTAACGTAAGGCTAACGTTATAGCTTGAGCTTTTGTGTATGAATGTTTGGGCTTTTAATCACATTTTATGTGTTGATTAGAGGTTTTGATATTTTTGTAGCCTAAATATTTTGCTTGGAAGTGAGCTAAAAACGTATTTAACATAAAACGTTACGTTTTATTACTGTTAATCGATGACGTCACTTACACGGCTGAAACTAGCTAATGGTTAATAAATATTGATAAAAAAAAAAAATTATGTGAGTTCAGCAGCAACAAGATAACTGTTGGCTATGTGACAATTTGACAAATGGTTTGTTGTGTTCCTAGATCGTTCCATGCCCTGCTCAGTAGCAGAGTTGAACTGACCATCATCTGAACCTGGCAACCGGACACGCAAACACACACACGCTCTTTTTTGATAATGAAAATAAAATTATTTTGTTTCCTGATATTCCTTGTTGTGTGTTTGTTCCTTGGGTAGTTAATAAGTTAAAAAGACTTCTAGTGAACATTAAAGTTCACTATAGAAGTCTGAAAAGTCCCCGAATGTTTGCTGAACGTCCCGCAAACGTCCCCCGCGACGTCATGTGAACGTCCCGCGAACGTCCCCCGCGACGTCCTGTGAACGTCCCTGCGACGTCCCGAGAACGTTTAAAGAACCCTACACGAAGACGTTCAGGGGACGTTCGCAGTGGACGTTCAGGGGACGTTCTGGGGACGTGTTTTTGTTAGCTGGGATAGATTTAAGTTTCAGCTACTTTAGATGTCACTGTGTTAAATATCTGCATACATGAGCCTATTCATTATCCAGTTTCCCAGAACAATGAGGGATGACTATAGCACAACCTTTATTCACTGGCAGGGCCTGAAATTAACTTTTTCGGCCACCGGCCACTGTGGCAGGTGGATTTAAAAATTCACCTGCCACAGAGACTTTTTACCAGCCACTTTTTTTTTTGCCTCATATTTTGCATCAGCCAAAAAATGGTAAAAAAGAACAATATTGTGAAATTCCTGTTTTGTTTTTTTTTTTTTGTTTTTTTTTCACGTTTATATAAAGGTGAAAAAAAAGTGAATTTCACAACATTGTTCTTTCACTTGTAAGAATACACATTTAAGTGCTGTCAAGTAATAATAATATCTCTAAGAACATACATTTTTTAAAAATCTTTTTTTTCATTGATTTTGTCACTCACACAACATATACAGTATATAGTATAGGCTATATAGTATATACTCAACAGATAGACCTACCGCAGCTCGTATGTAAACAAATCACACGCGGCTGGGTTGGTGGCTGATTTAGTCATGTAGACAGATCCTGACAGCTTTTAGTTACAGCGTTCAGGAACCGTTAACTATGAACTAAATTAATATTGTTATTACTGGTAAAGGTACTGGACATTTTCTCACTGGTTCCCAACTCCCAACATGCACAGTTGCACATGCACACACATCTGTGCAACTGTCATTGTACGTAGGCTACGTCAGCGTTACATTATCTCATCCCATCTCACCAACAGTTTAATACTCGCACATCCAAACGTAGTCGGAAAAGGGCCTCGATCGTCTTCTTCTGATCGCATGAACGTTCCGAAACAACAGTCGCTGTCATAAATCAGCCGCTCACGAACCTTGCCATTGCCGCCAATTGTCCACTTTGTATTGAAATGTCTTCTTTTACTTTTTTTTTTCTCATCCTCATCTTTTTGTTGGTTGTTTGTTTCAGCTGGCTTCTTTACCCCAGTAATGTGCCGCCACATTTTAGCTAAAGTCAAACGCAATGGCGGACTTAGTTGAAATGTAAAAATCCTAATGAATCACTCAATTCTCATTGGCTACCTGCCAATGTGGCAGGTAGATTGACAGTGTTACCCGCCAATAGGAAAATTCACCCGCATTTGGCAGGTGGTCGGGTGTTAATTTCAGGCCCTGCTCGTAGGTGTGTACGTAAGCGTAACACAATCTCCTTCAGTTATTTCTCCTTCATCCTCTAACAAAACTTCAGTCATAGCAGATATCATACATAAGAATGGGTTCAAGAACTGATTTTCCTGCTGAAGACAAAAGCTCAGCTAAAACTCAGCATAAAGCAATAAAGTCCTGTCTAAACATGTTTCCCTCATCCCCGCTCCCCCTTGGTCAAGTCACCGAAACTCCATGAATGCCTATATCTCATAGATGATGTATCTTGTGAATTTATTGATTTTGCTTTTCATGTTTGGTATCATTTTAAGTGTCTCAGTGTGATTGGTAAAATAGTCTTAATTTCATTGCAGTCATTGGTCATAGGGGAAAGATTAAAAACTTATCAGAGAATCCTGTCCTCCTCCATGGGTGTTTTCCTCCCCCCGAGACCAGGTGTTCAACCCTAGGGTAGACGAATTGACCCAAACAATTGACCCCTTTTGTCTTGGTATTTAAGGCTAGGCATTCTTTGCTTGAAAGGTAAAAAGGAAAGATAAAGATCATTCTTACCTCAATCCAACAGGTTCTGGTTGACAGGTGGACTATTGAGTGACAACGAGTTTCTATGTTTAGCATGTCAACATTTCTAACATTTCCCCTCCAGCTATAACTGCCACACAAAAGGGGTTTTTCTGTCCTAACAGGTTTCCCTCACCCCCTCTCCCCCTTGGCCAAGTCACCAAAATTCCATGAATGCCTATATCTCATCAGAGATGTTTAAAGTACTAGAAACCCGGACTTAAATAAAAGTAAAAGTGCTCTATCAAAAAAGTGATTTGAGTAGAAGTTGAAGTGCTCTTTAAGCACCACACTGAAGTAGAAGTACTAAAGTATTCAACATTTTTGTACTTAAGTATTGCAAGTAGTTTATTTTAAAATTCACCACTGAAGTACTAAAAGTAAAAATACAAGTATTGTATCATGTAATTATTAAAGAAAGCAGTCAAAAGTTTGAACTAGCAATCGAATAAGGTGCTTTGGCGGGATACAAATTTGCTTTGGCGACCGCCAAAAAAATGTCATTGCAGGACAAGCCCTGCATTAGTTGTCAATGTGTGTGTCAATCAAATCCATTACCCTATAAAACTGGCAAGTGATTTAGGCAGCAACTTGCAACGAATGATTCGTAAATTTTTTATAATTGTAACGAGTAACTTGCACAAAGAATTTTCTCTGCTCCTAAGAGCAACTTCTAAAAATAATGAGTGTGTCACTCCTAACTTTAGGATTTTTTTTCGCTTAGTGTAAATCACGAAGCATATTAGCGCTAAAAGTAGCACCTAAGTCTGGGACAGTCGAGAGGACTCCTACTGTAACTCACTAATACCTATTCACAAAGGACTGTAGCGCACACCAGCGCCTCTCGCAGTCGATCTGCAAATCCTCTCCCATTCTAACGCTTAGGCCATGTCCACACGGACACGGTATTTTTATAACCGTGACTTTTTTTACGCGGTTCGGCCGTTCGTCCACACGGAAACGCAGTATCAGGACACTGAAACCGGACATTTTGGAAACCCAGACAGCAAACTGACATTGAATCAACGTGGAAACAACGTCTCTCATGACATTGAAACAACGTTGATTTTGCTCATCGAATTAACGTTGAACCAACGTCAGACGCGGCATTCTTCAAAGCTAAATGAAAATCGAAAATTGGTTTGCTTTCATAACGTTGAAACAACGCGTTGATTTCAAGTTGATTTTCCGTTAGTTTTGAAAGAATGACGCGTCTGACGTTGGTTCAACGGTAATTCGATGAGCAAAACAATGTCAGATCAATGTTGTTTCGATGTCATATTTCCACGTTGATTCAATGTCAGTTTGCTATCTGGAAAACCCCTGCCAAGGTGAGTATTTTCTGAAACGCCGGTTGCAGTGTTGTGGTGTAGACAGTGAAACCGGAGTTTTTGCACCGCTGATGGCTTATGATTGGCTAACGTGGCTTTATGGTTAGGTTTATATCCCCGCCTGTTAGTGTTGCATGCTCTTGACAGCGCTTGATGTCTTGTTTTTGCGTTTTCATGTGGACAGAGGTTTTTTTTTTAAACGCAGGAGGGAAAAACTCCGGTTATAAAAATACCCGTGTCCGTGTGGACAAGGCCTTAGATTTCCCAGTGCCGAATTTTCCTTTTATTATGGTAGATGTTATGTTGGGCCAGCAGCAGTAACTGATCCTGCGTCCTGTTTTGGCGAGTTCATCATCCACCATTGTTCAACTAATATATTACTTAAATAGGAGCAACATTTCCTTGCTTTAAGTAGTCTATTTAGGCTAATGGGATGTCAGTTAACCGAGCAAGTGTCGTGTTTCATTATTAGGCACGTGGTGGTTTTCAATAGTGTATTAGGCTACCTTGATTTAATTTAATTCACGACTGTTCTCTCTCTCTCTGCCTTTTTAGAAATACACTTCACTGGGACCTGCACAAACATGTCATTATGTGTTTCAAAGGTATTTCTATTATTATTTTGTGTAGGACACAGACATATTTAGATGTTGCAATTCCATGATTTGTTGCGTCTGTGTTATGATCCGCATGATGGCCCTGTCATTTAACAAACAATCACTGTGATCATTGCATCATTGCGAGGAAGCTTGTGCGTGAACCGACGTCATCCATTGCGACGAAGACTCACTCTTAGCTTAGGAGTTGTCATTTTTCCTTACTAAGAGTCTGAAGTGCGTTCTGAATAACTTTTAAGAGAAAAAAATATTCAGTGCGATTTATGAGCATTCCTAGAGGTAAGACAAAAGTCTTTGTGAATACAGCCGCTGGTCTGGTTATTAAGGCTAGGTAACAGAGCAGTCTTTGGGAACCATAATGCTACGTTCACACCGGACGCGAATAGCGCGTCAGGCGCGAATGATTTAAGTCAATGCAAAGACGCTTTACGCGCGTGAAAAATTCCTGCGGCGCGAATGAGGCGTGGAGCGAGGCGCGGAAGACGCGAATACGCCTCATTCGCGCGTCAAGTTCGCGCGAATGGCGCGAATTGAGCGTCTGGCGCGTTATGCGCGAATAGTGCCATTTGTGCATTCACGCGTTTGACGCGAATTCGCGTCTGCCGCTCGAGTTGAAAAATCTGAACTTTGGCGTGAATTCGCGCCGCGTTAACCAATCAGGAGCCTAGCTGCTTGCTCACGTGGTGAAGTGTCTGGATGCTTCAATAAATTATTTTGTTATGACTAAATGCATGGTGGGATTATGCACAACAAAGCAAATGTTTTATCACTTAAAACATTATTTCTATATACGAGACATGTTCATTTTGTATTGAATGTTATTCATTCCATATCTAGATTATATGAAATAGTATTATGTTGTAAAGACAATCAACATATGTGCATAAATTCGTGTCTGGACGTTGAGAGAGAGAAAAAAATCACAGGACAGGTTAATAACTTTTGAAGGCTGGCTCTATTTATCATCAAAACAAAAAATAAATGACAGCTAGATTAGATGGATGAGGGCGAGGGTGATCCTCGCTCCGATGCGGGACAACAGGTCATCAAACTGGGCGCGGGACAGACGGAAGTACCGCTGACAGCGGCCGTCATCCAGCGCAGCTCCTGGAGCGAGCAAATGGTGAAACTATAGCCAAACGGTTCGGCTCTGAAGGGTCCGGTGGACACAAATATACAGCGACGATGATCCCCACGCCGCTGTTCTGCACTCCAGAGTAAATACAGAGCGGTAAATCTCTTGATGAATGCTCGGTCGACATAAAAACAATGGCCGCCAACGGATTTCGATTCTGACGCGCGTCACGCGCGTAAATTTCGCTTCAAACTTTTGTTTTTACGCGCGCCAGTTTCGCTCTTGACACGCGAATTAACACAAAGTGGTCAAGCGTCAAACTAGACGCGTCAGGCGCGAATTTGACGCGCGATTCGCGTCCGGTGTGAACGTAGCATAACAGTGCTGTGTCAGTGTTTTCTCCCGGTGGAAAGCACTGTCAGGAAGGCATTGCTTACTTTTAGAATCATCTTTGAGTAATTGTTGTCATGTATTTATTATTTCTGAATTGGCGGTTAATTACTTGTGTAATTAGCATGATAATTTTTTACAAATAAATGTACATATTGATTTATTCTGAAATCATTATTTTAGTAGATTATGAGGAGGTGCTGCCGCAGCTCTGTGTCCAGGATAGCTCAAACTAAAGGCGTATATGAACGGAGCAGGAGGCACGTCATCTGAAGACCAACTGATTTCTGTCTATCACTGGCAAGTTGTATGGAAGTAGTTAAATAAAAAACTACACTGTTAAGTATGAGTGAGCAGTAGGCGACCGACTCAAGAGGTCTTAGCAAACCCTGCACCCTCTGACCAAGATCCCAGCTAACAAAAAAAGGTCCCCAGAACGTCCCCTAAATGGCCTGTGCGAACGTCCCCCCGAACGTCCCCATGTGGAGTCCGCTTGATGTCCCGCGGACATTCGCGAAGACGTCCTCCGGACGTTCAAGAGGACGTTCCCAGGACCACCAGCGGCCATCCGGGACGTTTATGAGACTTTCGCGTTTAGTCCCCTGAATATCATTTTATTTTATTTTACTTCTGGCTAACCAAAGAAAACAGACGCGGTGTAAGGTACAAAGTACATTATTTATTTAAAACAATTGTAAAGGTGGCATTTCCGTGTGTGTGTGTCTTCAAATGCGCTGGCAGCTGTGTGTGTGTGTGTTTGTCGGTCAGCTGTGGGATTAATCCGATGGCTCTCCCCCTTCGGCGTCTAACGTTACCTAAAACAACAAAAATGAACATATTCCATTATGATTTTATCAATATGTGAAATGTTGTCTCATTTTCAGCTGTTAGCTTCGTAGCTGCTACTCATATTAGCATATAACGGTTATCAGCGGTACATTGCGGACAACTTCAGCAAACGTTTTAAAAGGTAACATTTTCATATAATTTGAAGATGGACAGTGGTTATGGTGACTAATTTATAATAATATAATTAAAAATACCTTTTAGACAGACGACGGACAGAGGAAACACAAGGCTGCGTCTGAGAAGGACCGTTAACTGTCACTACGCTACCCAGCTGAGCGTTGCCATGGATACAAACCATAGACTGTGATACAAACCGCGTACATAAGGAATGACGTCACTCGCTTAGCCGCATTTGATTCTATGATTTGATCATCACTCGCTTGTTTCTCCAATGTTTTTTTTGTTTTGTTTTTTGTTATTTGTTCTGTATGTGCTATCAGTCTTAAGTACAATAATTATAACAATATTTTTCCTAAAATAAATTATTTTTAATAAAACCAGTCACCTTCTCCTGACCAAAGTTTGACAGGTAAATGTTTAGGATACTTTTATTTGTCTTACCTGTTATTATCCACTTTTCCATTCTTCACGTTTTCCTTGGCTGCATTCATCATTTGAAGTCGATGCATTAGCTCCTGGGATTCAATCTCTGTGCATGTGAATAGCCTTTATAAATTATAGCTCATATTCAATTGAATCAATTGTCATGTTTTTGATGTTTAAATTATAAAGGGTGAAATCAGACTCGTGGTATACATCTTTAATTAGTGATTAGAATTTACATGAAGTAACATGAACATTATCTTAACATTAAAACACTAACATTTTAGCATTAACTTAATTTTACAATCAATGCAAATATTTGCATTTATATTTTAGTTTAATTATTCGTTTGTCTGAGTTGTAAAGTTTCAGTTGATGATAGCAAACATGGGCGACTGGTTAAGTGTTGTCATGGAAATGCCAGGTGAGGGACGAAATAGGGACGTTCGCAAACTGGCCCGGACAAATGTCCTCAGAACGTCCGTCAGCGAACGTTATAGAATGGATCAAATGCGAACGTCAACGGAATGTCCGCCAGCGAACGTTACAAAGCGGACCAAATGCGAACGTCATCGGAATGTCCGCCAGCGAACGTTACAAAGCGGACCAAATGCGAACGTCATCGGAATGTCCGTCCGCGAACGTTACAAAGGGGACCAAATGCGAACGTCATCGGAATGTCCGTCGGCGAACGTTACAAAGGGGACCAAGTGCGGACGTCCTCCGAACGTCCGCTAGGGAACGTTACAAAGCGGACCTAATGCGGACCTAAGGGGACGTTTGAAAAGTCCGGGGGACGTCCCTTGTTTGTAGGGATCAGACTGGCGAGGCTGTGTCCGTGAGATCCACGTAAATCGGTCCCTTAATGAACGGATCATTGATAGTATGCTATACTCAGAATAATCAAAGATCTAAATTAAATCATTCTCAATATTTATAATAAGAAACAAATCTAAATTTGATTATCAGTCAAAATTGGAGTCAGATTAAGTGTAGAGTTAAAGTAATATTGAAACTAAATTCGAATAAAGTAAGTGAACCTCACTGGAGCACTGAAAAGGCACACACATCAGCAAACTGTCACGGTATGGGTTTTGTGTCTTGTTCCTTGTTCTCGTCTGTCATGTGATTCCCTGTTTGTCATGTGGTCCGGCCATGTGTCTTGTCATTTGTTTATTGTCAAGTCATTGTTCACAGGTGTTCCTTGTCTTGTAATTAGTCAGTGTATTTAAGCCCTCTTGTTTGCCCTGTGTCTTTGTCTAGTATTGTATGTTTCTTGCCCAGGTTGCCTGTCGTTTTTCCGTTTCGTGCCTTGCCATGCCTTTGTTTTGAGTTTTGATTTAGTTATATTAAAGTTTGCTTTTGGGTCCTTACTAGTGATGGGCAGATCGAGGCTTTGTGAAGCAATGAAACAGATGAAGCAAATGTGCTATATTGATTCGAGGCTTCGAATCAATCCGACACCCGTCTCCATGGTGACACCTAGTGGTCAATTGCAGGTGTTGATCTGAAACAACCTTTACAACAATGTGTTTTTTTATTAATGTATTTTTGTGTGTTTTTTTGTATTTTTTAAATATATGATGCTTGTAACCTGTAGTCTCTTCACATTGCATAATGTTATTTTGGTCATGAAAAATTAATATTAATAAAACAAATCAAGCCACAATGTCTCACTTTCTTATAGATTTTTATTTAAAAATATGAATTTCTCTTCTGTTGTTTCTATTAATCTGAGATATTGTGCACACAGAATGCCTATTCTTAAAGTCTTTTGCTGTTTTATGAAGGCAAAAAGCCATATAATGGTTTCGATTTTAGTTCATTGGCAAAATATAACGCTAGAGACAATATATATATATATATATATACTGTATATGTGTATGGGGGAGGGGGGGGGTGTTTTAAGCAAAAACAGGCCTATCATGAATAGCTACAGTGGCGTAGATCGTAGGGCGCATAGGTCTTGAAAGAGCGATTAATATGCTCGAGTTCAAGCCTGGCTTTTGCCGAACATGAGATGTAAAAAGTATAAATTAACATTGTCTCTAGCGTTATATTTTGCCAATTAACTTAAATCGAAACCATTATATGGGTTTTTGCCTTCATAAAACAGCACAAGACTTTAAAAATAGGCTGTGTGCACTTTGCTCACGTGATCCTTCCTGACCGACCTATCAATCAAACCCTGATTCGGCGGAGCACTCCACCTGATGAAACACTCAGAAGCTTCATTTAGCCTTTGTCACGTGACTGTGGGTGTTTTGAATCACGCTTCGGATCAGTGTTTCGAATCATTTTTGCTTCGGGATCTCGCAAAGCTTCGGAACGTCTGTTTCGCGTCAGCCATCCCTAGTCCTTACCAGCTTGCCTCCAGCCAATTTATAACACAAACACACAAAAAGGGTGTGAAACACTGGCTTCACATTCCTAAGGTGTCGGATATCACCACATTTCCAGGCAAATGCATGTTGTAAGGCTCCACGAGAATACTTTGTGGAGTTTACACTTCATGAAGGGAACAATTGTCCCGTTTCAGAAAGTAACAGTACGGAGGAGAAATAACAAATGTCGACACAAAAAATTCAGTGTATAATACAAAAAAAACAAACCAACCAAAAATAATAATAAAATGTATAGAATTAACATTTTCACAGCTTTACAATAGTGTATGTGTGTGCATAATGAATCTTTTAGTCCAGGGTGTGGCGCATTAGGTGCAAAAGTCCAGATAAGTCCAGTGTGTTAGGTGCAAAAGTCCAGATAAGTCCAGTGTGTTCGGTGCAAAAGTCTCACCAGTGGTATGGAGAATCCATGAGCAGTATCTGGACAGTTTCTAACTGTTTAAAGTCCTCCAGGAAGGTGATACAACAATTCAAGATACAGTGTACTCCTCAAAGGGACGGCAACATACACTCAAAACAGCCAGCAAGAAAACAGGTAACCCCTGATCGATCGGTCCCTTTTTTATTTATTCAAGCATAAAGTGCTGAAAACCTTTTGTATTTGTAAGAGTTTTTATTATTATTCTTCTGCCATAAAATGCATCGTGCAGTCCAAAACGTAAGGCCTAGAGACTTGACTCCTGACCAGATGGTAGGCCTCAATTTGGGGAGAACATGAGCCTGATTGGCCCATAGGTGGCGCTACAGCAATCAATAGTACTAAGTTGCTCATAACTCCTAGACCATTTGACCTAGCCTCAGGGTTTTTACACCACTGCGCTCCTTGGCTCAAGACGTTTTCCGCTATGTCAAATTTTGACCAAAACCTACTTTTGCAAACTAGTCCCTGGTTTTTCCCCCGATCAGAACCAGACCAGTCTAGGAAAATTCTTCTGACTATTGATCTAGATCAATAATTATAAAAAAAAAAACCTTGAACTTTTGCATTTGGTTGGCTACAACAGGGTCATTTAGAAAGTGGTCCATGGAAAAATACAGTCAAAAGGTAATAAATCCTAAAGGAAAAGTCAGAACTTCTCAAAAAGGGGCTCTTTAAAGGAAAATTCGGGCCGGGTGTCACAGCACGGAGCAAGAAGCGGAAGTGGGAGCTTATAGCGCAAATTATTAACGGTTCATTCCCCTGCTTGTGCACACCAGGAAAGCCTGCTATTGTCACAGTGTCTTGTTGTGTTCCCTTGTTTGTCCACTAGATGTCCTCCTTCCCCTCGGTGTCATGTACATCTGGAACTGCATTTCCCATCATCCTGTTCTGTCACTTACTGATCATTGTTCTCAGCTGTTCCCACTCACATCATTTGTATCTGACTATTTATACCCTGTCTGTTTCTGTGTTCATTGTGGATTCCTTGTTTATTGTCACCACACTTCGGGTGTCTGCATTCTGTCTGCTTCTTGTTTGTTTTATGTTTAGGACTGCCTTTCTGGAATTTTGACCCTTTGCCTGGACTGGTTTTGTGAGTACGGATTTCCCATTAAATATACTGCATTTGGATCTAACGTTTCCTGTGTGTGTGTATCGTGACAGCTATATTCATAATGCAGTTTTTTGAGCCTGCAAGGTGGGAATGTCCAGTGGAAACTAAATGAACTGGGTTCTGAAAGAGGTTCTGAAAGTGCTGTAATTGTTTGTGTGATCACTGCTGCTTACAGAAGGTTGTGACAGACCCAAATCACTGCTGCTTCAGACTGATCTCGTGAAGTAGCATGTGTATGACACGCCAATTCGTATTTCCATTTTTGGCGTGCTATCAAGACGCATAATCGCTTTTCAGCGTGTTTATGAACGCCGTTGACTTAACGTTATTACTGTATATATGACTTACCTCAACCCTGTCCCTAAACCTAACCGTCACTGGAGTTAATGGCATTTATGACTGTTCCCTTACCATTCTAGGAAAAAAAAAAGGTCGCTCCCCAGATGTAGATCTACATTTTGCTACGTTTCGCTCGGACATTTGATGGCGTGTACAGACACGCGGAATCACTCGGACGTTAATGGCGTAGACATACACGCATACACGCGGATAGCTCAAAATGCGTAGAGATAACACGCCACTTGACTCGAAAGTGGCGTGTATGTTTACGCAAAAGTCATGATGATGTCATGTTGGCTGCTTTAATGCAGTTTCCCATTTGCCAAATATCTTAATGTAGTGAATACTTTAATTTCTGGCGTTATGGCATTCCTGCGCTGTTGGAGATATTAGTGTGTCTAATAAGATCAGTCACAAACATCTTATTAATTATTAAATATCTAGCGTCTTATTAACTCATTGTCATCCATTGTCTGCAACACATTTCTTGTCCCTCTTCATCTTTCTGCCATTTTCTACTCTGCTAAAGAAAATTTTAAGCCTCTTAAAAGTCCTCATCCGTACTCCTAACCTTAATGTCAGGGACACGTTCAGGGAAAAAGGACCCAAGTGCAATCTTCGGGTATCAGTACTTTTAATGAAATCAATGCAAGTAGCGTAGAGTAGTCAAACAGAAAGTCTCTTGCAGCAGGTAATCAGAGGAACAGAAAGTCTATTGTAGCAGGTAATCAGAAGAACAGAAAGTCTCTTGAAAACTTAATCAAACTGAGGAGTGATCCCGCAAACGATACTCAGCATCAAGCAGCCCAAAACACAGATCAGGGCTTGTGGACCGTCAGTCGTCCTCAGATACAGAGAAGCTGGGTAGAGAAAGACCTCAGTAATTTTCAGCACAGGCAGTCCGCAGGTTGCAAACATACGTTAACGGGACAGGACAAGTCAAGACAAGATACGACCGGGTAAGCTCTGTAACACATGTTATCAAAGTCAATAATCTGGCAAAGGAAAGGGGGGAAAAAGAGAACTACATGTAGGAACGCTAATTAGGAAGAAAGTAATAGCAGGTGAAAACAGAGATAGAGTAATGAGTGAACTGATGGCCAACAACTGGCGGAGAATGAATGAGCGTAGTAGTACGTGGTGTAAGCGAGGTATGTGTGAATGAGGGGAGCGCGTGTGAGAATGGTGGGTGTGTCAGTGTGATCGTGAACAAATCAAGGAACCAAAAAAAACACAAGAGGGAGACAGAACAGGAGAGAATTCCGGGATCATGACACTTAAGACCTCTTTTAAGTGTTAAGATGCTTTCTGAATTACATTTTTCTTTACTAAGATTTTTCTTTCATTTTAAGAGTAAACGCTCACATTTCTAAGAATTTTCTCACTAGGAGTTACCTTTTGCATTAATTACCTTTGCATTCTTTATGAATACGGCCCTGACCGTTAGTCCGATTGACTTGAAAATTGGTATGCATTGTGTTGGACCAAGGTATCATGTATGTGAATGAGGACATTGGCGTATCTCAAAAATCATGGCAGCCATCGGCCAATGTATTTGCAAACTAGCGGAATGGATTTGCTCACGGCCCATCGCTTTGCCACGAGCACACAAGACAATCTGAAAAAATATGCAAGGGATTTTAAGGGGGTAAAGACAGCAACAGACGCATTTGTGCAATGGGCCAATGGAGAATTAAATGTGTGTGAGACAGATGCAGATTATGTCCTACAAAAGGTATAACCTGCTCACTGACTCCTACCATCTAATCGGACTTGGATACAAGTTTCTGTTAACTCTGTCTGTGACACAAGTTGCATGTGAGCGAAGCTTTTCCACGTTAAAATTTATCAAGAATCGATTAAGGAGCACAGCGTCACAGGAACATCTTAAAGCCTTAATGTTGATGGCAATCGAATAAGAGACTCTGGTTTCTTTGGACACGGATTGCATCATTGAAAGTGTAGCGGAGAAAAGCAATAGTGGCTGATATAATAAGGTAGGTCATGCCTCTTTTTATCATATATATTCTATTGTGGTTTGTCATGGTGCTTTTTCTTTATTAAGCAGTTGTGTTGTGTGCATCAGGCTGCTGTGCCGTGCTCATGTGTGCGTGTGTTTTTGGCCGCTGTGCCATGCTCGTGTGTGCTGTGAGGGCCCGAAACTTATAGATGAAAAATAATGAAAAAATGAAATAGTTTTACTCTGCCTATTTTTTTTACTCCATTTACACTGACTAATCTGATCAGTAACTGAAGGACTGGGAATATCCATAGACAGTAAAAGGAAATATCAGTTGTTTTAACCATTCATTAAAATGAATAGGTAAGAAGTCATTAGTTCGCGAATTGGACGTGTCAGTCATCGGATGTGTACGCGTTGTGTGATTATCCCGGCAGGCAGCTTGGACATTCAACTAGTTTTGTGTCAACACAGAAAAGATTTCCGTTAAACAGCGTTAAGTGGAAAAATGTTCAGATTCTGGGGACGATTTTTTTAACATTATCAATTAGTTGGGCCAGTGAAAACCACAAATGCTAGGGCCGAATTTTGGCCCCAGTCCGGCCCTGATAGGCATGTTCGACTCGTGGCCAAAGAGGTCTGTCAGAATTTGTAAAGAAATCGGCCACAAGTTTTAAATCGCCACTAACGAGTTTTACTGCTCTGTAATCACGTGGTGTTTTGCACATCCCCCCAAAATGCATATCATATGATAGATCTACTCATGTTGAACAGCTTTACCTCTAGAACCATTGCTGTTAATCGAATCGTTCATTAAATATTCACGAATATGTTGAAAACCTACTTTTGCAAACTAGTCCCTGATTTTTCGTCCGATCAAAATCAGACTAGCCTAGAACAATTCTCTGGACACTCTAGATCAATAATTATCAAGAAAAAAAGTTATTTTTCGCATGGTATTAAAGGGTTATTTAGAAAAGAGGCATGGTAAAATGCACTCAAAAGCCTCTAAATCCTAAATAAAAACTCAGAACTTCACAGAAATTGGTGAGCATATGTGTCCTAACATGGTCAGGAAATATGGAAAGTTTCATGGAGATCGGATAATAGGTGGCACTATTTCCATCAAAAAGGTCTCATTCTTATTAGGTGTTCAAGCATGAAACTATGCTAAATCATACTGTAACATGGTAAATAATGAAAACCACACTGAAATGTGGTGTATCATGGTAAATCATGCTAAAACATGGTCGAACCTAACATAACCTAACCATTTCTCAATATGAAGCACATATCAGGCAGATAAAAGTAAAGTCACAATAATTAATTCCCCCCCCCAATAAAAAAAAAAGTAGTCTTCCGAGGCCAGATGATTGCTTTAAGCAACAAACCCGTAACTGATCACCGTAACGCTCCAATCTTACATACTTCACAAATCGCCAAATGAAGAATCCTCTATTTCATCATTATAAAGGCATTGACTCTCGCGGCCGATTGCCACATGCTAATATTCAGATTCATCTTTGAGTTTGATGAGGCTGTTCACAGACCGGAAAGAATAGGACTCTGTTCCTCACGCAATGTAATGTACAGAGATCCATATTAAACACACCTTTCCTTGCAAATAAACACAAGTGTGGACTCATTTTAGCCAGCTAGTTATAGTTATAAAGGTATTTTAAGAAACTCACTTCAGATCTTAAAAAAATAAACAGCCTTCGTGTCAGTTACCGCCCGTGTGGGTTAGAAAATTCCTCTCTTGGATTCCCAGATAGCAAACTGACATTGAATCAACGTGGAAATATGACATCGAAACAACGTTGATCTGACATTGTTTTGCTCATCGAAATTAACGTTGAACCAACGTCAGATGCGTCATTCTTTCAAAACTAACGGAAAATCAACTTGAAATCAACGCGTTGTTTCAACGTTATGAAAGCAAACCAATTTTCGATTTTCATTTAGCTTTGAAGAATGCCGCGTCTGACGTTGATTCAACGTTAATTCGATGAGCAAATCAATGTTGTTTCAATGTCATGAGAGACGTCGTTTCCACGTTGATTCAATGTCAGTTTGCTGTCTGGGTTGCTTTAGGAGGGAGAACTGGTTGCATGATGGTAAGTTTCCATGATATTTCTGCATCTCGGTTAAGATGCATCTTATACAGGTAACTGAAAGAAACTAGTGAATGGAGTCAATTAACATTATTTAAGATTCTGACTTTATCAGTTGCAACTTACTGTATATCTGAGAACTAAGCACCCGTCAAAGTGAACACACTAGTCTTTTTTTGTTTTTGTTTTCCAGTCAGGTTTGGAACCTTATCTTTTGAACCGTATTAGGTTACGTCTGTAGATACTGAGCAGAAATTTGAGATTTGGGGTGTTTCTCAGCTTCCACACATGTCCTGTCATGATCTAGTCAACGCCCACTTTGGTGTATTTGTGCTTTAAAAGGCAGCTCTGCACACCAAGCAAGTCACTGTTCCCAGCAGAACCACAGGAATCTGCTTCAGAAACACTTCTCCAGCCACTCTCTCCTCGAGCCATCATTCAAAATGAGCAAGATCATTGTTTACAGCCTAGAGGGCTTCGGGGGCCGATCAGCTGAATTCAACAATGATGTCGGTGACTTAGAAGCGAATGGTTTCAACAACACCATCGCCTCCTTAAAAGTCATTGGTCAACCATGGGTGGGGTATTATGACAAGGATTTTGCTGGAAAGCAGCGGGTGTTTGAGGCAGGAGAGTACCCCAGGAGAGTCTCTGAAGACAAAGGCAAGTTTTCCTCCCTCAAGAAGATCACGAATGACCTCTCCAACCCTGAAATCCAGCTGTTTGAACACATTAACTATCAAGGTAGAAGCGTGACCCTACGCGGCGAAATCAATCTCACCGAAATTGATTTCAATGACAAAGCTTCGTCCCACAAAGTGAGAGGTGGCGTCTGGGTGCTGTACGAGCACATCAATCGTAAGGGTGCCCAGCTTGTTTCTTTCCCTGGTGATCGTGTTTCCAACTATGTGCCGCTCTCCTTCAACGATACGGCCAGCTCTGTGCGTCCCTTGCTGCCTAGGCCATAGACATCATCCTTCAAAGTCCGCTTTCTACAGCTGAATATAAACCGGATCCCTTCTGGAAAGAGTGAGGCAGGTGGGAAAGACTGATCTGGACCAGAAACAATGACTGTGACTCCAATAATTCTGAAGAAACTCCATGCAATTAGACTCTACCTTATCATTTTAGGATATCTGTGTAAAGACATACTGTACATGTGTTAATTAGGCAAATGTCATATAAAAAGGATACATTTTATTAGAAAAAGTTGTAAGCTGCTGGTTGTTTGGCTTTTCATCAGTAGCGATCAGTATCAGAAAACAAATGCAATGAAATACAGTTCTGGACTTGTTACGGATCTATTGTATTTGAATGTGTTTAACCTGTTTGATGAGAGTGAAATATTGAAAGGGATTTTGGATTTATATCATGCTGAGAACGAGACAACGGATGCTGTTTTAATCTGTCAACTCAGAAAATAAAGACGCTCCTCACTATCGTTATGCTCCTTGATTCGATTCTCTTTTTTCTACATTTACATTTTTCATTTGTCTTTTATCCAAAGTGACTTTCAGTTGAGGAATTCATCTTAAGAAGCAATAAAAGGGAGAATTTCTATTACAGTTTTTCTCGATTGTTTACACACACATTTCCTGCAAGTATGCCTCATACTCTCAGAACTCTACACACAAATTTAAAAACACACAATCGGAAAAACCCCTCAATTCTAGTGCAAAATGAAACTTTACATTCATAACAGTGTTATATATATTCTCAAAATGTTTTTTTTTTCAAATGACAAACCATCATATGAATAGATATTTATAGGAACCAGTTGAACACTGATGTGCTCGATGTGAAACGCTACGATGAAATGGAAAACACTTCTTCTCTATTCATCATAATGACTTAGGCCTTTTTTGTTCAGTGTTACACTCACTACGGACAGTACATTCATAAGTGTGTTGTAAAATATTTGAGAATATTGTTTTTATACCCAGAACACACAAATACACGGTAACAAATATATTTTATTTTTCCCACAAAAAACAATAGGAGATAGATCGCATATTTCATACACCACAACCAACACAAAGTTGCACACACAGTGGTCTACATACAAAACAACAGAAACATGTACTGTATGCAGTTACAGTGAAACTAAATAAATAACTATGCTGCATCCTCTCTTCTGTTTCGATGTTTTATGCTAAAGCTCTGGGCCCGTATCCCTAAAGATTCTGAGAATCCTCTCAGAGAGCTCCTAAATTAAAGGGTTAGTTCACCCAAAAATGAAAATTAAGTCATTAATTACTCACCCCCATGCTGTACCAACCCTGTAAGACCTTCGTTCGTCTTCGGAACACAAATGAAGATATTTTTGATTGAATCTGAGAGCCGGATCAGTCCTACATAGACTTCCTAAGGGACTGGCTCTTGACGGCCCATAAAATCATTAAAGAAAAGGTTTAAATATTCCATGTGCCTACAGCGGCTCAATTATAAGTTTATCAAGCAACGAGACTACTTTTTGTGCGAAAAAATAAATAAATGACGACTTTATTCGACTATTACATTACTTCCTTATGGGCCTTGAGGCGAAAATTGAAGAGATTTCCGGAACGCATGCGCGAGAACTGAGACGAGGACGTTCTTCTTCGACTACTTCTTGTTACCGGCTGCTCCGCTTAGGAGTATTACCGCCACCTACCGTATAAGGTGATGATCCATATAAGGCGCTCCGGATTGTAAGGCGCACAGCACTGTCGTATTTGAGAAGATTAAAGGCTTTTAAGTGTGCCTTATAGTGCGGAAAATACGGTAATTGAAACACGTATGTACAGCGCGCATCTTCCTCTGCTTGTAAACAGAAAGTTTTGCGCTTCCAGCTATATCAGCACGTCATCTTATATGGTAGGGGGCGGTAATACTAGCGGTGAGCAGCCGTAACAAGAAGTGGTCGAAGAAGAATGTCCTCGTCTCAGTTCTCGCGCATGCGTTCTGGAAATCTCTTCAATTCTCGTCTCAAGGCCCATAAGGAAGTAATGTAATAGTCGAATAAAGTCGTCATTTATTTATTTTTTCGCACAAAAAGTAGTCTCGTTGCTTGATAAACTTATAATTGAGCCGCTGTAGGCACATGGAATATTTAAACCTTTTCTTTAATGACTTTATGGGCCGTCAAGAGCCAGTCCCTTAGGAAGCCTATGGAGGAGTGATCCAGCTCTCAAATTTAATCAAAAATATCTTAATTTGTGTTCCGAAGATGAACGAAGGTCTTACGGGGTTGGTACAGCATGGGGGTGAGTAATTAATGACTTAATTTTTGGGTGAACTAACCCTTTAACCTAAAAATTCCTTGCCAGGAGTTTTAGCTTAGAAGTGATTCCAGAACATTTTCAGTGAACTCTGAGCAAGGAATGGATGGAAAATCCTATCTTAGTGAGGAGGTGTGGTTGACCCCGTTGCTAGGTATGAGTCATCATTTCAAAAGCTGTGATTGGTTGATCCTGCAAGTTTGATGAAAATGAACTTTTGGTGATAATGAGCAAAGGATGTACCCTCAAATCAATAAACATAATTATACACTCTAATCTTAAACAGACTGTAATTGTAAATAATATTTCACATTCAAGAAAATATCTAGAAAATTAATAGTAAGCTGTAGGGGTTATAGCCTAATATTAGAATCTAAAATATGTGAAAACTTAAGCTCATCACACCCTGTTCAAATACAGTTTTTCTCAATCGATTTGGTACATTTCTCCAAACTCAGGTCACTGCTCTCAAAACATTTAACACAGTGATCTGTACACTTCGTAATTGTCCTAAACAGATAGTAAATTCTCCTTCATTTCATACAAATTACAAATCAAAAGCATAATTTTCTCAAAACACCGTGCACAAATTTCCCTAATGTAATCACACAAGTTCATACACCCAACCGAATCTTTAATATGTCAGGAAAAACTTTTGCAGCTTTTTCATTGGTCTTCACAAAGATCACAAACATTTTTGTACCATTTTCAAAACACAACAAACAAAACTCAATGAATTCTAAAATAGTCAGTCGCACACCTTATGTCCTCAATTAACCCCAAATTGATATCTGACGAGTTAATAATCCCCTCAACACAGAAAAAGCCAATTTCCCAATTGTTCACACAGCTGTCTTAATTATAACAACTAAAAAAGGGGAAGAGAAGAAGAACAAACATGAATGAGGAGAAAATACAATAAAAAGAAGGGAATGAGCAGTGGAAAAGGAAGAGGTGTAAGAGCGAGAGGTGGTGGACAAGGTAGAGGGAAAAGAAGAGGAAGAGGAGATGGAGAAGGAGCAAGAAGAGCTGAGGATGTCGGAGAAAGAAAAAGAAGAGCTGAGGATGTCAGAGAAAGAAGGGCTGAGGATGAACGAGAAAGAGAAAGGAGGGCTGAGGATGTAGGAAGAGGAGAAGAGGGAGAAATGTGATTGGCCATCGTGCTACAGTCAATGTCCCTGGACAACGAAGAGGCAAAATCACTCTCTGTGCTCATTGTAATACACATGGACTCATCATTACAGTTTTTCTCAATTGATTTGGTACATTTCTCCAAACTCAGGTAACTGCTCTCAAAACAGTTAGCACAGCAAACTAAACACACTCTTATGTTGGCGAAACAGCTAAGTATTCACTGCACAATGAAACACAGCATTTTATTCTAGTAATGCATTTATTAAAAATCAATATTAACATCAAAACTAAAAGTGTGTTCTCTGTTGATTTGATAACAAATTCAGCTGAAGATACACAAAGAAATAAATGGAAATACATGTTTTTCATTAAGTTCTTTAATGATGAGTCCATGTGTATTACAATGAGTTGTCACCCCACAAAATAAATAAATAAATAAATAAATAAAATAAATTATGCAAAGAAATACATAGGTTTAAAAAAAATCCATTCATTGAATCAATTTATTTATCATGCCTCTCAATTACATCTGGCCAGAGAATTTCATCAACATCACAGCAAATGTTTTTTTTTTTTTCCTGCGAGTCATGCATCGCAGGAAAAAATGCCTTGAATGCAGTAGCTATCCTAGACACGTTTGTGCCCCAACATCTCCACAGGCCTCTTCCATCACTTGAAGAAGACTTAGTTGTATTCTTGTTGGTAAGATTTCCTCAATCTGATTCACACCACACCATTTGCTCCTGATCACCCTGCGGAAAGAGGATTTCATTGAGGAGATTTTAAAAATGTAGGAGCCTTGCTGTGTTGAATGGTCAAAAGAGAGCATTGTGTGCCATAACACCAGTTGTAGAAATTGTGGCACAGAGAGTGATGTTGCCTCCTCGTTGTCCAGGGACATTGACTGTAGCATGATGGCCGATCACATTTCTCCCTCTTCTCCTCTTCCTACATCCTCAGCCCTTCTTTCTCTTTCTACGACATCCTCAGCTCTTCGTTTTCTTTCTCCTACATCCTCAGCTCTTCTTTCTCCGACATCCTCAGCTTTTCTTTTTCTTTCTCCTACATCCTCAGCTCTTCTTTTTCTTTCTCCTACATCCTCAGCTCTTCTTTTTCTTTCTCCTACATCCTCAGCTCTTCTTTTTCTTTCTCCTACATCCTCAGCTCTTCTTTTTCTTTCTTCTACATCCTCAGCTTTTCTTTCTCCTACATCCTCAGCTCTTCTTTTTCTTTCTCCTACATCCTCAGCTTTTCTTTTTCTTTCTCCTACATCCTCAGCTCTTCTTTTTCTTTCTCCTACATCCTCAGCTCTTCTTTCTCCTACATCCTCAGCTCTTCTTTCTCCTACATCCTCAGCTCTTCTTTCTCCTACATCCTCAGCTCTTCTTTCTCTGACATCCTCAGCTCTTCTTTCTCCGACATCCTCAGCTCTTCTTTCTCCTACATCCTCAGCTCTTCTTTCTCCTACATCCTCAGCTCTTCTTTCTTCTACATCCTCAGCTCTTCTTTCTCCTACATCCTCAGCTCTTCTTTCTCCTACATCCTCAGCTCTTCTTTCTTCTACATCCTCAGCTCTTCTTTCTTCTACATCCTCAGCTCTTCTTTCTCCTACATCCTCAGCTCTTCTTTTTCTTTCTCCTACATCCTCAGCTCTTCTTTCTCCTACATCCTCAGCTCTTCTTTCTCCGACATCCTCAGCTCTTCTTTCTCCTACATCCTCAGCTCTTCTTTCTCCTACATCCTCAGCTCTTCTTTCTTCTACATCCTCAGCTCTTCTTTCTCCTACATCCTCAGCTCTTCTTTCTTCTACATCCTCAGCTCTTCTTTCTCCTACATCCTCAGCTCTTCTTTCTTCTACATCCTCAGCTCTTCTTTCTCCTACATCCTCAGCTCTTCTTTCTCCTACATCCTCAGCTCTTCTTTCTTCTACATCCTCAGCTCTTCTTTCTCCTACATCCTCAGCTCTTTTTCTTTCTCCTACATCCTCAGCTCTTCTTTCTCCTACATCCTCAGCTCTTCTTTCTCCTACATCCTCAGCTCTTCTTTTTCTTTCTCCTACATCCTCAGCTCTTCTTTCTCCTACATCCTCAGCTCTTTTTCTTTCTCCTACATCCTCAGCTCTTCTTTCTCCTACATCCTCAGCTCTTCTTTCTCCTACATCCTCAGCTCTTCTTTTTCTTTCTCCTACATCCTCAGCTCTTCTTTTTCTTTCTCCTACATCCTCAGCTCTTCTTTTCTTCCTCCTACATCCTCAGCTCTTCTTTCTCCTACATCCTCAGCTCTTCTTTTTCTTTCTCCTACATCCTCAGCTTTTCTTTCTCCTACATCCTCAGCTCTTCTTTCTCCTACATCCTCAGCTCTTCTTTCTTCTACATCCTCAGCTTTTCTTTCTCCTACATCCTCAGCTCTTCTTTCTCCTACATCCTCAGCTCTTCTTTCTCCTACATCCTCAGCTCTTCTTTCTTCTACATCCTCAGCTCTTCTTTCTCCTACATCCTCAGCTCTTCTTTTTCTTTCTCCTACATCCTCAGCTCTTCTTTTTCGTTCTCCTACATCCTCAGCTTTTCTTTTTCTTTCTCCTACATCCTCAGCTCTTCTTTTTCTTTCTCATACATCCTCAGCTCTTCTTTCTCCGACATCCTCAGCTCTTCTTTTCTTTCTCCTACATCCTCAGCTCTTCTTTTTCTTTCTCCTACATCCTCAGCTTTTCTTTCTCCTACATCCTCAGCTCTTCTTTTTCTTTCTCCTACATCCTCAGCTCTTCTTTCTCCTACATCCTCAGCTTTTCTTTCTCCTACATCCTCAGCTCTTCTTTTCTTTCTCCTACATCCTCAGCTCTTCTTTCTCCTACATCCTCAGCTCTTCTTTCTCCTACATCCTCAGCTCTTCTTTCTTCTACATCCTCAGCTTTTCTTTCTCCTACATCCTCAGCTCTTCTTTTTCTTTCTTCTACATCCTCAGCTTTTCTTTCTCCTACATCCTCAGCTCTTCTTTTTCTTTCTTCTACATCCTCAGCTTTTCTTTCTCCTACATCCTCAGCTCTTCTTTTTCTTTCTCCTACATCCTCAGCTCTTCTTTTTCTTTCTTCTACATCCTCAGCTCTTCTTTCTCCTACATCCTCAGCTCTTCTTTTTCTTTCTTCTACATCCTCAGCTTTTCTTTCTCCTACATCCTCAGCTCTTCTTTTTCTTTCTCCTACATCCTCAGCTCTTCTTTCTCCGACATCCTCAGCTCTTCTTTCTTCTACATCCTCAGCTCTTCTTTTTCTTTCTTCTACATCCTCAGCTTTCTTTCGCCTACATCCTCAGCTCTTCTTTTTCTTTCTTCTACATCCTCAGCTTTTCTTTCTCCTACATCCTCAGCTCTTCTTTTTCTTTCTCCTACATCCTCAGCCCTTCTTTCTCTGACATCCTCAGCTCTTCTTTTTCTTTCTCCGACATCCTCAGCTCTTCTTGCTCCTTCTCCATCTCCTCTTCCTCTTCTTTTCCCTCTACCTTGTCCACCACCTCTCGCTCTTACACCTCTTCCTTTTCCACTGCTCATTCCCTTCTTTTTATTGTATTTTCTCCTCATTCATGTTTGTTCTTCTTCTCTTCCCCTTTTTTAGTTGTTATAATTAAGACAGCTGTGTGAACAATTGGGAAATTGGCTTTTTCTGTGTTGAGGGGATTATTAACTCGCCAGATATCAATTCGGGGTTAATTGAGGACATAAGGTGTGCGACTGACTATTTTACAATTCATAGAGTTTTGTTTGTTGAGTTTTGAAAATGGTACAAAAATGTTTGTGATCTTTGTGAAGACCAATGAAAAAGTTGCAGAAGTTTTTCCTGATATATTAAAGATTCGGTTGGGTGTATGAACTGCTGTGATAACATTAGGGAATTTTGTGCACAGTGTTTTGAGAAAATTATGCTTTTGATTTGTAATTTGTATGAAATGAAGGAGAATTTACTATCTGTTTAGGACCATTACGAAGTGTACAGATCACTGTGTTAAATGTTTTGAGAGCAGTGACCTGAGTTTGGAGAAATGTACCAAATCGATTTAGAAAAACTGTAAAGAACTTAATGAAAAACATGAATTTCCATTTATTTCTTTGTGTATCTTCAGCTGAAGTTTTTATCAAATCAACAGAGAACACACTTTTAGTTTTAATGTTAATATTGATTTTTAATAAATGCATTACTAGAATAAAATGCTGTGTTTCATTGTGCAGTGAATACTTAGCTGTTCCGCCAACATAAGAGTGTGTTTAGTTTGCTGTGTTAACTGTTTTGAGAGCAGTTACCTGAGTTTGGAGATATTTGATTGAGATTGAGAAATACTGTAATGATTTGTGTCTTATTTGCTCATATTAATATCCTAGCTGGCATGTTTTGTACTTTCACTCCCATATGGACCCCATTGAAAACAAGATGGCCTATCTCAAGGGAATGTCCTTAATGAAGTAGAAATTGCAACGTTACAACTCAGTGTGGTCTTAACGAGGTTAACACGGCTCAGCTTTGATCAGTGTCTGTGATTGCTGGCTGGTCTATTTATGAAGGCTTGTTAACAAATATCCTACAAACACAGAAAATGGAGGAAAAAAAAGGAGAAAAAAAAACTCCTAAGCCACTAAAAGTCCTCTTCCCTGCTCTTAGCAGATCTCGCCTTAGGAGCCCCATTTAAGAGCTGGGAATTTTGAGGAATAGCTTCTACTGTATATTAACTGGGATTTTCGTGTCACTTTTAGGGGAAATTCTAAGAAAACGTCATGACTCTGAGAATTTTCTTAGAATTTTGCCGCTAGGAGCCACTTTTTGCACAAAAATTCTTTAGGGATACGGGCCCTGATTGGTAATTGTAAAACTTTGTGACGGCTGTATGCGCGTGCGAGTCACTGTGCATATCTGAATGGCAGAGTGTTCCTTGTGAAATTAAGAGATTTTCTGCATGAAAATTATGCCAAATGCAGAGAATTTGTAATTGCAATTTGAGTGTAAAGCAGAATTGTGCTTGTAGGTTAGCTGGTTCAATTGAGTTACATGTTGTGGTAATTGTGTCAATTACCAGAATTTGTGTGTAAAAAAATTTAGAAAAACTGTAATGTGATGGATGAATGAAGAGGACACCAAGATCGTGGTTGTCACAGCAGTGAAGCTTTCATTTTTATTAGGCTCTTTCTCTGCAAACAGCAACATCTCCTCAAACCTTACAAAACAGCAACAGCTTTCCACAAGGAAATATACCTGTTAGTTAGCAATCAACATCAAAATAACGGTGCATACAAAATTATAAAACGAAATAATATAGTTGTGGCTGCAGTTAAATTACCCTTATATCAGAGGGTTCTCAAACTTACTAAAACACCAGAAAAAAAAAACATTAACAAAAAAACCCCTCAAACTCTGTTTTTTAATTCAGCTCAAGAATTTAACTTTGACGCCATTAATATATGTTCATAATTTGTATGTTAATATCTATGGACTTCTGTGATTTTAGCGTGACTTTTATCTGGACTTTTATTTTGGTGCGGTGGTGTGACGTCATAATGCTGCGTCGCGCTCCTGCATCTGTTGAGATTCGGCTGAAGAAAGGTTTGTCTTTTTAAGCATTTAAATAGTTTAAATGGTTCAATTGCTTTTTTGTTTTATTTTTTTACAAGCGATGTAAAATATGTACTATTGAATGTAACATTGTAATGATTTATCTATCTTTAATGAACGTTTTTTTTGGTAAATAAAGCGCATCCACACACAAGTAACAGAAAAGATCCGTCTCATTTCAATCCCTATATCGTGAATCAGTGCATTATAAACACAAGTTGATCACTGATAAGAAGGCTAGAGAGAAAGAACCAACATTTTTTAAATGTTTTGCGAAATGATTCATGTTCAAAGTGCTCGAATTTCTTCAAACACTGACGACTCCTGCTGGTCAAACAGTGTAAATACAGAGAAGAGAACAACAAACAGAAGTAATGACAACTTTTGCTGAGTGTTATCTATTAAATGTAATTTAAAAGGTATTAAATACCAAGTAGAAATCAGAACTAAATATTAATTGTCTGTTATAATGCTATTTTTTGTCTTAAGCAGGTGATTTAAGTCCATTAACTCTCTCTGACTGACTCTTTCACAAGTGAACTAAAACTAGATCTGATAGACACTCTCAGAGATTTAGTTTTGAGTGTTTTTACTTTTTTCCCCTCAAGATGGCGTTAATTAAAGAGGAGAGTCAAGACGTGAAGATTGAAGAAACGTTCAGAGTGAAACATGAAGAAACTGAGGAACACACAGGTTGGTTTCATTCTCAAAGCTGAACTAATTTGATCCTTATTAAAATGTCCAGCTCTACAGAAATGAATAGCAATGTTTCCACTGCCGGGTCAGTGTGAGCCAAGGCTTTAAACGATAGAAGTCTCAGAAGCTCTGCAACGCTTCACTAAAACACATCAATCTGAAACAACGTCACACAAACCCTTCATTTCACCAACAAATGTTAGTTTTATCAGGAAACAAATCACAAAGAAATCACTGGAAACAAGAGAGATCCCAAAAAAACCATGATAAAAGTGCCCATTTGTGAGCATTTTTGTTGTTTGCCTAAAAAGTAAAACCCAAGCATCGATGTTTTACACTAATAAGTGATACATTGACCATAACAAATGGATTTATGTAAAGATTATGCTTTAGACACAGAAAGTTTGTCTTATTTGAGTCGCTAAACAAAACCGGTATGATTTGGACTTAGCCTACACATTTTTAGATTTTTTACCTATATATATATATATACATTACTTTTCTGTAGTAAAATTTAACTTCCATTACTTAAGTTCTAAGCTAAATTACTTAAATTTAACTTACATAACTTAATTTCTGTATTATTTAACTTCCAGACAAAAAAAAAACAACAACATATTTTCCCACCTCAGGGATCAAATCCCTATTATTATTGGTTAATATTTTAAGATATGGGCACTGTTTGTCTTCAACCCCATTATGGACAATATATGAGCTACTCTCTGTACAAAATAAAAATATTGCTCACCCTCTGATTACAAGAACGCGTCGCCGCCGCATCAGAACCAAAAACATGGGGATTTTTTAAAGGGTAACTAAACACCAAAACAACTTTTTTTAGTTAGTGATCTGTAAGAATGGAGCTTCATAAATGCTGTTCATTGATTTGAGTACATTTTATAAAGTGTTTTGATTTTCAAATATATGGTGTAAAAACGTCTGAGTGCTGCCCTCTTCAGGTTAAACGGAAAGCTCCTGCAGTAGGGGTACTTTGACGCCACTCTGTCACGCCCTTGGTGCGAGCTCACCACGCCCTTGGCAACCCCTGGTATAAAAGCATCCGGTTCCGTCAAAACTACTGTAGCGAGTCAGGAGTTGGATTTATGAATATTGAAAACGATCAGGATAGCATATATTAGCATCTAGTTAGCATAGCATTTATATAGTTATTTAGATTATTTTTGAAAACGATCAGGATAGAGTATTGTTGCATCTATTTAGCATAGCATTATATAGATAATTTAGATTATTTTGTGTAGCTAGTAGCATAGTACAGTTAGGATAGCTTCAAGTTAGCATAGATTTATCAGTGTTTAGTACAGTGATCAGGATAGTAACGGAATAGAGGTGGACATGGGCTTCTCCACACGCAGTGCCAAACACTGCTCATCCTGCATGGACTCCTCCACCGCAGCGGCGTCTTGATGTGAGTGATCATGGATATTTTAATCACAATTTATGGTTAGGATAAAGTTAATCCTCTGGGGTCGACAAACGAGCCGGTGCATTTTGCTGGATTTTTTCACATAGCGGCAGAATATCAATATGAATACATGCCCACAGAGCGTGCGCTATTGAGATCAACTCGACGACAAAACTCATCAGATGCCGGTCGCGATGCGTGAGTTAAGACCGCAGTTTGAGCCAGTGGCTCGAATGGATTTGGCCCAATTCACCCTCATCCACTTCAGGTGAAGGTGAAGGTGAGGGAGAAAAGTCCTCGACTTCAAATGGCCGCTCTGTTGCAAAGGCAGCTACTTGCGTCACTCCAGTCTCTCTCTATTTTAGAGTCTGACAGCAGCTGTCACTCACGGCGGGTCTCAGGTGCACGCCCCCTGGCCCCGCCCATTTTTTCAGCATTTTTCAAATATTGCTAGTGGGTGGAGTCAGGCTCTGACCAGGGGTTTAGTTACCCTTTAAAGACAATTATCGCACAACCTACTCGTTATTCTAAAATTAAATCACAATTGAACTTGAATTTTCAAAAATTGTGACTCACTCATTAGGTTTAATTAAACATTGTCCAATGATAGAGAGAGGATGGACACACACTATCAACACTCGTCGGTGGAGCACTAAGGTAGACTCGTGCTGCCCTTTTTGCAGTGCCAGTTTTTTGTGTTCGTCATACGTCTCGCAGTGGCTCGTCCTTAAGTGCTGAATCAGGTTCGTCTAGGGATGTAACGATTCACTCGACTCACGATGCGATACGATTCACAATACCGTTTTCACAATACGATTTTCTCACGATTTTTTTAACAAATGAGATTTAAGACAAATTAAAAATGAAAAAGTGTCTATTTTATTATTTCTCAGACAAAATGCTGCACCTTTCTGTTTCATTTTGAAATATATTTGTCAAAATAATAAAACTATATTGAAAAAAATATTCCCTTCAAGGTTGTTTCTGTCTGTTTGGTCAAGAGGCTGGACAATGGTACCTTCGCACACTAAGTAAAAGACTGTAAAATTAGTATGCCTAACACATTGACAGGATAAATATACATTGCAATAAAGGAAAGATTTTAATTTTGTCATAATTTGAAAGAGTTAAAAAAATACAGAACACATTTAGCAAAATATGCCATAACCATCAACAAATTATTTAAAAAAAATAAATAAATCCATGTACACTTTTAGAGAAAGAGATAGTAAAATAAATACAACACATTGTTGCCATGGAAACACTGACGCACCTTGTGATCTCCGTAGCTCTCATACACTTGTCGTAATGACTTTTACGTGAAAACGGAGGTGATGTGCTTCTCACGATGGTGATTATTATTAGTCTACGAAGAGTCAGAATGGCGGCACAGCTCCGATTTGATTGAGTCAACATCTATGCTTGCCGTCACCATGTGTTTGACAGCGTGTGCACAAAGTCTATGGCAAACACGTGGCGCGAGCGGAGCAGACCAAGCGTTTTCAGTTCATTACAATGAGTGCTCACACAAGCTCAAGTTCCTTAGGAATGAAGTGAAAACACTCGCTAGGTTCGCACCATTGTGTGCTCGCTGCTATTGTGCCTGTAAAGCGAGGTTCACAGCTTCACGTAGGCTATTCATTAAAGGGATACTCCACCGGGTTTTCATATTAAACTGTTATTCCGTTAACTAAGACGAGCTGATGCATACCTCTCTCGTGCGTGCACTCTATCGCTCTGTATTGCCGCAAAACTATGTTAGCACTTAGCTTAGCCCAGTGCATTAAATACAGGCCAGAAAGAGAAGCGACCAAACACTTCCTCGTTTTCCCTATTTAAACACAGTTACTCGATTAGTGTAACTCGACCTAGGCTGGTGACACAAAATAAAACGTTGTGTTTTTCTAAGCGTTTAAAATTGATGACTACATTGTATGGTGGAATACCATAAAAAGTGCTTTAGAGCGCTTCAACTTGGCGCAATAATACCTTCACTCGTGAAAAGTCCTCTTACTGGCTCCCGCTTCCTCGCTCTCCCCCTCCCTCTTATTTCCGTCAATGCAGCCAACGTGACATGCGACAAAGCGGGAGCCGGTAAGAGGACTTTTCACGAGTGAAGGTATTATTGCGCCAAGTTGAAGTGCTCTAAAGCACTTTTTTATGATATTCCGCCATACAATGTAGTCATCAATTTTAAACGCGTAGAAAAACACAACGTTTTATTTTGTGTCACCAGCCTAGGTCGAGTTACACTAATCGAGTAACTGTGTTTAAATAGGGAAAACGAGGAAGTGTTTGGTCGCTTCTCTTTCTGGCCCATATTTAATGCACTGGGCTAAGCTAAGTGCTAACATAGTTTTGCGGCAATACAGAGCGATAGAGTGCACGCACGAGAGAGGTATGCATCAGCTCGTCTTAGTTAAGGGAATAACATAGTTTAATATGAAAACCCGGTGGAGTATCCCTTTAAATACCCCTGCTGTTCAAAACGTGAATCGCGATTCGTTTAACATTTCAACCGACTTGAATCGTCACACATTTTTATTGAGTTTCAACCGGTTGCGAGTGAATCTTTACATCCCTACCAGTAAACAATCCCTGTGATGTAATCAAACCAACTAATCGAGAATGACATTCATTTACAACGATTTTCATAATCGATTATAATCGATTTTATTGATTAGTTGTTGCAGCTCTAATGTATATAGATGCAGCTTTGAAGCCGCCGGGTTTGCTTCAGGGAACATTTATTTATAAGAAGCTTCCCAAAGGAATATATGTTATCATATATGTTATCAACAGGGTGCGATTTGCCGGGGGGGATGCGTGGGATTTCCCCCTTTCTGGTCAGTGTGTCCCTGCCTCTGCTTAATTATTTTTATCCCCCCCTCAAAGTGATCAGTGCTACTAAATGAGTGCTCACACAAGCTCAAGTTCCTTAGGAATGAAGTGAAAACACTTGCTATGTTCGCGCCAGTGTGTGCTCGCTGCTATTAGTGTGTGCTCGCTGCTATTGTGCCTGTAAAGCGAGGTTCACAGCTTCACGTAGGCTATTCATTAAACGCCCCTGCTGTTCAAAACGTCAATCGCGATTCGTTTAACATTTCAACCGACTTGATTCGTCACACATTTTTTTCTATTTTCAACCGGTTGCGAGTGAATTGTTACATCCCTAGGTTCGTCGTATTAAATGTTTGTTACAATGCTCCTCCATGTGAGATTTCTTTGTAACATGCATGGCAAATAGCTAATTTTTCATTGTTTTTCGGTTACTGAGATCGGCCAAGTTATATAGTCATAAAATGTGATTATCGGCCATTACAAAATTTTGATCCACTTCAAAAAAAAAATTCATCAACTTTGACTTTTATTGTGTTCACAAAAAAATCAATTAATGATTTAACATTCAAACATTTCTAGCAGTTCTTGTGCAGAAAAACAAGCATGTCTGCTTTTTCTGGGAGGATCCGTGATCTCTCCAGGCTGATTGTGTCTCCCGCTGTGGAGAACACCCGCTCTGTAGGAGTGGAAGATCCCAGAACACACAAATACTCCTCTGCTAAAGCAGACAGTAGGGGCAGACTGCCTCTCTTTCCCCACCACCAGAGTACAGGGTCACCTGAGGCTGCTGTAGATTTGCACTTCCAAATCTACTTGCTTCGGGACAGTTGAATGCGACGTTTGTTCCTCCTCTTCAAACAGCTCCTCCATGGCTCTCAGTGCTTTGCAGTTGGGAACTGAAAAAAAAAATTACAAACCTTCTTTTAAGAGAGCACTCCACCGCAGGAACTTCCCCAGGAACTTTGGGGTGGTACTCGGTGTGTTTACACCACAGGAACCAGGGTCTAAATGAAGTTCCAGGTAAAAATCCCCCCCCAGAAAGTCCCTGCTGGTGAGGTTGTACTTTTTAAGAGTTCGGGAAGTTTCGAGGTGTACTTTCTTATCTAGCATTAATGTTTTGATAAAACGTATAAGCGTGCCATTGTTTGTGGAGTGCAGGCTGTCAAATATAGTGCACCCCTGGTATGCCATGGATGTTATTTAAATCTTTGGGAATGGATGATACTGTAACGTCATGCTGCGACGCGGGAATGGATGGAACGGAACATTCGGAATCGTTAACTTGTGGACGTGTACAATTCCGATGGATCGGAACGTTTGGAACCGGTTCCCAAGCCTAGATAGGAGGAAATCATGCTCCTGTTTTGAAATCCACCCAGTATCCTTCGCTGTGAGCAACAGAACTGTGAATCGGATTAGACCGCAGCCGTTGATGGTGGTCTTGATTGTTGAGTTGTCGTAAGGCTTCTTCAACATATTTATCTCTGTGGGATGTTTTTAAAATTTTCTATTATGAATTAGCCAGTCAAAAAAGTTTTTATTTTTTATTAATTCCTAAGAAGAGTGCCTTGGATTTCCTGAATTCCCGATCCCAAAGAGCACCTTCAACTGCTTTTGAACTCCTTGAGCACCCTGGACATTTTTTTTCCTTTTCCTATTATTAATTATTATTATTATTATTAAGCTGTTCAAAAGAAAATGGTAGTCTTTGTTGCAGAAAGATCTAATACACTTTGAAGGAAGATATAGCCATGACTGGATGCCAAAAACTGGTTATTTTTGTTAATAAATTTGAAACAAACAATGATGGTTAAATCCTGACTGATATTGTTCTCAAATACCCTTTCTCTGCAAAAGTGAACATAGTCTAGAGGCCGATATTTCTTTTATATTTTAGACATAATTGTTGGTTTGAGGCCTGTCTATAATTGAACAGTTCTTGGGCTTTGGGTAAGGGGTTTGATAACTACCAGTTTGAAAGTATTTGTGACGTGTCCTAAACAAATTAAAGGGTAAGGAAAATTGGCAAGAGGTTCAGAGATTACAGATAGCAACCCTTTCAGTTGCATGTCATTAAACTGGTGTTAACTTGCATTTGTCTCTTTTCTCTTTAGACCCGATGCCACTCAAAGAGGATAGGGAAGTACTGAATGAAATAGAGGAGAGAGATCAGGATGAGAAACATCATGATTCGACAACTGGAGAAAAACGGTTTAGTTGTTCACAGACTGAGAAATATTCCTCACAAAAAACAAACCAACAAACAGAAACTATAAGTTATTTCATCTGCCCTCAGTGTGGAAAGAGTTTCACTAAAATAGGAACCCTTAAAGCCCACATGAACATTCACACTGGAGAGAAGGCTTTCACCTGCCAACACTGTGGGAAGAGTTTCACTAGAAAGGGAACCCTTAAAGACCACATGAACATTCACACTGGAGGGAAGCCGTTCACCTGCCAACACTGTGGGAAGAGTTTCTCTACGAAAAGAATCCTTAAAGACCACATGATGGTTCACAGCAAAGAGAAGCCGTTCACCTGCCCTCAGTGTGGAAACAGTTTCACTCAAAAAGGAAGCTTTAACAGGCACATGAGAATTCACACTGGAGAGAAGCCTTACATCTGCAAACTGTGTGGAAAGAGTTTCACAACAGCACTAAACCTGAGGTATCACGTGATCAGTCACACTGGAGAGAAGCCGTTCACATGTGATCAGTGTGGAAAGAGTTTCATAGCTAAAGTAAACCTTAAAAAGCACCTGAGGACTCATTCAAGAGAAGACCGTTGTATATGTCATCAGTGTGGAATGAGTTTCACAGATATAAATCATCTTACGGCGCACACAATAACTCACACCGGAGAGAAGCCTTTCATGTGCTATCACTGTGGAAAGACTTGCTCAAACAAAACAAACCTTGAGGTTCATATAAGAGTTCACACTGGAGAGAAGCCTTTCACCTGCCCTCAGTGTGGAAAGAGTTTCAGATACAAAGGAAACCTTCAAACACATATAAGAGTTCACACTGGAGAGAAGCCTTACACATGTCTTCAGTGTGAAATATGTTTCACGTATAAAAGGGACCTGAAGCGTCATTTGGAAACTCATTCTGGAATTGAGTGTTCTTCAATCTGGCAAGAAGTTTAGAAAAAGAAGCAAAGTCATTTATTTGTGCATTCACTCTGGAAGTAGGAAATTAAACTCCACCATTGAAGAAAAATGTCCAACTTTCCGTATTTTTACCTTTTATACTGTAGGGGGCGCTATGACGACATCTGAGCAAGTACTGAATCTCTGGATCAAAAACACAGGCGATGAAGGAGAAACAAGCGAAAGTAAAATAACACTATCAACAGCGTAGAAATTGTCATGACCTGGCTCTGAAGCCATGACGAAAATAGAAGGACGCAGTTTTAAAGGTGCCATGTGTTAGAAGAATTGAGGTTAAAATATCCCAAAAATGAGCTACACACATCAAAAGAATGAGAAGAAATAAGGTTGATGATGTCATTATAAAATGACAACTTATAGTGCTGCAGAGATATTAACCTGAATTAGCATGCTAAATTACTAGCCCCGGCCCGGCAGGTGTCTAAATACCAGTTTCGGCCATGGGAGGCGGTATGCGGGCGGGCAACATAACCACCAGCCAAACTGCAATACACGAGTAACTCGCGCCGGCTTGTGGGCGTACTTGAACCTGATGTCAATCATGTGGAAAGTACAGCCCACTACTACATGTCATTTCAGGGAAGAGTTCAGAAAATGATTGGTCGATATTATGCATGAGGAATACATTTTGGTAAGTTGTAACATACTGTATCTTTCAACAGTGTTCGTGTTCTTTTACCATTAGCTAGTAGAGGTGATCGGTTCACGTGCGCTAGGGATCTGTCGTGTAACATTTACAAGAGCCAAAGCGGTATTTATTGTTTGAATTACGTAATAAAATTGACAGAATCTGAGAGTTGAGATTTTTATATATATCATAACTAACCTCCTCTGTCTAGTCTGTCGTTCTCCGTGTCCTTTTCTGTGCGTGACAAAATTGATGTGTGACGTGAGAACGTGTGAAAGTGTCAATTGCGTGTCTCACGGTGAATTCGTGAGAGTTGGCAGCTCTGAATGGCGCTAGCTTGGTCAACATCAGCGAATGCTCTCTGTCAAATTAATTCAAACTAACAATAAAAATGTAATATGAACAAAACGAATACCGTAATACTTCAATTAATAGCCCGGACTTTTATTTTCCCATATTGTCGAAATGCACCGGCTTGTATTTGAGACAGGCGTCTATGAGACGGCCTTTATAATTTAGTGTTGAGATGTTGTTCATTGAGTCTCTAATCTGTAAAAATCTTCAAATGCTCCACGTGAAACTGCGGTCTTCCAACCTTTTACTATCGTGTCAATTGATTAGATTAATATGCGCGAGGGAATGAGAGCAAGACAGCACTCACTCGTGTTGTTTGAAGACGTGAGAGTGCACTCGGCTGCGGCACAGCTCACTCTCTGGAGGTATACTGCCCCCATCTGGTATGGAATATGGAGTATGATTTGATTTTTTTTTTTGACAGATGGCACCTTTAAACTAAACAAATTAAGTTTAAAAGAAACCAATACAGCAACTAACAACATAATACAACTATATCAGTAAAGTCAGAAAGATGAGGTGCGTGTTTGGATAAATGAAATGTATGCTGTGGGGTGTTGCATGAGCCAAACAAGTAGTGCAAGGGAGATAAGGGCTCCTCTGGAACAAGTAGAGTGGTAGGTTTATAAAGGCGTAAAACACCTGGGCCCAGGTGTCCCCAATCTCACTGATAAACCATAGCCTGCAACACAGAACAAGCCAGACACAGGGAAGACAGGCCAGATGCATGGCCATCACAAAATCAAAACTGCCTAATGTAACTGAATGAAATGTTGACCCAGGACGAGCTATAGAACTGTGAGGCTTTAGGGGTGTTAATGGACTCGATCAATCAATGTTTTGGTCATTTTGAAACCAATCTGGATGTAGTCTTTGACAAAAAAGTGATTTTTCAGTTTTTTGGCAAAAATAATTAGCTTTTTTTTATGAGAGTTACATTCAAGTGTTGATAAAGGAATGTATAGAACAAAAAACTTTTTTTTTCTTCAGATATTTGAACAACAAAATATTCTGGGGGCCATGAAACTTTTGTGAAAATTATCAAAAATGCTGGCGGTGGCTGGCAAGTTTTTTTTTTATTTATTTTTTTTTTCTGGGATCACTTGAATAAAAAATGAAAACATGTAGACTTGAGACTATTTTTGTTTGCGTGGAATTTAAAATGTCACAAAAAAAATTTGTTTGTGAATCAAATAAAGGTTCTGTTCAAACCTGAGCTTGGGTTAAATCAGATTTCTGCTAAAAATAATCAAATGAAAGGTTTAACATGACTTTTTAAATCTGTTCCATGTCAGATCCTCGTCTGAACAGTTGATGCTCACGCACCTGGCCCTTCTGTCAGGGGAAGATGGCGACGACAGCCTTTCGCTTACCGCGTCTGATTAAGAGGAATGGCCGAGCTTGATACAAAACCCACCCTTCAGTCTCAGGCCAGCTGTGGCAGAGCCAGAGTGAGCGTCAAAGCTGAACTAATCTGTGCCCTCACACATGAGACCAAGCCCGATTAAAGCAACACTAAGTAGGATTTTTTTTACCTTAAAATGATTCCAAAATCGTTTCAGTGGTTCATCAAGTCATGACATGGTGAAATGCACTAATGCCACCTCTTTGCGGTCTTTTATCCTGTATATCCACGTTATGTAAGATTGCTAGATCGGGTTGGGTTTCTGTAGTTCTAATGAGGACAATTCCGCTTCCGATCTGTAGGCCGACAGGTTTACCAGAGGAAAAGTTACTTGCTGTTGAATACCATGAATACCATGGACATTCTACAAGCGTATCTGGCCAGACTCCTCCGTACTATGGCATGGCTGGACCAGATCCAGAGGCGTTTGGGAATCTGTACAGCGCTACGGATTTAGCTCTGCGAGCCACTAAATCAACTGCCCAGGCTATCTGCAGGGGGATAGCTAGCCTTATTGTGTCAGAGCAGCATCTTTGGCTGAACTTGACCAAACTTAAGAATGTTGACAGAAAAGCTTTCCTGGACAGGCCTATCTCCAACAGGGCCTCTTCTGGCCAGCGTTCAAGGGTTTCTCTGAGAGGTTTACTGAGGCACAGAAGTCATCACAAGCCATGCAACACTATTTGCCAAAGTGCTCAAGTTAGGTTTCAAGGCGCCCTTACAGAACGCCGCCTCCTTGGCAAGCCAAGCCCTGTGCCACAAGCTCCTCAGCCCCGCCCAGCAGCTGAAGCGCATGGACGCTAGGACGGACACTGGCCCCTACGATTCCACACATTGATAGAGACTTTGCGCAGTGTCAAAACTTCTGATGAAATGAGGCGTTGCGACGTTCTCCCCGTCCCTAAGTGAGTCGGGCTTTTACAGCCGTTATTCTCGTTCCAAAGATAGACGACGGGCTGTAATGTAAAAAGTGCTGTATATAAATAAAGGTGACTTGACTTTGTCACTATAGAGTGTAAGTAGGTAATATCAGTTTACATTTCTAAACATTCCTTTTGTAAAGTTATTCGCTGTCAAAGTGACGCCAAAATGAATAGGAATCAATGGAAATGCTAACGCAAGTGAAGTTCTGCTACAGGATGGCAGCTCCCGTGAGGCTTCAACGTCCGGTCGATGGATTACCCCCTTGGTTGATTGCAGACTAAAACTTGACACCAAACTAGACAAAAATGACACCAAGATTACGGATCTGGGGAGAGGTGGTAACTGTAGTAGTAGTAGTAGTAGTAGTAGCCTTTATTGTCACGTAGTCACAAGTACCAGTGAAATTAGCCATCAACCTATCCATCAGACATACATACAATAAAAACAAGGGGGTAGACAGGACAGGAAGACAGAGCATTGAGGAAGAAATACAGCATAACATGAGGAGAGGTGAGGAGAAAAAAAGGCAACCCTTTTAACCCCCATACTATGCTCCTGTAAGGAGTACAGTTTGGGAACAGTAAAAAAAACACCTCAGCAACATTGGCACATAATCAGTACACTCTACAAAATGAACAGACAAGACTTGCAACAGGGTACGGGAGTGGGGGGTGGAGGTGAACCAGCACAGGCAAGCAGCCATCCGGTCCTGCAGCCATTCTCGGCGCTGGTCACAGACCCGCCTGTCAGACTGGGGGGTGAAAAGCGGCGAAGGCGAGGGATGGGGTGTGGGGCTGGTGAATGCATATCTGTATGTATGTGTAAGAGTTCGTGTATGTGTAGGCCTGGAGAGTCGCTATGCCTGGCATCATAATCTAGGTGTCTCAAGTCCGCAGATGTCATAGCGATACACAGCAGGTTGTCGTGGAGAAAACCTTGATCATGTCCCAGACAAAGTCAACAATCATTAGGTGTCCTGGGGAATCGGGGAAGGAACGCGAGAGCGGCTCACTGCAGTGCTCTTCCGGGGGAGTTGTTGTCCCAACAGCGGCCTTGGCCAAGGCCAGTGCTGGTTGAGGGCGGCCGAAAAACAGATAAGATTGGAATTGTTTGGTCTTGGGGCGAAAAGCCGCATTCAATTTACACGGCTAATTCTCATTGTCTTTGGTCTCCTAAACGATCCAAATCCTTCTGCAAAGCTGAAAGCTTCTCCATGATGTTATCCATATTCTGGTTCCATATTATCCATATTCTAGACACAGTCCCAGTGCTGACAGCTCTGCCCACCGCTTCAATCATGACGGGCAGCCTTGTGAGGCTTTGGACAGCTGTCAATGTCTTTTTTACTCCTTGATAAACCAGGGCAATGCCTAATCCAATCAGCAGAAGACCTGTTATCATGGTTCCGAATAGGTAGATATCTTCAGCGTCCTCCACGGAAAGAGCCGCCAGACACACGACCCGCCACTTCTCCCACGCGTCCATCGTGTAGCCAGCTGCCGATCCAAGTGCGCTGAACTGTGCAGAATCTCATATGGTCCGTTGTTTCCAAAAGAAACACAAACTGTTTACTTCTCTTCAATAAGTACACGTAGCCTACTGTTCGCGCTCACATTATCACCTTATTCACATCTCACCAGCGCACTTGGATCGGCGTTCGTAGATCGACTGGTAGAGACTATTTTTCAAAGATGGCTTCTTCCTGTATTCGCGAAGTTGACTGTGTGTATAAAATATCTTCTTATTAAACTGTATGGACACTGACAAAGTTCTGGGATGCTTTGGTTTGAATGTAGGGACCCTTGTTATGCTGTCGTGTTACTGTGGGGCTATTTTGAGCCTTGTTAGTGGTAATAACAAGCGATTTTTATTTGTCATTACTCTATGCCCTATATACTAGCGTTATAGGCTAAACTGTTTTTATAGATAAAACTATTTACATTCGGCAATCATGAAAACAAATCTCAGATAACGGTTGACTAGGTAACAATGTGTAATTTGACTAAAGGTTCATTTTGCGCCGGAGTTGTCCTTTAAAACGGCGTCCTTCTATTTTCGTCATGGGTTCAGAGCCAGGTCATGACAATTTCTACGCTGTTGATCGTGTTATTTTACTTTCGCTTGTTTCTCCTTCTTCTTCGCCTGTGTTTTGATCCAGAGATTCAGTACTTGCTCAGATGTCGTCATAGCACCCCCTACAGTATAACAGTGAAAACACAGAGAGTTGGACATTTTTCTTCAATGGTTTGGGACTTAAATTTCCTTCTTCCAGGGTGAATGCACAAATTGAAATTGCTTCTTTTTCTAAACTTCTTGCCAGATTGAGGAACACTCAATTCCAGAATGAGTTTTCAAATGACGCTTCAGATCCTTTTTATACGTGAAACACATTTCACACTGAAGACACGTGTAAGGCTTCTCTCCAGTGTGAACTCTTATATGCATCTGGAAGTTTCCTTTGTATCTGAAACTCTTTCCACACTGAGGGCAGGTGAAAGGCTTCTCTTCAGTGTGAACTCTTATATGCATCTGAAGATTTCCTGTAAATCTGAAACTCTTTCCACACAGTTTGCAGATGTAAGGCTTCTCTCCAGTGTGAATTATCATGTGCCTGTTAAAGCTTCCTTTTTGATTGAAACTGTTTCCACACTGAGGGCAGGTGAACGGCTTCTCTTTGCTGTGAACTATCATGTGGTCTTTAAGGATTCCTTTCGTAGTGAAACTCTTTCCACACTGAGGGCAGGTGAAAGCCTTCTCTTCAGTGTGAATGTTCATGTGGGCTTTAAGGATTCCTTTTCTAGTGAAACTCTTCCCACAGTGTTGGCAGGTGAACGGCTTCTCTTCAGTGTGAATGTTCATGTGGTCTTTAAGGGTTCCCTTTCTAGTGAAACTCTTCCCACAGTGTTGGCAGGTGAAAGCCTTCTTTTCAGTGTGAATGTTCATGTGGGCTTTAAGGGTTCCTTTTTTAGTGAAACTCTTTCCACAATGAGGGCAGATGAAATCGCTTATAGTTTCTGTTTGTTGGTTTGTTTTTTGTGAGGAATATTTCTCAGTCTGTGAACAACTAAACCGTTTTTCTCCAGTTGTTGAATCATGATGTTTCTCATCCTGATCTCTCTCCTCCATTTCATTCAGTACTTCCCTATCCTCTTCGAGTGGCATCGGGTCTAAGGAGAAAAGAGACAAATGCAAGTTAACACCAGTTTAATGACATGCAACTGAAAGGGTTGATATCTGTAATCTCTGAACCTCTTGCCAATTTTCCTTACCCTTTAATTTGTTTAGGACACGTCACAAATACTTTCAAACTGGTAGTTATCAAACCCCTTACCCAAAGCCCAAGAACTGTTCAATTATAGACAGGCCTCAAACCAACAATTATGTCTAAAATATAAAAGAAATTTTGGCCTCTCGACTATGTTCAGTTTTGCAGAGTAAGGGTATTTGAGAACAATATCAGTCAAGATTTAACCCTCATTGTTTGTTTGTTTGTTCAAATAACCAGTTTTTGGCATCCAGTCATGGCTATATCTTCCTTCAAAGTGCTATTAGATCTTTCTGCAACAAAGACTACCCCTTTCTTTTGGACAGCTTAAAGGAGCTAAACGCAAGTATCTGAGTTTTTGCAGAACTACGCCCCCTCTGGCGACAAGCGAAACTGCAACCAGATCTGCGCGAGAACTGAGACGAGGACGTTCTCATTCGTCTACTTTTTGTTACCGGCTGCTCACCACTTAGGAGTTTTACCGCCACCTACCGTATAAGATGATGATCCATATATAAGGCGCTCCGGATTATAGGGAACACTGTCGTTTTTTGAGAAGATTAAAGGCTTTTAAGTGCACCTTATAGTGCGGAAAATACGCAAATTGAAAAGCATATGTACAGCGCGCATCTTCCTCTGCTTGTAAACAGAAAGTTTTGCGCTTCCAGCTATATCAGCACATCATCTTATACGGTAGGTGGTGGTAAAACTCCTAAGCGGTGAGCAGCCGGTAACAAGAAGTAGACGAAGGAGAACGTCCTCGTCTCAGTTCTCGCGCATGCGCCCATAAGGAAGTAATGGAATAGTGGAATGAAGTCGTTATTTATGTTTTTTTCGCACAAAAAGTAGTCTTGTCGCTTGATAAACTTATAATTGAGCCGCTGTAGGCACATGGAATATTTAAACCTTTTCTTTAATGACTTTCTGGGCCGTCAAGAGCCAGTCCCTTAGGCAGTCTATGTAGGACTGATCCAGCTCTCAGATTCAATCAAAAATATCTTTATTTGTGTTTCGAAGATGAACGAAGGTCTTACGGGGTTGGTACAGCATGGGGGTGAGTAATTAATGACTTAATTTTTATTTTTGGGTGAACTAACCCTTTAAATTGATCAAAAGTTACAGTAAAGGCATTTATAACGTTAGAAAAGATTATATTTTAAATAAATGCTGTTCTTTTGAACTTTCTATTCATCATAGAATTTAGGGGGAAATGGCACACGACTGTTTTCAACATTGAAAATAATAATTTGTTTTTTGAGCATAAAATCAGCATATTAGAATGATTTCTGAAGGATCATGTGACACTGAAAACTGATGTGTAATCAGCAACAGTAATGATGTTGAAAATTCAGCTTTCAAATTACATTTTAAAATATATAAAAATGGAAAACAGTCATTTTAAATTGTCATAATATTTCACAATATTACTGTTTGTAATTTTTTTTTTCAGCAAATAAAGCAGCCTTGGTGAGCAGAAGAGACTTCATTCAAAAACTTCAAAAAAAATCTTACTGATCTAAAACTTTTGACCGGTAGTGTATATTGGTAAAAAATCTAAAAATGTGTAAGTCCAAATCATCCCAGTTTCGTGAAAAGACTCAAATAAGACAAACTTTCTGTGTCTAAAGCATAATCTTTGCATAAATCCATTTATTATGGTCAATGTATCACTTATTAGTGTAAAACATCGATGCTTGGGTTTTACATTTTTAGGCAAACAACAAAAATGCTCACAAATGGGCACTTTTATCATGGTTTTTTTGGGATCTCTCGTTTCCAGTGATTTCTTTGTGATTTGTTTCCTGATAAAACTTCCATTTGTTGGTGAAATGAAGGGTTTGTGTGACGTTGTTTCAGAGAGGTGTGTTTTAGTGAAGCGTTGTGGAGTTTCTGGTCCGACGGCAGAAACACAGCATGGTTTGGACTCAGTGCTGCAGGTCTGAGACTTTTACAGTTTAAAGCCTTGGCTCACATTGACCCGACAGTGGAAACATTGCTATTCATTTCTGTAGAGCTAGACATTTTAATAAGGATCAAATGACTGAGTTCAGGTTTGAGAATGAAACCAACCTGTGTGTTCCTCAGTTTCTTCAAGTTTCACTCCGAACGTTTCTTCAATCTTCACGTCTTCATTCTCATCTTTAATAAACGCCATCTTGAGGGGAAAAAAAGTAAAACACTCAAAACTAAATCTCTGAGAGCGTCTAAATAAGCTCTAGTTTCAGTTCACTGGTGAGAGAGTCAGTCAGAGAGAGTTAATGGACTTAATTCACCTACTTAGACAAAGCATTATAACAGACAATTAATATTTAGTTCCGATTTATATTTGGTATTTAATAACTTTTAAATTACATTTAATAGATAACACTTAGCAAAAGTTATCATTACACCAGTTTGTGTTTGTTGTTCTCGTTGTATTTACACGGTTTGACCAGCAGAAGTCGTCCGTGTTTGAGGTGATTTGAGCACTTTAAACATGAATCATTTTGCAAAACATTTGGTTTAATTGACTCGGAGTTCGCTTCTCTTAAAACTAATTATCAGTGATCAACTTGTGTTTATAATGAACTGATTCCCGATATAGGGATTGAAATGAGACGGATCTTTTCTGTTACTTGTTTGTGGATGTGCTTTATTCACAAAAATAACGTTCGTTAAAGATGGATAAAGAATTACCATGTTACATTCAATAATACATAATTATTATTTTTTACATCGCTTGTAAAAAAAAAAACTAAAAAAGTAATTGAACCATTTAAACTCTTTAAATGTTTAAAAAGACGAACCTTTCTTCAGCCGAATCACAACAGATGTAGGAGCGCGACGCAGCATTATGACGTCACATCACCGCACCAAAATAAAAGTACAGTTCAAACGCTAAAAACACAGAAGTCCATAGAAATTAACATACAAATTATGAACATATATTATTGACGTCAAAGTTAAATTCTAGAGCTGAATTTAAAAACAGAGTTTGAGGTTTATCTGAGTATTTGGGGGATTTCCAGTGTTTTGGTAAGTTTGAGAACCCTCTGATTTAAGGGTAATTTAACTGCAGCCACAACTATATTATTTTGTTTTATAATTTTTTATGCTTTGTTATTTTGATGTTGATTGCTATCTAACAGTTATATTTCCTTGTGGAAAACTGTTGCTGTTTTGTAAGGTTTGAGGAGATGTTGCTGTTTGCAGAGAAAGAGCCTAATAAAAATGAAAGCTTCACTTCTGTGACACAACCATGTTCTTGGATGCAGTAATGTTTGTGACATGAGTGACATTCACGGATGTTACTCTGTTAGACAACAAATACGTTTTATTGCCGCTACAAACAAATATTTTGGAAGGAAAAGTCTAAATAAAATGGAATCAGTACATAATATGCATAATATTAAAAATGAACGAGAAACAGTGAGTGCTCTTTGCCATCGCTGCTATTTAACTGCAGCAAACGGGCAAATACCGATCTATCTGGGTTCCCGAAATTCAGTCACGGAGTCAGTACGGTGAACATCACTGTATGTACACGGAGATATCATCCATTATAGGAGAGTTTCTGGCTGCTAAAATGAGCTTCTCGTTCAATTTGCTTCGGTCAGACTCAGCACTGAAGAGTGACGCACTCCACTGACTTCACTCCTATTGGTTGTTGCTTGCAAAAATCGCTCTTCATTTGCATAAAGCTAAAAATTTCTCAACTTTGTCGCATCGTCAGACATGGCCCATCCAGTCGCGACCACGCGTATCGCTGGAAGTCGCCCGCTCACCATTGAAAATGAATGGTATCGTGTCGCTTGGTCATGTGTAGTGTGAACGCAGCTTTAATCGGTCTGCAAATCCAGTCTTGTTTTCAAAACAATCCTCAGTGGAATTAAGCGAACAGACGGACAATGTTTTACCTCATCAGCTGGAACGTCATTAAAAATAAATTTTATCCATGCAGTTGTAAAGTCGGCACGAAATCGATCCAATGGCAGAGTTCTATTCGTGGTGAAGGTTTCAAGCATGTTCTGTCGTTCTCCATGGCAAAGTGATTTTTAATTAAATGCATTAATTTCTAGTCGGGTCGTAATTTCTAGTCGGGTCGTAATTTCAAATAATGATGCCAATTAAACCGTTGTAATTTATATAGTACTAGAAGAAATACATAGTATTCGAAGAAATACATAGGCCTACACTAGACTTTATCGGCCAAATAACTGCCGCGAGGATGACGCACGAGCTCTGGAGGTAATTTAGAGATGGAGGCGGCAGACAAAAGCTGAAGACTGGGGAGTGGAAGTCCCGCAAATACAGAAACAAGGTTAGAAGGAAACAAGTTTACTGTGTGTTTCAGTTTTCACTTTTACTTTCATCGGTATTTGGGAACATTTATTTATGGAAATTGTAGCCTCAGTCTTTGACTCAGACTGTTTTTGTTAGTCTAAAATGCGTTAATAAAGACTTATTTAGATATTCTATGCCTGCATTTTGTGCTTTTGAGAGCTGAGCCATTCCACCGAAAGGGTGACATTTCTGTCCCCAGGACATTATATATATAAAATTGCATGAAAATGCACTCAAAAATACATTTTATTATTAAGCAAAATGTCATGCACATTTAGCTAACTACAAATTGAAAACATATAACTAAAAACATTAACAAAAACGACACAGAACACTAAAAAATAGCATTTTCTGCATGTCCCAACTCTCAATCTCTAAACTTTACCATGAAATATTATGATTAAAATCCTTCAGAAATCTGATTTTTCTTGCATTGTTGTGTGACTTTATATCCAAACTGCTATAAAATGAAAAAAGAAAAAAACATTTGATTTAATATTTTAGATAAAATACACATTTTAGTCATGTCCCCAGGTTTTCACTCAGTCCTGTTACACTATTACATTCCCCCGCTGAATAACATAGAATATTCCACAAGACATATTTTCAACAGTAAGTTTCATCATCTGGATCTTCTGAAGGCAATGGGCCGACTATAAGTCACTCCTCTCATTTTCATTACTGTATATTTGATGAAATTGTAACTATGAATGAGTAGGTCAATCTCAACATACATTCCTGTTACCTAAATGTTTTCTTAGATTTAATTGTTTTATTTTAAAAATATTAACTTTTGGTAAGGCACTAGAAATGGCTCAGTGTCCTCGCTATTAGCATCACTGCTATGTGGCCATATGCCATATATTTGATAACTTTTTGCTTAAAAACTCAATCCTGTTACCTTCAGTCCTGTTACTATTTGTTTCTTTTTCTAAAAAAAATTAAATTAAACCACTATTTTTATCATTTTTGTTTGGCCCATAATTTATACAATTATTTAATGAATTAATTCTAAAAAAAATTATAAGCTTGAGGCTTCAGCCATCTTTGAAATGAAAAAATGCCTTTGTGTTTTTTATATCAAAATACACCTTGCTTTAATAGTGATTTTATTGGCAAAAATATCAATTTTTTTGAATATATAACCAACAATTTCTTTAAAATAAACACTTTCTTGTGGGGAAAACAAAGGAATTAATTGACATGCTTCTTAACTTGCTTTTTAAATGACACATGGTTTTTGGTATCAGGATTGAGAAAACATTCGTCCATATTCTGCTTAAACCTTGTAAAATAATAAATAAAGTTGCCCGAGATTGACCAATACAAATTTTGAATAGTTAAATATGTGTAGTATTAGATTCAATGTTAAAAAAGATCAAAAATAAAGTTTATTTTTGAAGAGTTACAACAAGCAAATGTCACCCATTCGGTGGAATGGCCCAGCTTCAATTGGGAATCCACGTGGCGAAATAGCCTTAGCCTACAATTACAATTGGGAAATCTTTATTTTCCTTTTGAATGTTTAGCGTTATTAACGCTTGAAGAAACTTCCTGCGCGAGACAAAATGCACGATTTCCCTACACGTTGAACTGAGCAATGCCAGTAACGTTACCATTTTTATAGGCTACTTTTAAACGCTTATAGCTCAGTAATTTCAGTTTTATGTATTTTCTGAGAGGCAGCCGCACCCCAGTTCATAAATCCAATATACAATATTTTCTTTTTTTTGTGGTCCGAATTGCGGTCAGGTTGGTTGAAAACGTCGGTCGGGTGTGATACATCGACCCGCGCATCACTGGTGCACACACACACACACACGCCTATTCCTAGTCCTTAACTAATTGTCCTTCACTTCTAAACACAGGCTCACAAAAACACACAGTATGTTTCCCAGACAATTGGTGAGTCGTAACATATAATGAGTTTGACTCAGCTGACAAGTAAATGAGTCAATATTCAAAGTTAGATTGTTAATTTTTTCAGATTTAATTACTCTTTGGATACTTTAAATTTTATTCAGGCATGTGAAACACATGCTTCTAGCTGCACCCCAATACAGTAAAGTTTTTAATAAATAAAAGTGGAACAAACTTTGAATATACGGGCAATATTGCTTACAGTGAGATCAACATTACGAATGTTAATTGTTTTATCGCCGCGCCAAAGGGTCACTCTCTCTCCTGATAAAACATTTGGAATTTTGGTGGAAAACGCGCAGAACGGTGTCCATCATGCGCGCTTATTCGAATTGTTTCCAATGATGCCCATCTCCCAATTTCACAGAAATAGACCTAGAACCAGACCAACACTGAAGACAGAAGTTCGAGAAAGTCATATTTGGACTTACAGGTTTTACAGGACTTACAGGTACATTCCAAATTAGATATTTGGAATGTACAGGGTGATTTTATACCTTATGCATAATAACGTTACAGAATTTACCATTTTGCCGACAATTACCTTAACCTTAGTCTCGCGTAGCCAGACCTTCAGACTGACGGCTGAAGGTCTGGAATTCATAGCAGCTTTCTTTGGCCAAGGCCCGCCCATAAGGCCGTTTGACCGACATGTCAAACAACCAATTACAGTTCGTTTCATTCAGCGTCACGTTTCGGGGCGTGGAAATGTCCCCACAACATCAGACCGGCGTGCAACAACAAGTCCGTCAGACTCAGCAGCAGTCACCGGAGGCGCTCGTTAACAACGGTCCGCGTTATTAAATTCACCCACAAACTCGCGCTCATGTCCATCTTATGCCCGCTTTGTCACACGGCCAGTTCAACCTCGTATAAATCAGGTTATGTGTGTAAATCACGTGCTCACGAGCGCTCACTCAGACACACTGTACCCGGCGCTGCTCGTGCGTCACAGTTATGTTCATAAAGCGCTCCCCGTTCACAGTAACCGGCTCGTCTCATTCAAAACAGCCAGCTGTAACGTTAGCTGTCAGCGAGCCGCCGCACATTGAATACTCGCAGTCAAACGTTTGACTCTGCAGTATCTTATGCACCTTATAATCCAGTGTGCCCATATATGAATACTGAATCGGCCAGCTGCGATGTCAGCGTCTGTTGTTTCATGTTTGCCCACAAACGCGGCTGATATCCCCTTCGCAATTAAGTACTTCACTTGATCTTCCATAATCGATAGGAGGGGACATACAACTACGTTTAGCTGATCTTGATTAATGCTCATTGTCACTCATAAACTCAACAGTTTTTCTTCCGCAATTACACTTCTGCGCTTTGTTTCCCGGCGGACCGAAAATAAACGCGACACTGACGCCCCCCGGAAATCCGATAAAATTCAACCAATCAGATGACGACTTCGACATTCCTGAAGTGTTTCCAGTTAAGTGTACCATATGCATCAGACGTTTAGCCAACGTTCCGTGGGCGTGACGTCTGAGGCTGAGACTACCTTAACCTTAACTTTGAACAAAAGCACAGCTTGGCATCTAATGTGCCAACGTAAGCTGTTAACAGTACGTTAGACCAAGATAGTTTTATTTTCTTTATATCATGGATTGATATATATATATGAAGAGTTCAGATGCAAAAGCCTCTAAATGCCATTTGAAATTTTCTTCTTTAATGATGATTTTTATCAAACTTGTATATTTAAGTTCAGTAATTTCACTCAAATAACAATTAATAGGTAATTATCCTTGCCATTTAAGTGAAATCACTGAACTTAAAATATACAAGCTTGATAAAAATGATCGTTCTAGAAGAAAATTTCAAATGGCACTTAGAGGCTTTTGCATCTGAACTCTTCATATATATATATATATATATATATATATATATATATATATATATATCATGGATTTATATCATGGCCATCTTGGATTTTTGAAAATGACCTTTCATGTTAGTTCTACGTGAATGAAAACATCCTGCAAAGTTTTAAATCTGAAAGTGCACCATATTTAAAGTTATTAGCTGTGTCTGCAACCGCTCAGTCGTTCACTCATTCACCCTATATAGTGTATGGCATTTGAGAGCACTACATCTGCAAGGAGTGAACAAAATGAAGTGAGTGAATTCGCTGCTGATGTTTACACTGTGCGAGAGCTGGAGATGTCGCAGAAAAGGCTTTGTCACACGTCTTGATATAACTAATTTTATCTTATTTGTTACTTATGGAGCACTGTTTGTAAAGCGGCTCACGCTGAAAATAACAACAACATTTTGTCACATTTAGCTTCAATATATGTTTAAAAAACTGGTATGAATTTTTGACGGTCACTTTTTAGCACATTTACATCAATATTTGTCATTTTAGAGATATTACATCTAAATATTAAATGTTAAAACTAAATCGAAATGTTAAATCTAAATGTTAAATCTAGATGTAAATGCTAAATCTAAATGTTAAATCTAGATCTAAATGTTGGATCTAAATCTAAATGTTGAATCTAAATCTAAATTTTAAATCTAAATGTTAAATGTAAATCTAAATGTTGAATCTAAATGTTTTGGGTGAAACTAAATATTTAGCTAATATGAAAATTGAAAATGCTGGTAACTGGAAGTGCCAAAATAAAAGCAAGAGGGAGGTCAGTGTCTAGTGTCAAATAATGAATAAAAAAACATCTCGTCCGGGGAAATAGACTCTTGGACATGGATTAACTACCTAAAATAATAATTCTTTTTACATTTTAGCCGAGCAGAAAGCAGCTCAGCTGGCCTTTTTGCAAGCGAACATGACAGCAACATCTCCACAAAACTGCAACAGCTTTACACGAGAAAATAGAACTGTTAGTTACCAATCAACTTCAAAATAACAAAGCAAACAATATTATAAAACAAAATAATATAGTTGTGGCTGCAACCCAAAACAACCCAGTTAAACCTGAAACTCTGTTTTTCTGTTCAGCACTGGAATTTAAATTTGACGCCATTAATATATGTTCTATAATTTTTATGTGAATTTCTATGGACTTCTGTGATTTTAGCATGACTTTTAACTGGACTTTTATTTTGGTGCGGTGATGTGACGTCATAATGCTGCGTCGCGCTCCTGCATTTGTTGAGATTCGGCTGAAGAAAGGTTTGTCCTTTTAATCATTTAAAGAATTTAAGTGGTTCAATTACTTTTTTAGTTTTTTTTTTTTACAAGTGATGTAAAAAATAATAATTATGTACTATTGAATGTAACATTGTAATGCTTTATCTATCTTTAATGAACGTTATTTTTGTGACTAAAGCACATCCACACGCAAGTAACAGTAAAGATCAGTCTCATTTCAATCCCTATATCGTCGTGAATCAGTTCATTATAAATACAAGTTGATCACTGATAATTAGGTTTGAGAGAAACGAAGATGTTTAAATCAAATGTTTTGCAAAATGATTCATGTTTAAAGTGCTCAAATCACCTCAAACACGGACGACTCCTGCTGGTCAAACCGTGTAAATACAACGAGAACAACAAACACAAACAGGTGTAATGACAACTTTTGCTGAGTTTTATCTATTAAATGTAATTTAAAAGTTATTAAATACCAAGTATAAATCAGAACTAAATATTAATTGTCTGTTATAATGGTATTTCTTTTTTTTTTTTTTTTGCCTAAGACTCTAAGCAGGTGATTTAAGTCCATTAACTCTCTTTGACTGACTCTTTCACCAGTGAACTGAAACTAGAGCTGATTGAGACACACTCAGATATTTAGTTTTGAGTGTTTTTACTTTTTTCCCCTCAAGATGGCGTTTATTAAAGAGGAGAGTGAAGACATGAAGATTTCAGAAATGTTCAGAGTGAAACACGACGAAACTGAGGAACACACAGGTTGGTTTCATTCTCAAACCTGAACTCAGTTATTTGATGCTTATTAAAATGTCCAGCTCTTCAGAAATGAATAGCAATGTTTCCACTGTCGGGCCATTGCGAGCCAGGGCTTTAAACGGTAAAAGCCCCGGACCTGCAGCACTGAGTCCAAAACCATGCTGTGTTTCCGCCATCGGACCAGAAGCTCAACACCGCCGCACTAAAACACATCAATCTGGAAAAACGTCACAAAAACCCTTCATTTCACCAACAAATGTTAGTTTTATCAGGAAACAAATCACAAAGAAATCAGTGGAATCAAGAGAGATCCCAAAACAAACATGATAAAACAATTTGGACTTAAACATTTTTAGATTTTTTTAGCTATATATATATATATATATATATATAATTATTATTATGATAACGCTCATTATGATTTAGTATTTTCTCCCATATATTTAAGTAATTAAATTAATATAAATTTGCGATTAGACTAATGGCTTAAATAAACTACTTCTAGACGACTAGAAAAAAAACTTAAGTCGTGCTTGAGCGCCCCTACTTATTTCTCATATTTGCCTCATATTAGGGGAGATATTTGAAATCCGCTCACGTGCTTTGGTGTGAGACAATGTGTATCATCTTCTGTTGCCTGAGAGTTGACATCTTTTAGATGCGTTATTGCCATCGTCACCACTCGCATCAGAACCAAAAACATGGAGATTTTTTAAAGACAGCGATCGCACAACCTACTCGTTATTCTTTAATAAAATCACAATTTAACTAATCAAATTTTCAAGACTTGTGACTCACTCATTATAGGCCATGAGACGGGACCCCAAATTTGGGCTACCGGTACCATTTTGAGGGATTCAATTTCTTTTTGATTTTCATGAAGGTACACATCTCTAGTGTTGGAAAATGTGTGATAGCATCCGATCCATGGTAGCTTTCATTAGAAATCAACACTTATATCATCCTACCTCAAGGTAAGGTGTTCAGTGACTACAAGAGAGAAAAATACATATTTACCAAGACTGAAATACAGAGAAAAGCCGAGACTCCTTAGTGAAGCATGCCCGAAGAGCTAAATACCAGGCTGCATTATGGAGGAGATGCTTTGAAAGGGACTTAAAAGCACCTAGACCTGTTGGTCATGGACGGAAGATCGAGTCTGTGGGAAGATTGACCAGCTGGTAGTTCAGTGGATGGATGGCCAACCAGCACCTGAAGCTCTATTAGATTTATTGGCCTGCAACTGTCCAAAGCACTGTGTCCACTACTAAATGTGTTTGTGTTGCAAATGACTCAAGTGCACAGATATGTGTAGGCAGCCAGATTGTGAGAATCAAGCATGTGTTTCAGACACTGATGAAAGTCATGATGACAATAGTGATGAAGTGGACATGGAGAGTCATTATTACTAGATGTGACAAATGTATAATGTGTACTATGCCTCAAATCAAAGAGTAAATTAGTACAGAGGGTTAAAGCAATGCATCTTTTGGTAAGAGGTTAAGTAGCATTTATTGCATTCTTTGTGTAAAAGCTATTCATTTAATTCCTGTTAAATTTGTTTGTAAATAAATTCTTTTGCTCATGTACCAAAACCTTCTCAATACCAGACTAAACAGTTAATCTTCTCACAAAGCTATGATCTAATATGGTATGGACTAACCCTACCGCTTACTTGTTCTCAAAGGCATATATGTTGGGTTGGAAACCTTTAACTCTGTTTCCTCAATACCTCATTAATAAAGCAAAAATGTGGCAAATCTCTGGCATTAGACAGACATTATCATAAAATGCCACCAAGTCCAATTTCATTTATAATTTTTCTTGACATGTGTTTGAAAATCGTCCTCTGTAACCAAAAGCTACCTTGAATCTAATGCTATCACACATTTTTCAAATACAGGGTCACATACCTACACAAAAATCACCATGCGGTTTAATCCCTCAAAATGGTACCAATCAACCCTCTGTCTCACAACATTGTCCAATGATAGAGAGAGGATGAAATAAATAGAAAAATGTTTAATTAAACCTAATAGGCTGTGAGACAGAGGGTTGATTGGTACCGTTTTGAGGGATTAAACCGCATGGTGATTTTTGTGTAGGTATATGACCCTGTATTTGAAAAATTTGTGATAGCATTAGATTCAAGATAGATTTGGTTATGGAGGATGATTTTCAAACATATGTCAAGAAAAAGGATAAATGAAATTGGACTTGGTGGCATTTTATGATAATGTCTGTCTAATGCCAGAGATTTGCCACCAAGTCCAATTTCATTTATCCTTTTTCTTGACATATGTTTGAAAATCGTCCTCCGTAACCAAAAACTACCTTGAATCTAATGCTCCACAAAAATCACCATGCGGTTTAATCCCTCAAAACGGTACCAATCAACCCTCTGTCTCACGGCCTATAGGTTTAATTAAACATTGTCCAATGAAAGAGGGAGGATGAAATAAATAGAAAAATGTTAACTCCAACATAGAGAAGTCTGATGTAGGCTAACTCATAGGGTTTAATTAAACATTGTCCAATATAAGACTAATAGGAATAATAGAAGGATAGGAGATTTTTCTGCATTTTGGGAAGACAGTCTATTCCTCTTTTCATCCAAAAACGTGTGCGGCTGTACTGAATAGACACTCACTATCAACACTCGTCGGTGGAGCACTAAGGTAGACCGTGCTGCCTTTTTTGCAGTTGCCAGTTTTTTGTGTTCGCCATACGTCTCGAAGTGGCTCGTCCTTAAGTGCTGAATCAGGTTCATCTTATTAATTGTTTGTTGCAATGCTCCTCCACGTGAGATTTATTTGTAACACACATGGCAAATAGCGATTTCATTGTTTCTCGAAACATCACCAAATCATTTCATTCCCCACGCATCATGTACGTCCTCACGTGTTGATGGCATCAAATTGTGATCGCTTTCTGAGATTGGCCAAGTTTAGTGAGTACCGATCGAGTCATAAAATGTGATTATTGGCCGATCGATCGGAGTATCGATTAGTGCTTAAAGGGTACATATCATGCTTTTAAATCATTCATTTTTACATATAAATCATTCCATTGTGGTCTATATAAAACATAACTGCAATGCTTGGGTCTGAATTCCTCATTATTATAGCTCCACAGGCCCCTTTTCTGATGTGCATCTTTGAGCGACCCGTTTCAATGCGTCCCCTTTAAATAAAATGGAGATGCGTCAGACCCCGCCCGCTCTCCAGGTCGCTGAGTTCACGGTCGGTTCAACTCCCCGCGTTCGGCCATTATTGTTGTAGTTTGATTAGAGATGTACGATTATATACAATACCTTCAAAGAACATTTTTATTCACACTTTAATAAAATGTCAACAACAGAAGACTTGTCCATCAAGCCTTACATATTCGAGCCAGAGCGAGCGAGTTGATAAAGAATACGACGAACCTGCAGAACAATGTGAGTTAACTGTTTTGTGTATTAGTGAAAGTCGACTATTTCTCTTGTTAAAACAAGCATACTGACAAGATAAATGACTACGGTCTAATCTTACCAACAAAAAAAAATCTGTATTGACAATATGATACGTTTAGAAAAGCATCAGAAAACAACGCAGCTAACGTAAATGACCATTAATGAAACTCAAGAACAATAATTCTGCAGACGTGTAACGTTACTTCAAAACAAAAACAAAGAAGACAAAGGTACTGCTAAACCATGACCACCATGTGTTTTAAGAAAGTAAAGTACTTTATTTTTATTAACGATATTTACAGCTTATCGAAATGCTCTGTTCGTCGTCTCCAAAGATAGAAGGAATTTACCCCTCATTCAGACGAAGTCAATCGGCAAACCCTTCTTTATACTGGCGGAGGTTGTTGAAGTGGGAATCCTTGAAGTGCTTCAGGTCACTACATGATCCAACAATCGAACATTTTGACTTGCCCTCTCGTAACGTCTGCATCATTGAGCTCGGACTACAAAATCGGAGCGAGAAATAATAATGGCGGATTGCTCGAAGTGTTGGACCGGTTGTCAATGTCTTTATTTGGCAGTTCCGCTGCAAATACTGTGACACACTTGCTCAAAAAACGTCATAGACAACAGAAAAATCTGAACAGGTTGAAAAATATAACCAAAACAGAATATAAAGATGTAAACGAAGCACCTGAAGAGAATAATTTCATCTTTTCTGTACTTATAAACACTCCAAATATACAACAAAATGCATTTAAGGGCTAAAAAAGTGGATTTTTCATGATATGTCCCCTTTAACTTTTTTGATCCACTTCAAAAAAATTGACTAAAGTTGTCCTTAGACAAGAAAGGGTATTGTTCAAAGTTAATGTATAACTTTGATGAAAGATTCTGATCCACTTCAAATGTTGACTACTGTTTATAAAAAAAGTATATATTTATGTACGTGTGATACATGACTATAAAATAAAGTGCTACCGAAATGTCATTATCAAAGAACCAATTTCTGTCAATGCAACACCTGTGGTTCTTAGTTGTAGAAAATAATGTAACAGTAAACTTTCTTTCATTGACATAACAGTGAAATTTAATGATAATGACTCCCAGGAAAAGCATGTTCGAGGAGAAAAGCTGAGGACCTAATACTGAGCCCTGTGGCACACCATAATTGTGTTTGATGAGATGTCTCTACATTTACACAAGCAAAGTAGTAGCGTTTAATTAGATGGGACAAACCATGCTAATGCTTGTCCACAAATGCCAACATTATTATTAAGCTGTCCAAAAGAAAGTGGTAGTCTTTGTTGCAGAAAGATCTAATAGCACTTTGAAGGAAGATATAGCCATCACTGGATGCCAAAAATGAGTTATTTGTTTATTACTTTCAAACAAACAAACAATGAGGTTTAAATCTTGACTAATATTGTTCTCAAATACCCTTACTCTGCAAAACTGAACATAGTCGAGAGGCCGATACTTCTTTTCTATTTTAGACATAATTGTCGGTTTGAGACCTGTCTATAATTGAACAGTTCTTGGGCTTTGGGTAAGGAGTTTGATAACTGCCAGTTTGAAAGTATTTGGGACGTGTCCTAAACAAATTAAAGGGTAAGGAAATTGGCAAGAGGTTCTGAGATTACAAATATCAACTCTTTCAGTTGCATTCAGCATGTTTTGATCTCAGAATCAGAATCTGAAAGAGCTTTATTGCCAAGTGTGCTTGCACACACAAGGAATTTGTTTTGGTGCTGAGGCTTCCAGTGCACATTAGGGGTTGAACCGACTAGTCGATTAGTCGACTAGTCGACCTTAATGTCGCGTTGATCATGTGACACTATATGATTGCACAAATTTTGATAGTATATGGCCGCGTTGCAGACGACAACAGATGAAGAGGCCAGAGGGTCATTGCAGCAAGAAAACAGCATTGGTACATAAAGCGTATGGAAATACTTTACTAACTTGGCACTATATTGTTGAAAACGAAACTAAAAGCATGTCGCACGCTCACTGTTTTACCGGGAAATGAAAGCAGTCTCTTTTAAAATCATTCAAACATTAGCCTATTTTTTTCATATATATATATTTAAACATATTAATGCATCTCTAATTCACCCGCAATCAATTGGAATATTATTTTGTGTTAGCCTACTTAGATCCATCACTAACGTGCAGATGTGAATTTATAGCTTTTTTTTCTTTTCATCCTAAATGTATTTATTCATTTATTTACTCATTTATTTATTTATAATTTGTGCATTATTGGCTGGTGAGGGGGTGGGGCTAGTTTCGGGGGAGCTTTGTTGGAGTGCGAGTGAGTGTGTGAGTTTGTTCTTATGTGTTTGAAATATCGTTTATATTTTACTCTGTATCAACTTGATTTGTTTGTCATTATTGTAAGGACCCCCTTGAAAATGAGATGGTACATCTCAAGGGGCTATCCTTGAAATAAAGAATAAAGAATAAATGATGATGTAAACAGTGGGCTGTTTAGCTTCATCTGGCCACTTTACGTGTTTCTATGATCTGATTGCTATCCAATCATGAAAAGACCAGGTGTAAGCTTGCCCTCCGAAACGCATTCGATAAGGATTTAAATCCGATCGCTCAATCCCCCTGTCACAGAGCTACCCTCAGCTCTTTGTGACCCCTGGTTAGCTCTTCCACAAAACACATGAACACATACTTGGTTTTTAAAGACTCTTTATTTACCTTAGTGTACCAGCAACATGAGAGATGGATTGTCCACACAAATGTATTCACAACTGTGCTGTTGTGTCTCAGACTGGCCACCTGAGCACTAACCCTGAGGACATTTAACGTTTGTTGCAGACTGTTGATTGTCACCTGGAGCAGCATACAGGGTGGTGGCCATCTTGAATTGGGTAAAAGACTGGAATGGACTTTTCTTATGTTTTTTATACCTGTGCTGTGTTGCATCATGGGAAGTGGGAGATACCAAGTATGGTGTTAAGGGAAGGGGAATTGGGATGTTAATGTGAACTTCTTTTGATTATTGTTGAAATTCAGTGAAGTTGTGCTGTTATTTAACTTTGTGTGGTGAAGAAAATGAAGTTACTTGATCACATATTTTTAATTGATGTTTATTAGCTGTTCATGATCTTTATTACTTCCCCATGTGATTATTGGTGAGAAATGGTTGCCCCTAGGGGTATAAATTCTCACAGAAAGAAGTGATCAGGAGGGTAAAGACTGTTGGTAGTGAATGCTGTATCAACTGACTGCTGTGATTGAAGTAGTAGGCCTGATGCAAGGCTGTTTTTTTGGTATCTTGACTTTATTTTTTTTTATTTGTTTTTTTTTGTAAATTTTTCCTGCTACCTCACCTGTGAGCACCTTGCACTTTACGAAGTTGGGAGAACATAAATAAATATGAAAATGGCATTTAACGTCCTCCATGTGTTATTTTGAAGAACTTTGGATGTCCTCGTGACAAGTGGTGTCAGAAGTGAGATTATATTATGCCACCCAAGACCAGACAAGATCGAGGTGCGGGCACAGATGAGCAGTTGGGAATGGATCAGGAGCCACCCAGCTCGACAGAGTTACAAGCCACAGCAAGCCCGGTGGAGGGAAGTGTCTCAGAACTGGCCAGCCTGGTTAAAGTTCTCCTGCAGTCCCAAGCCACCCGGGATGATCGGATGGAGCAAGTACTGGCGAAGCAAGACCAGCGTTGGCGAAATATGCAGCACCAATTCCAGCAAATACAACATCAGGTGATCCAGATCCAGGCTGGAGGGGACCACAGAGGAAGTCAGGCTGCACTTACAGTTACAAGTCCAGAACCAACCGGAGAAGGTATGTCATCAGGAAGCATCGAGCCAAGATTACATCCCTTGACAAGAGATGATGACATCGAGCAGTTCTTGACAACCTTTGAAAGGATGGCCACTGCGTGCAGATGGCCTCAGGCCAATTGGGCAATCAGACTGGTTCCTCTGTTAACGGGAAAAGCACGTGGTGCCTATGTAGCCATGGATGGGAATGATGCTGAGGACTATAAGAAGGTCAAGGAGGCGATACTTATGAAATACCAGATTAATGCGGAGATCTACCGACAAAGGTTTCGCTCCTCAGAGATTCTGCCAGACGAGAACCCCCGTGAGCTTTATGTGCGATTGAAAGATCTTTTCTCAAAATGGGTGAAGCCAGAGAGGTGTACTATACAGCAGTTGTCCGAACTCATTATCTTGGAGCAATTTATGCGAATGATAAACTCTGACATGGCAGTGTGGATTAAGGAGCATGATCCAGCCACAGCAGAAGAAGCAGCAAAACTTGCAGAGACATACCTAGCCGCACGCCAGGAGGCCCAGCACAGCTGTGGAGCTCGAAGTCAAAAATGGCCAAGTAAGTCTGGGGGTGAGGGTGGTCATGGCCAAGGTAAAGGGGGTTTTGTTAGAAATCAGGTGAAAGGGGATAAAACTAACAAGCAGGAAGTTAGATGTTACTATTGTGGGGAGGTAGGACATACAAAACCCTGTTGTCCATCCAGGAAGGTTAAGCATTCTGCTTTCTGTCATGTTCCCCGCCCCTACCAGCCCCAAACTTTAGCCGATGAGTCTGGACAGACCCGCCCACAGACATACTGATACCGGTACTTGTGAATGGTCAATCGGCTAAGGCCTTAGTGGATACAGGTAGCAGTCAGACATTAGTGCAGGACAGCTTGGTTTCTGAAGATGAATATATTACCCAAGAATCCCTTAAAGTGTGCTGTGTGCATGGAGAAGTTAGGGAGTATCCGATTGCAGAGATTTACCTAACAGTGCAGGGCCAGACTTTTTTGTTGCATGTGGCCGTTGCGTCCCAGTTACCGCATGAAGTAGTACTAGGGCGAGATCTTCCCATTCTTTGCGATTTGGTGCCCAAAGTTCAGCCTTGTTATGCGGTAACTCGAGCCCAGAGTGCTATAGCCGACTTCAAGGAGATGCCGTTTGCTGGTGTTGACATTGAGGTAGCCGTAGGGAAGAGACGTACCTCGAAAAAGGAAAGGCGGAAGCGGAAATTTGAGGGTAGGGGGAAAGAGCAGGTGGAGGAGCTACCTTTGCCAGAATGCTCTCTTGATATGACAATCCCTGAGGACATAGCTGAAGTACAGAAAAATGATCCCACTTTGCAAGACTGGTTCCAGAAGGTGTCTGTAGTAGATGGTGTTAGGAAAAAGGTTGGATCGTGCTTGGTGGATGAAGAGTACATTGTGAAAAAAGGTATACTCTATCAGGTGAAAGGGGAGGTTGAAGCATTGGTAGTTCCTGAATCAATGCGTCATACGGTTATGTCTTTGGGGCACTCTGTTCCGTGGTCAGGACACTTAGGCAAGCAGAAGACGTTAGCAAGGGTGTCAAGTCGGTTTAGTTGGCCTAAAATGTATACGGATATAACAGAGTATATTCGTACTTGTACAGAGTGTCAAATGACATCAGGAAGGAAAGTTGCCCCTGCACATTTGTTACCATTGCCGGTCATTGATACACCCTTTAGTCGTCTGGGAATGGATATAGTGGGGCCCTTGGAAAGAAGTAAGAATGGAAATCGGTATATTCTAGTAATCTGTGATTATTCCACCAAATACCCAGAAGCTTTTCCCTTAGAAATATCAAAGCTAGACAAGTAGCCAACTGTCTTGTGCAGCTGTTTTCCAGAGTGGGGATTCCTTGCGAAATCTTGACCGATCAGGGTACTAATTTTATGTCCTTGCTGTTGAAACAGGTGTATAAATTGTTGGGAATAAGGGCCATTAAGACCACACCATACCACCCCCAGACTGACGGCTTGGTTGAGCGGTTCAACCAAACCCTCAAAAGCATGCTGCGCAAGTTTGTTTCCAAGTCAGGGTCGGACTGGGACCAATGGTTACCTTATCTGTTGTTTGCTTACAGAGAGGTCCCGCAAGCGTCTACGGGTTTCTCCCCATTTGAACTGTTATACGGTCGGCAGGTGAGAGGACCGTTGGACCTGCTCAAGGAGAAGTGGGAGGGACCCAAGGATGGCATGTGCAGTGTGGTACAGTATGTGGTCCAAATGAGGGAACGTCTGGAAGAAATGACATCACTGGCGCAGGAGAACATAAGAAGAGCTCAGCAAACTCAGAAAGTTTGGTATGATAAAGAGGGCAAGGGAGAGATCCTTTGAGCCTGGCCAAAAAGTGCTGCTGCTGCTACCCACCAGTGAGAACAAGTGGCTAGCTAAGTGGCATGGACCCTACGAGGTTTTGCGGAAAACGGGTAGAGTCACCTACGAGATCTCCATGCCAGAACGGGGTAAGAAAAGCAAAACTTCCATGTTAATTTGTTGAAAGAATTCCACCACAGGAAGGAGACCGAGGCTGTGCAACTTTTCGTTCGTGTGGTTGGGGAGGAAGATGAACCAACAGAGCAGTACTTTCCAACCAGTTTCGCCCAACAAGCTGTGGATTTATCCCACCTAGAGCAACCTCAAATAGACCAGATAAAGCAGCTGGTGGATCCCAGGCTGTTTCAGGAGAAGCCTGGTGTACTAACCTGGTACGTCATGATGTCATACTTAAGGAGGCAACGCCCGCCCGCCAGAAGAGTTACCGGATCCCTGAACGCCTGGTGACAGTGCTTAAGGATGAACTAGATATTATGCTCTCCATGGGTGTGATTGAACCATCCCTTAGTGAGTGGTGTAGCCCCATTGTTCTAGTCCCCAAAAAGGATGGAACCCTTAGATTTTGCATTGACTTCAGACAGCTGAACAGCCTGTCCAAGGTAGACCCTTATCCCATGCCAAGAATTGATGAGTTGGTGGAAAGACTGGGCAGAGCCAAATACATATCCACTGTGGACTTATGCAAGGGATACTGGCAGGTCCCTTTAACTGCCAGAGCCAAGGAACTGACCGCTTTTAAGACCCCCTTTGGGTTATTCCATTTCAGGGTTATGCCCTTTGGCCTGCAGGGGGCGCCAGCAACTTTCCAACGTTTAATGGACCAAATCCTGCAAGGTACCAGGGAGTTTGCTGCGGCATATCTGGATGATGTGGTCATCTTTAGTGAAACCTGGGAAGAACACTGTCAACATCTGCAGCAAGTCCTGGGGAGGATTAAGGCAGCCGGTCTTACCATTAACCCTAAGAAGTGTATAATAACCAAGTAAGAGATCAGTTACTTGGGATTTGTGATTGGAGGAGGAGTTATCCGGCCGCAGCAGGAGAAGATGGAGGCTATCCGAAGGTACCAACCCCCCACAACTAAGAAACAGGTGAGATCCTTCCTGGGGTTGGTTGGATGGTATCGCAGGTTTGTACCTAACTTTTCTGCCAGGGCCTCTGTGCTTACAGATCTCACTAGATCCGCTGCGCCCAACAAGGTGGTCTGGACGGAGCAGGGTGAGCGAGCGTTCCGGGACTTACGAGAAGCAGTATGTGGGGACTCTGTTCTGCTTAGCCCAGATTTCCAGAAGCCATTCATCCTGCAGACGGATGCCTCTGGAGTCGGACTGGGGGCGGTGTTACTCCAAGAAGTGGATGGAGATCGCAGGCCAGTGGCATTCTTGAGTCGAAAACTTTTCCCTCGAGAAACGCGCTATTCAACTGTGGAACAGGAGTGCTTGGCCATTAAATGGGCCACGGATTCCCTTCGATACTACCTGTTGGGAAGACCCTTTGTGTTAGAAACCGACCATCGAGCTCTGCAATGGCTGGAGCGTATGAAAGACTCGAATGCCCGGATTACAAGATGGTCTCTTTCTCTCCAGCCCTACCAGTTCACTGTGAAATACTGTCCGGGAGCTAGGAACAAGGTGGCTGACTTTTTGTCCCGAATCCCAGAGGAGGTGAATGCTAAAGTGGGTTCTTCGACCTGGGTTCGTGGAGGGGCAGAGCTTTGACACTGGGGACGACAGGGGTCGTCTGCAGAAGGAGGGAGAAGTGTCACAGAGCTACCCTCAGTTCTTTGTGACCCCTGGTTAGCTCTTCCACAAAACACAGGAACACATACTTTGTTTTTAAAGACTCTTTATTTACCTTAGTGTACCAGCAACATGAGAGATGGATTGTCCACACAAATGTATTCACAACTGTACTGTTGTGACTCAGACTGGCCACCTGAGCACTAATCCTGAGGACATTTAACGTTTGTTGCAGACTGTTGATTGTCACCTGGAGCAGCATACAGGGTGGTGGCCATCTTGAATTGGGTAAAAGACTGGAATGGACTTTTCTTATGTTTTTTATACCTGTGCTGTGTTGCATCATGGGAAGTGGGAGATACCAAGTATGGTGTTAAGGGAAGGGGAATTGGGAGGTTAATGTGAACTTCTTTTAATTATTGTTGAAATTTAGTGAAGTTGTGCTGTTATTTAACTTTGTGTGGTGAAGAAAATGAAGTTACTTGATCACATATTTTTAATTGATATTTATTAGCTGTTCATGATCTTTATTACTTCCCCATGTGATTATTGGTGAGAAATGGTTGCCCCTAGGGGTATAAATTCTCACAGAAAGAAGTGATCAGGAGGGTAAAGACTGTTGGTAGTGAATGCTGTATCAACTGACTGCTGTATCAACTGACTGCTGTGATTGAAGTAGTAGGCCTGATGCAAGGCTGTTTTTTGGTATATTGACTTTATTTTTTTTATTTGTTTTTTTTTTTTTTTGTAATTTTTTCCTGCTACCTCACCTGTGAGCACCTTGCACTTTACGAAGTTGGGAGAACATAAATAAATATGAAAATGGCATTTAACGTCCTCCATGTGTTATTTTGAAGAACTTTGGATGTCCTTGTGACATTTGGACAAATCAAGTCTTCAGAAGGCTTTAAATGTGATTTCTGTTTTTTCCAGAGCATCAGGCGTTTGCCTTAATCTAAAAAAATGTGAAATATTACCTTTATATAATTGCACTGAGAAAACCTTGGAGATGATTCCAGTTAAGAATGATGTGAAATACTTGGGCATTCATCTATCTAAAAACTTGGCAATAAGAGAATCCAAAAATATCACAGAGAAATTTGAAGAAATAAAAAGAAACTTAAATCATTGGTTAACAAGAGACTTAACCATTTTAGGACGTAACCTATTGTCAAAATCAGAAGGGGTTGCTAAATTAATTTATCCAAGCTATTCTCTTTATATTAGTTCACAAAACATAAGAAAAGCAAACACTATAATTTACCAATTATATAAAACGCACTACATCAAAAAATCACAACTTGTAAAGGACTATAATAAAGGAGGGTTAAAAACAATTGATTTTGAATCTATGGTTGGAGTTTTTAGAGTTAACTGGGTTAAAGCCTTTAGATAAACCTGATTCTCTATGGTATCATATTCCCAAAAATATTTTTGATAAAGTGGAAGGCTTAGAGTTCCTTTTAAAGTGCGATTTCGAGATATCCAAATTGCCAGTAAAACTGTCCGATTATCATAAACAAGTTCTTCATTACTGGAAGATGGTATTTACTCATAATTTGACACCACATGGTTCCACTTTGTGGAACAACAGAGTGATAACAATTAGTAGAAAAACACTTTTTTTCAGAAATTGGTTTGAGTCCCTGCGAACTTGTTTCCTTCAGCACCGACGACCACTGATCCAGGGTCTGCTGAAAGAGTTCAGCTCTATTGAAGAGGAGGAGTACACAGAGGAACTCATAACACACGGCCTCCCACTCATGTTCCAGATCCTGCGTGCCAGCAAGAATGAAGTTATTAGTCAGCAGCTGGCTGTTTTATTTACTCAGTGCTACGGGCCGTATCCCATCCCCAAACTCACCGAGATCAAGAGGAAACAGACGTCAAGATTGGATCCTCATTTTCTAAACAACAAGGAGATGTCAGATGTGACCTTCCTGGTGGAGGGCAAGCCATTCTACGCTCACAAAGTTTTGCTCTTCACTGCCTCCAACAGGTTTAAATTACTTCTAGCAAACAGACCAGCTGCTGAGAACACCTGTATCGAAATCAGCCATGTCAAATACAATGTATTTCAGCTGGTGATGCAGTATTTGTACTTTGGTGGAACGGATTCACTTCACATCAGAAACACTGAGGTTATGGATCTCCTCTCTGCATCTAAGTTCTTCCAGCTGGAGGCATTACAGAGACACTGTGAGATCATCTGCGCCAAGAACATCAACACCGAAACGTGTGTGGAGATCTACAACCATGCTAAATTCCTGGAGGCACCTGAGCTGTCGGCCTACATCGAGGGCTACTTTCTGAAGAACATGGCAGGTCTCATAGAGCTTGAGCCATTTAAACAGTTGCTCTATAACACTCCGGTGGAGAACTGCTGCCCCGAAGTGTTGCACGACCTGGAGAAGACGCTAGCCACGCGCATTCGCTCCATTCATCTGTCATCCTCAAAGGGATCCATCGTCTAAAATCTCCAGACCTCATCAAAGCATGCTGAAATCCTAACACGTGCACTTCCTCCAGGACTCTAGCAGTGCGATCTAAATGTGTTCATTCATGGGCAGTAGCAATGCACTCGTAGTTCTCCATCTAAGACTGTGGTGATCTCTTCTCAACAGACTAGATCTGTGTTTTTAGGTTACAGCCATAAAGGAAACAATGCCATTTTGCAAATCGTCTCAAAATGGAATAACATTTGTGACAGATAATGGTTCTGTTAGATGCAGTACCTCTACTAACCTTGAAATATTAAAGCGATATGAAGAAATACAGCAGCAAATGTGATGACCCAAACAAGTGGCATTGTAATGATCGCTACAGCAAGCAGGTTCCACTTTCTGTGGCGGTATACGACATCGTGGCTTAGGGGTGCAAAGAGTTAGTCCTCTGAGATAGAAAACAACTCGTTGTCAGCACTGATTATAGATGTTACTAAATATGCTTCCTAGATTTGTATTTTCGAGCATTGAAATGATGCCTCTCAGTTGTACAGATATTGCTCTTATTATCAGCAACCATGTGTGTAAAATGTGGGCGGAGAATGTGGCTGCCAATGTATATATCCGATCGAAATCTTGATCTCCAGCTGTAAGTAGATGTATATAAAACATCATCATCGTAAGACTTCCATCGAGAACTCACAATAATGTACAATAGAAGTGTTCTTGAAGTCTTGTTAATTGTTGTAAATGTAGATGAGCATGTAAGTATTTTCATGCTTGGGTTTTGTTGGTGTTGTCATGTCTTGCATTGACTTACACTCTTACGTGTCACGTGTGTTTGCGGGGGTCTGTTTTGTCGGGGAAAATGAATTATTATCAGCATGGAGTTGCAGAATTGTAGCTGTTAATCCCTGACTGAAAGGACTGATTCAGAATGTGCCTGCAATACGTTCTGATGTGCTGTGTCTCTAATGACATTAGTCACTCGGTGACTAAATCAGTGTTCTTTATAAAGATTACTACAAAAAAAAAAAAAAAAAAGAAATTGGTTTGAAAAGGGAATCATTTTTATCACTGATATATTGGATGAACAAGGAAATTTTCTATAGTTTTACGGATTTTAAAACAAAATTTGATATACAAAGTTTAGTAAGGGATTATAATAAGGTATGTGAAGCAATACCAATAGCCTTATTAAATATGATACAAAATTATTTACATTATTCCAAAGGTCAAGTAAATTTGCCTAAATTGCAACTAAACCAAATTCCCATAAACAGCAAAAAATTTAACAATAATTGTATTAGCAAAATATTCGAATGTAGACTATTTTATGATTTTGACCAAAATATAAAAATAAGGCACTATGATGACAAAATAACAAATAAATACGGCAATTTCATGAAATGGCCTATACCTCCTAAAATCAAAGAAATGCAATTCAAAATTTTGAATGGATATTATCCAGCAGCAGCAATGCTGAAAAAGAGATTTGGTTTTGAAGTGGAGCCGTGTGTGTTCTGCTCCCAGGAAGATGAAACTATGAACATTTGTTTTTCTCTTGTCCAGTGATAAGAAGATTCTGGCAAGATGTCATGAATTGGCTAGAAATTAAAAATGGAGAGAATTTTACAATTGAAGTTAGAGCAAATTCTTTTTGGTAACGAAAACCTTCCGAAGGAACTCTTTAGAATTTACAATATTATAACAATTATGGGTAAATACCATATTCATAAATGCAAATGGAAAAATAAAAATCCATCCATAATAGTGTTTAAAATTGAACTAAGGGAATATTTTTTTTTCTTTGAAACTTCTGAAAGACTCCAGTGATAAAATTTATTCTCTATGTGAAGATGTCTCAAAATATTTGTCATTATAATTTGTAAAGCTTCCATGTAACTTTATTTTTATGATTATAAGAAGACTGAGGATAATGTTTATATGTGAATAACTTTGACATGCCTTATGGACTGAAATGCCTTTGCTTAATTGATTTCATTTTAGGTTTATTTGTTTTTATTTTGCTTATTGAATTTTGTTCAATGTATTTGTATTTGTTCTATGTTATGCACATGAGTCTCCCAACGAGAGATTTTGTAAATTGTTTTTTTTTGTAAATAAGTGTGTTCAATAAAAAAAGAGAATGTTTAATTGAAAAAAAAAAGATGAATTTTAGATGAATTTCGTGCTAACTGTCATTCAAGGCAAAAAACACATTTATATTACAATAAAACAAATTAAATATTAATAATGCGTTTTTAAAAAGAGAAAAAAATGAGAGTGTTTAAAAATCACATACAGTATAAACTTGGAAGAATTCACTAGCTATTATTAAGTATTTAATTGCTTATTTGTATTTATCCTATTAAGAATACTTTTTTTTGTTCGTAACTTTTACGAACAAAAGACGGCTCGTTCTCATAATACCTTTACCATGCGATTTTTTTCCCCCCCCGTGTGACATTTGTCCTCTCCCGGCTGCCGTGGTACACGTCACAATGGAGGCCATGGGACGTCATAACTCTGGCCTCTGGTCGTCATCATTAAATGCGTATGGGAACAACACTGAACTGTGTTATATTTCTAAACTTAATTCACTATTGATAACGCGTTAATAAATGAACGGGATTCTCTATGTTTTGCATATCTTCAGCGTTGTGTAGATTTATTCAGATGTTTATGAAGACCACAGCGCGGACTGCAGCACAGCAGCAGTTAACGTTACTGAGGCGAGTCTGAGATGGTCTTCCTGAAATAAGAGGATGGATGGAAGTGAGAAGATTGAATCCGATGATGTGGTGATCGTTGTGGAGAACGAGGCGGAGAGTAAGCGTGATAATGAAGACCAGGGCAGTGTGAGGATGATGATGATGATTGCTCTGATGGACGTGTGTCCCGTGTGTAAGCTCAGCTTCAGCAGCAGAGAACCGAAGCTTCTGCCCTGCCTGCACTCCTTCTGTAAGAGATGTTTACCTGCTCACAACACCACTGCCAGCACAGCCGGCAACGCCAACCAGTGTAAGAGTTTGCTTTCACTTTTACTCGTTCACAAAATTCATCTTAAGATGGCTGTAACAGAAGAGCTGATACAAACAACCGAAGCTGCTGTAAAAGTTCAGGCTAGAACAAAGAAAATTCGATGTTTACAAAATGGACCTAGACTGTCGAAACAGTTTTGTGGTTAAGTGATCTCATTTTGTGTTTCTGGAAAATGGTTATCTGTGTCATTGCATTATGTTGTTGTTGTTGTTTTTTGTGAGGAGGGGTTTGTGAACACATTAATATCAGAAAAGGTGAAACGAGGCCCTGAGTGGCATGCGGTTAATCATTTTAAATTGAATAGGTCTACTTGTGATTCATGGGTAGGTTTGATTGGGTAACTTTAACAATTACAATTCTGCTAACTAATTCCTATTTTTAATTCCAATTTGGTCAAATAAAACTTAGATATCATTCATATTTGTTGATATAAGTCTTATTGCAAAACATTTCAGTGTAGCCGAATACCATGAACAAAAATCAACAGGCTAAAGGACACTTACACAAGGAACTTTTGCCTATGGTTTAGAAAATATCATAGCAAAAACAACTAGCCTAACTATATACATTTCAAGCATTATTAAAGATAAGTAAGCACTCTGTAATTAATAAAAAGAACAAATACAAATTAGCAATTATCGCACAAATAAATACAAATGAACAAACATGCAGTCGAAGATTTTTACGATTTCTAGGTACAGATTGTAATCTCTTTTACTAGGATTCTGTCCTGTCATCAGTTATTAACTAAATTGTCAAATAAAACAAATGAAATATAATATATGATTTACAATTTTATATTTACACTTTAAAAAATAATAATAATATAGGCCGAATATATGAATATTCACTGCCCACAAGCCACACTGTTAGTTTTGCACATTTGTGATGGAACACAAAATTATTGTTTGCTGTGAGTTCTGTTGCCAAAGAGAACACGCTACAGTGAAAGGATACGAGTGAATCAAACGTAAACATTCAACACAATCAAATGTATTTTTAGTTTGAATGTTTTAACCACACAAAAAACAACCCTGCGTTACTTACCCCACAATTTAATCCGGCAAAAAGGGATATTTGCGAGTAGTAATTTAGCATTTAAAGTGTCCCTATTATACTCTTTTGCATAATACCCTTTAAGTAGTGTGTTATATACCTGTGTTTGTAAATGTGAAAGGTCTGCAAAGTTTTAAAGATCAAAGTGCACAACAAATACAGTTATTCTGAACTGCCGAAACAAGTGACCAGTAATTCCAGACTCCGTTCCTGTTACCTGTTTGCATAAGGCCAGTCTATGGTTTCCATTGGCTTCCCCCAAACGACGTCTACTGACCTGCCTTCAATCAGAGTAGAGTAGACCAATCACAACAGATAAGGCCATCTGTCCAATCAGAGCTGAGTAGACTAATCACAACAGACTTGGCCATCTGTCCAATCAGAGCAGAGTAGACCAATCACAACAGACTGGGCCATCTGACCAATCAGAGCCGAGTAGACTAATCACAACAGACTGAGCCATCTGACCAGTCAGAGCAGAGTAGACCAATCACAACAGACTGGGCCATCTGTCCAATCAGAGCAGAGTAGGCCAATCACAACAGACTGGGCCATCTGTCCAATCAGAGCAGAGTAGATCAATCACAACAGACTGGGCCATCTGTCCAATCAGAGCAGAGTAAATCAATCACAACAGACTGGCCATCTGTCCAATCAGAGCAGAGTTGACCAATCACAACAGACTGGGCCATCTGTCCAATCAGAGCAGAGTAGACCAATCACAACAGACTGGGCCATCTGTCCAATCAGAGCAGAGTAGACCAATTACAACAGACTGGGCCATCTGTCCAATCAGAGCAGAGTAGACCAATTACAACAGACTGGCCATCTGTCCAATCAGAGCAGAGTAGACCAATCGTAACAGACTGGGCCATCTGACCAATCAGAGCAGAGTAGACCAATCACAACAGACTGTTGGGCTTTAGAAAGATTGAATCGTCGAGAGAAAAAAAAACATGAAAGAGGTGATATGCAATGTATATTATGAGAAAATAAAGATTAATTTTTTTTTTTTAACAAAGATTACGATTTTAAGAACTTGCCATGGTTTTTAAATAGTTATTTCTTGAATTGATCCAAATAATCACACAGGTTTCTAGAATTAATTGGGATTAATCCCACCTACTGTAACAATCATAGACATATGGTCATTAAATCTCCGAATTAATGAGGAAACAGCACAAGACAGTTTTAATTTGTTGATATTTTAAATATTTGTTTACTGGCATATTTTAGTAGCCTACTTTGAATTAAGGCCATTGATACCAATATTGATAATGATGGCTCTAATAAATGGATTTTATTTGAATATTTAATATTTAATCTCCTTATTTTTATCTTGTGACATGTTGGTGAATATGTTTTCCTGCTCTTCTCTCTTGTCCCATCAGTGAACATGATCCGCTGTCCAGTCTGTCAGCAGGAGTGTATGGATGTTGAGGTCTTGGATAACTTCTTTGTCAAGGATTCTGTGGAAGTGCCGAGCAGCACGATGGAAAAGAGCTGTCAGGTGTGTGTTTGCGCCTGTCAACGTTAATAACACCACAGTGCCATAATGCTCCTTAAAATCCCGATACTAATGCGGCATAATGGTTTTTAAAGCATTCGAGGCTGGTTGTGTTGTGAAGAAATGAATGTGTGTGTTTATTCATTTTAGCCTTGATGATGAAATGAAATGCATTAGTTGACACTGGCTCTTTTGCTCTCAGCTCTGCGTGAGTTGCGACGATAACACAGAGGCCAGTGGTTTCTGCGTGGAGTGTGTGGAGTTTCTGTGCGTCACCTGCATCGATGCTCATCAGCGTGTGAAGTTCACCAGAGATCACACGGTCCGGCAAATAACGGAAATGTCCTCAGGTTTGACCCTGCTTCCTCTAGGTTTTTTTAGTGTTTCTTAGTGTTGTGTGTTAACATGATGGTGTGTTATATTTGAGTGCATGACGTATTTATGTTCTTATACATATAAACAACTTTTGTTAGATGCGATTAATTGATTTGACAGCAATTTATATATATATATATATATATATATATATATATATATATATTATGTATATATATGAAGAGTTTGGTTCCAAAACGCTATAAATCCATTTTGATGAATTTGAGTAAAATGAATTTTAGCAAGAAAATGGGAAGATGAAAACCACTATTTTCGGTTTCAAATTTTCACATAGCATTTGTAGGTTATAATAACAATAAAAAATGAAATCCAGGTTTTGATTTCCAAAGATTTATTATAAAAACAGATTGTTTTTTCCCCCAAAATGCAATAAATCCAATAATTTATTTTTTTTCAAAATGCAATTAATCAAAATAAAATTGTATACACATTGAATTTCTTGTGCATACTATAAATCCATTGCTTTAATATAACAATATTCGGTAACACTTTAAGGGTTCATGTCATGAATTATCATGAATTCATGGATAAATGAATTATGCATTAATTCATATTAATATCATCAGGAACTTACAACGTTTTTTTTAACAGTTCAACGTTTTTCATTCATGACTTCATGGATGAACAAAACCTTAATTAAAACATTAACTAAGACGAGCACATCATCATGAATTATGATTTATTAAGCATGATCTAACGTTATGCATATCGCTGTTGTCAACCTTGGGACGTCGCCGCTGAACTTTTTTGACGGCGATCAGCTGTAAACTGGCTTGGTCCTGCTCGGTTTTCGTTGACTTTGAATAAAACAACTGAAAGTTTTCCAAAAGATCCTCTGGGGGTCAGTGTGTCAGCGTGACTGAAGTTTGATGCTGTCGTGTGAGAACAAGCAACAGCCGGCATTTCCTCCTCCCGAGTCCATCTTCTTCCTCACGTAAATGATTCGATTTCGATGTCACATTTACCCATGCAGGATGCCTTACCCTCCGCAGGTTTATCCGCAAAATTATTCATTTTTTTGTTTGTTTGTTGATCGAAAGGACAAAATAGAGAAAACCTAGGAAGCCGGGTTAGTTAAAGCGTGTGTCTTATCCACTGCGCCATCACCATTTTTAAATTTAAGATTACTAGTTTGAGATATCAAGGTCAAGGTCCTGGTAAACTTTATTATCCCACAAGGGGAAATTCATGTGGTCATTCATTACGCGCTGTTGTCACAAGAAATTTTTTAAAAAACATTAAAAGTAAGCCACAAAAAGAAATAACAATACTGTGGACTTGACAATCACAATCCAACATTTAACGCTAAAAAACTATAATATTATCAAAAGACTAAAACTATAACAACTTGCGATGTACTTGATCATTATACAATCTGATTGCTGTAGGTACAAATGATTTATTGTACCTCTCTGTTCTTATTCTCTGTTGTATAATTCTACCAGTTGACCTATTACTTCTCATAAATTTATAATGAAGAGGGTGAGCAAGATCCTTGAGAATCTGATCAGTTTTTTTTTAAGATAAGTTCATTATACAGTTGAGCTACCGACACCTGGTCAATTCCAATGATCCTGCTGGCCATCTTAATCATGCGCTGCAGTTTCCCTTGATCTTTAACATGCATGTTACCAAACACACAGATAAGGCCAAAGGACAGAACACTCTGGAGGAAACTTTTATAAAACATAACAAGAATGTGTCTTTCTAGTCTAAAATGATATAATTTTCTTAGGAAGTACATCCTTTGGTGCATTTTCTTAGTTTTATTCAGTGCACATTCATTAAAAGTTAATTTCGAATCAGATATTTGTTTTTTTGACATGGAAGCTAGATTTCAATCTTTGAATTAAATTGAAAAAAGTAGCACAAATAAATACAATAGAATAAAGACACAAATAAAGAGACATAAAAAGAAAAGTTTTTGTTATAGGTCAGAAATACTACAGAAACTGTATCCAATGTAAAATAAAACTCGATAGTCTTTTAGTCCTGACTGAAATAAATACATATGCTGCTTATTTAAGACATAATCGACTGTCTTTACGAGGTTACTCACCAAGGCCAGAGTTTGACATCATTTTGTGTTTTTAACTGCTAAAGTGATGTAATCCACGAAAAATAACTTTTGTTACTGGCGAGCTGTTTGTGAGGTGGATTTAGGCTGTTCTGTATGTATGTGCGCGCAGTGAAAAACATCTCTGAGAATGCGCAAGCAAGGGATAGTTTAAAATGGTTTGAATGTTTAAACTGGTAAGACTTAAAAAGACATGAAAATGATAAACGTTAGTTACGATGCAATGCTGGCCCGATTGTGCAAATGAATATTTTGTCATGTCTAGGGTTGGGTATCGTTTGAATTTGAACGATTCTGATTCCGATTCCTTGTTTCGATTCCGGTTCCTAACGATTCTCGATTCCGATTCTTTTAAGAGGCGGGCTCAAAAAAGTTTAGCTAACCTTGCTAACCAACGGCCTTTCTGAAGGAAATAATCCTTTCTGAAGGAAATACTCCTCCTTCTGTAAAAATACTCCTTTTGTCTCAAATTTTGCATTTTGCCGAGATTTCGTTATTTTTAGAAAAGTGAAGCCACACTTTGGATCGCCGTCGTAAAGGTACTCATGTTCGACTCGCGTGGTTGTGCCAACACTTCCGGTAGACGCTTCTTCGTTGGTGTTTCGTCGGTTTCTAATTCCGCTTGGCGGACTGTGAATATCGAAACTAGGAATCGAAATTTTAACTTTTGAACGATTCTGGGAAAAACGAAAAGTTAGTCTCGGTTCCAATCGATACTCGATTCTCGATACCCAACCCTAGTCATGTCCCACAAGTGTGTACCGACAGCTGCAGCGCTTGACGCTTGCCTTGTGCAGAGAAGACTCAGCACCGCAAGCCCTGAATATGGAAAAAAAAAAAACGATTTGTGGCCGTTGAGAATCGATTTTGAATCGAAGCACATTTTAAAAAACAATTTATTGAGAAATCTTTTTTTTTTTTTTGCCCAGCCCTACTAAATATCGTTATCGGTAAAATCCACGGTCGACCTCTAAGTAAAACACACTGTTGGTAAATTCTCATCTGCTGACTCGGAGCAACCCTCTCTTCAACCGTGACTGGGTATAATGTTTTGGCTCATCAGTATATGTATATATTGACCGACGCGTGACCTGAACCGGACGATTTTCACGTGATTGGCCATGACTGGTCGGTCAGTCTGACACATGCCGATTTTATGCCGGTCAAATGCACTTGGGCACCGCATGATTAACATCGCGCAACATCAGTATCACATGTGCTCACGGAACGCACATGTAGGAAACCTCATGAATTACGCCCGTTTCACCCTTTATTTACACCGCAAGCTTGAGCGGCGCATATTCTTTTCGGCTTGCATGTTAATCAATGAGTGCATTCACACCGGGAGCAGGAGCAGCACGTGAGCGTCGAGCAGGAGCGGTTTTGATGCGCTGCTCACGCTCAATTAAAGTTAAAGCACACTTTTGATGAAAAAAAAAAAAGATTTAAAAGTGCCCAAAATGCACAGAATTTGTATGTCGTGTGTTTGAACAAGAACTGGAGTAGGTTATGTTAGAAAAGAAAATGTACCCATTTAAACTTGTTTTTATTATTGAGTTTGAGTAAAATTATATGGTATTTTATGAAAAAAAAATATATATATAGAAAATAAATAGTTGTGTTATTGAAAATAAAAAAGTGGTTAGAAAAATAAAATCATAATCAGCTCAATGCAAAACTCAATGAAAATCGGAATCAGCCTATAAAATTGTAATAGGAGCATGTCTAGTGTATATATACATATACATACAGTGTGTGACTTTAGTGTCCAAATACTTTTTGGTGACACTTTTACTGTTCATGGTCGTTTACAGAAACTTTACAAACTTGCAGGAGTGCATTTCTGAAGGTACACAAAATGAATTTCTCTTCTCGTTCGTTCACAGAGGCGATGGGCGCTTCCACACAGAAGCCCGTCTTCTGCGACATCCACAGACAAGAGCCGTTGAAGCTGTTCTGTGAAACCTGCGACCGCCTCACCTGCAGAGACTGTCAGCTTCTCAAACACAAGGACCATAAGTACGGCCCACATTCATGTCATGTGTATAGTGACTTTATAGCGGTAGTAAAAAATCATTCATGGAATACTTCTCACACAGTCTCATATTAACATGTATAATGTCTTCCACCCTGCTCCTGAGGACCCACTGTCCTGAAAAGTTGTTTCCAACCTGATTCGGCACACGTGCCTGTTATTTTCAAGCAATCATGAAGACCTCGAGTAGCTACTTAAGGTGCGTTTAGGGCCTTTCGCACCGGAGGAACCTTTTCATAGTTCCTAGTAGGGCTGGGTAATAAATATCGATTTCTCGATACTAATCGATTCTCATTTTTACGAACCGATATCGATTCTTAAATCTCAAGAATCGATTAGTCATCCTGTTTCATTTGAATGAATAGAACATTGTATCGCGGCTGCGCGCATCCAAAAAATCGCAATAACCTTTGTCCTTTGTTACTATTGATATGAAACAAAGTCTCAATTTTCAAATTACGTCCATTTTCTTTAGAAATTCAAAAACATAAATAACGTTTTGGCGCTGTGGCGTGAGATCGCTCTGGCGCAACTCAAGAGAAGCAGCAGCGCTGATCTCTCTTCCGGCTTAATAATACCAGTTACAGCGCAAAATAAACATGAATGAGCATCTGAAAGTGTGTTGAAGTTATCGAAATCCGTATCATGTCACATTGATTCGCTCAATCAGCATTTCAACCGTGGAAAGACGCCAGTTAAAGCTGTAGTATACGATGTTGAAAATCGGTCGAGAAAGCCTGTAACGGGAGGGAAGTTTTAAAAAACTCATCCCGCCTCTCCACACACACACACCCCTCCCCTCTGCTAACTGATCCCTCCCGGGAAACGAATTGAACAACGTCACTCAGTCAAGTCGTGATCATCATACTTTCACAACATTGCTTAGTCGCTTCAATCTAATGACATTGCTAATGACACATCATATGTAAAATTGCCTTTAGACACTTGAACTTAGTTGCTTCATCAACAATTCAATGACGCGTGTGAGATCACGCCAACGCAAGATTAGCAACACATGAAATGTTCTACACCACCACCATAAGTATATGATATAAGTAGTATTGCGAAGGTTTTGAGTAATTGTTATAGCAGCATACAGCGCATCTTGTTTAAATTCTGATCGGCTCGAACCCGCTAGGCATACTGAAATATAATCAAGCACTTCCAGAAATATATTTACTTTGACCCGTGATAGGCGAACGGCCCTAAACAGCTCCAATGCCGACCGGCAGCATTAGCAAGTTGTCAGACTGATAAAAAGCTATTTATGTAACACGTCACGCGACTCACGCCATATAAGAGTATAAATAAATGTTTACCAAAAAGTCAGCTGTCGGCATCGGTATTCAGTCCCAGATCTCGCTGAAGCTTTCTCCATCGGTCAATGGTGGACCCTATATTTATTCTCCTCAGATTTCGCCATTCTTCACAATTTCTTGTAGGGGCAAGCAGGGGATGCTTGCTGTTGTCTTTTTCGTTTTTATCCATTGCTGATATGCTACTTAGCTAGCTACCATATGCGGTCAGCTGCTAACGCGCGCGATTCTCATGACGCAGAAAGGGGGCGCGGTCGGGCGTGGTCGGGTGCGGTGTGGTGGAGACGCGAGCGCCAGGCGGAGTTTCAAGTGTAGCTGGTGATTGGATGAGAGCAGTTGACCAATGTAGCTTTGCGTCCGCAAAGCTTTCATTGGTCAACTTTTATGCGGCTGTACAGCCAATAGAGTGAATGGATTTTTTTCGTTCTTTTTTCTATTCATATTCTGTTAGGATTGTACTATATAACCATAACCAGCATCTAAACGAGGATATTAATAATGAACAATCTTTGAAATCGTATACCCTAGCTTTAAACAGCTTGTAATCAATGTCATGTTTACCTCAGAAAACCCACATAAACTCGTTAGTCAGCTAGAAAAAATAACTCTAGAGGAGCATTTTGCTAAATATACACACCATATTACATATGCATTATAATCTTAATGGTCTTCAATATTTAATGCATATTTGAAAAAATCTGGAAAGTTTTTATGACAGCCACCATTTATATTTCATATAATCTTCTTACTATAAAAATAAATATAAGTGTAATTTAAGTGTTTGTATAGCTACAAAACTTAATTGTTAATTATTACCCTTATATTAGGCTAATGAAGCCTAGAAGGCTACAACTAGACTCCCATAGTTTACAACATTAGTTAAAGGGTTAGTTCACCCAAAAATGAAAATTAAGTCATTAATTACTCACCCCCATGCTGTACCAACCCCGTAAGACCTTCGTTCGTCTTCGGAACACAAATGAAGATATTTTTGATTAAATTTGAGAGCTGTATAACTACCACATTTGCTCCTAAGGGACTGCCTCTTGACGGCCCAGAAAGTCAATGAAGAAAATGTTTAAATATCCCAAGTGACTACCGTGGCTCAACTATATGTTTATCAAGCGACGAGAATACTTTTTGTGCGAAAAAACAAACAAAAATAACGAGTTTATTCGACTATTTCTTTTCTTCCTTGTAGGCCAGAACGAGACTTCCTTATAGATTTCCACGACGCATGCGTGAGAATTGCGATCTGAAGTAGTGTAAACTGGTGTAAGCAGATCGCAAATCTCGCGCATGCGTTGTGGAAATCTAAGGAATTCTCGTTCTGGCCTACAAGAAAGAAAAGAAATAGTCGAATAAACTCGTTATTTTTGTTTGTTTTTTCGCACAAAAAGTATTCGCGTCGCTTGATAAACATATAGTTGAGCCACGGTAGTCACTTGGGATATTTAAACATTTTCTTCATTGACTTTCTGGGCCGTCAAGAGGCAGTCCCGTAGGAGCCAATGTGGTAGTTACAGCTCTCAAATTTAATCAAAAATATCTTCATTTGTGTTCCGAAGACGAACGAAGGTCTTACGGGGTTGGTACAGCATGGGGGTGAGTAATTAATGACTTAATTTTCATTTTTGGGTGAACTAACCCTTTAAGAGATTTGATTTCCTTGAGAAAATTTGCCATTTATTGTAAGTGATATCCAAAATAATCAATATTGAATCGAATCGAATTGTGAAATTTGTGTCTATACCCAGCCCTAGTTCCTAGAACTACTGGCAGAAGTACCCGTATTTTGGCGAGTCCAGCACTATAGGAACATGATGTTAGTGGACACTGATTGGCCGAACGCACGTGAAACACCAGCACCTGCCACCTTTTTCAAAAAGCCTGTGTAAACAGATTATAGTCTATATATTTATTCCACAAACTAACTCCATGAACATGGTAAACAGTGATAGATGAGCCTCTTAACCCTTACGCTATGGAGAATATCCAACGCAACTTTGAGGGAACAAAGAGAAACATGATAATGTATTTCTGCTCAGCTAGTGACACTGGACATCAACCACACGGCATACGCTAATACCTTTTCATATACTGTGTAATTATGTTTAACAGTTCTATCTAATATTGTATGCAGTGGTCAGTTTTGTTAAGTCCCTGTCTAGGAACAGCGTGGAGTAACATAAATGAAAAACGTCACGTAAGAAAAGCATGGTTTTTCTTTCATTTATTTCAATTCAAATTTCAATTTCAAAACACTTTATTTGTCCCCAAGGGGCAATTATTGAGGCCACATATAGTAACGAAAACATTATACATTATAACATCCTACATTAGATAAATAACACAGTGTACATGAAATACATATTAATGAATACCTAATATATATATATATATATATATATATATGAAGAGTTCAGATGCAAAAGCCTCTAAATGCCATTTGAAATTTTCATCTTTAATATTGATTTTTATCAAACTTGTATATTTCACTTCAGTAATTTCACTTAAATAACAATTAATAGGTAATTATCATTGCCATTTAAGTGAAATTACTGAACTTAAATATACAAGTTTGATAAAAATCATCATTAAAGATGAAAATTTCAAATGGCATTTAGAGGCTTTTGCATCTGAACTCTTCATATATATATATATATATATATATATTCAAAAATAATTAAATCAAGACATAATAAACAAAGGGGCTGAAAAAAAAGCTGCACCGATTTGGGAACAGATTTGGGATAAAAGGATTTTGATTTCCTTTTATTGTAGGAGCGTTCAGTCTTTTTCTTTTACTGGCCAATACACGAGCTTCAGAAATGGGGTATGTGCCAAAATAACAAACAAAACAGAAACTAGCAGTTTACTTAATTTACTTAAGCACTACTACAACTCAGTAATGTGGTACAAGAAAGAGCTTTTGGAAAACTCCCATCTTACAAGCTGTATTTATGAGCTCTACTATGACGTGAATGCTTTTTACAAGTTGAAATCTTGTAATTACAGCAATTTCAATGTGGTGTGAGGGTCGAAGACCGCTGTTTAAATGGATAGTCATCAAAAATACATTTACTTGTTCCAAAACTGTGTGACTTCCTTTCTTCTGTCGAACATAATTTTCATTTTTGGGTCATCTGAAAGTCTTTAGGTTGTACTCTGAGTCTGAAGCAGTGTGCATTTTAATTTCTGTCCCTGTTCAGTGTTTTGCCCTATAGATGTTTATTTCTTTAACATAAATGCAACTATCTTGACATCATCAGTCTCTGTAATGACCGAACACAGCGGCTAATACAGATTCTTCCAATACAGTTACCAATTTCTAGAAGATGCATATAAGAACCACAAGGAACATCTGGAAAATATGACCTGCCAACTTCAAGAAAAGAAGAAAGCTATAGAGGATGTCTCTAATACCATAAACAATGGGTATGTTTTACGTTATATCTATGATTTATTTATTTGTTTTTATTTTTTTTGTGTGTATTTAAAAAAAATGCAAAGCCAGGGTTCCCTACTCTCATGGGAACTGCAGTGGGTTTGTGTTTTTGACATGCGTACAGCTTAAAAAAACATGTTTTCAGAGCGATTAATGAATGCTGTATCTCACGACCTCCATCTTACAAGCACTGAGGTTAACACAGAATGTGCTAGGTTTGCTTTTTCTAAAGTCTTATACTTCCAATGTTTTTGTTGACCGAAGATTACAGCACTTCACAAAAAAAAAAACTTGTACATTTGAAAGTCAAGAATTTAAGACCTAAATATTTGTACAAATCCGTAAATTACATGAAGTAGTAGTCTTGAAAAATAAATTAGTCAAACTGGGAACCCTGTACACTGTTAAAGGATTAGTTCACTTTTGAAAAAACTTTTGCTGATAATTTACTCACCCCCATGTCATCCAAGATGTCCATGTCTTTCTTTCCTCAGTCGAAAAGAAATTTAGGTTTTTGATGAAAACATTCCAGGATTTTTCTCTATATAATGGACTTCAATGGGAACCGGACGGTTCAAGGTCCAAACGACAGTTAATAACAGTTTCAGATGCAGCTTCAAATGTCTTTAAACGACACCAGACGATGAATAAGGGTCTTATCATGCGAAACGATCGGTTATTTCAAAACTTATTCCAAAAATGTAACTTTTCTAAGGACAAATGCTAGCCTTTCTCCATTCTGTGAGGCGCGTTGGTAACGTCACGTAATACGTAATTACGTTCAAAAGGTCACGGGCGACGTAGCCGAAAGTACAGAGTCAGTGTTTACAAGTTGAACGCATAGGTTGAACGTGAAAACTAACTCAAACGCCGTTTACAAAAAAGGAATTAAAAGGAAAAACAACGATGTCGGACGATTTTGATTCTGTACTTCCGGCTACGTCGCCCGTGACCTTTTGAACGTAATTACGTATTACGTGACGTGACAAACGCGCCTCACAATATATTACAAGGCTAGCATTTGTCCTTAGAAAAGTTACATTTTTGGAATAAGTTTTGAAATAAGCGATCGTTTCGCATGATAAGACCCTTATTCATCGTCTGGTGTCGTTTAAAGACATTTGAAGCTGCATCTGAAACAGTTATTAACTGTCTTTTGGACCTTGAACCATCCGGTTCCCATTGAAGTCCATTATATGGAGAAAAATCCTGGAATGTTTTCATCAAAAACCTAAATTTCTTTTCGACTGAGGAAAGAAAGACATGGACATCTTGGATGACATGGGGGTGAGTAAATTATCAGCAAAAGTTTTTTCAAAAGTGAACTAATCCTTTAAGATGTATATGTACCTGTTCATTTTTATTTATTTTAATGGTGTATTTTTTTCTTCTTGTTTCTTGTTTTTGTCAGTCTTCAGCAAGTGGATGAAAATCGCAAGACCGTGGCAAATGAGATTAAAAAGTCCATCTGCAATCTCATCATGGAGATCAACAGGAAGGGGAAGTTATTAGTCAATCAGCTTGAGGTATTAGTGTCCAATATTTCACATCCTCATCAAGAGCAGTGCTTCCAACTGGTTGGTCAATATCGATTGGCTGATCAACCTTAAAGAGATAGTTCATCTGAAATTGGAAATTCTGTCATCAATTACTCACCCTCATGTTGTTCCAAACCCGTAAGACTTTCATTCATCTTCGGAACACAAATGAAGATCTTTTTGATTAAATCTGAGAGCTTTCTGTCCCTCTTGACAGCTATCCAACTACCACTTTGAGGCTTCTAAAAGTTTACAAAGAGATCGGAAAACGATCCAGACAGTCCATTTGAATTGAGTGGTTTAGGCCCAAATTTCTGAAGAGACTCAATCGCTTTATATGATGAAAAGATTCAATGGGCTTTATGCCCAGCTGCACAACTTCCTGAACTTCAGCCAGCTCCTTGTTTCCTGTCTGCAATTATTGGCCAAATTGATTAATCCAGGTGTGCCGGACCTCAGTTGTCATGGCAACAATAATCAGACACACCTGAATTAATCAATTTGGCCAATAATGGCAGACAGGAAACAAGAAGCTGGCTGAAGTTCAGGAAGTAGTGCAGCTGGGCATAAAGCCCATTGAGGCTATTAATCACATTTAAACATCGATCAGCAAACATGAACAGAAGCTCGACCGGACATTCTTGATGTGCAAATATGCTTGAGCTTCTGTTTATCTTAACTGATGTGCGTTGATGAATGTTTATATGTGAATAAAAGCCTCAATTAAATCTCTTCAGAAGATTTTGACTAAACCGCTAGATTCACATGGATTAGTTTTACGATCTTTTAATGAACTTTTTGAAGCGTCAAAGTGGTAGTTGTGTAGCTGTCAATAGAGGGACAGAAAGCTCTCAGATTTCATAAAAAAATTTGTTTTGAAGGTGAACATGACATAAGGGTGAGTGAACTGAACTATCCCTTCAAATCACTTAGTAGAAGCTGGTCAAATAAAAATAGACTACATTCGCTTCCATTGCAGCAAAACACATGCTATCAATATGATATACAATTTTGGGAATTGGCATTTGAAGTCCAATGTCAAGTTTACGTGCTAGAGCAAAACCAGTTAAGAGGCATCGCATCACTTTGATGCGCATTTTTGGATATCGGAAAAAAAAAACGCTAAATGGAAACACAGGATGTGGATAAGATATAAAAATGACAATTTATTTAATTGAGGCGCTAGACAACATGAAAACATTTATTGCGTAGTCATTTACATGAGCCACAGTTTCTTCCCCGATTGCAGCAACTTCCATTTTTATTACAGATGAAGAGTTTGGTTCCAAAACGCGATAAACGCCATTTTTAAAAAAAATGAGTTACTGCAAAAATCTGACTTTTCAATACCGACCAGATACAAAACAATGTTTAATTTTACGTAAAATGGGATATCCGCCGTGTTATTATGTAATGTTTTCTCCCTTTCTTTCTAAACCGCGACAAACGCCAGTCTCCCTTTTCTGCAAAATGCCACATATCCGCTAAACCAATCACAACGCACCATTCCACGCAATGTAAACAGTAACGGCAGCGCTTTAACTAACCCGGCTTCCTAGGTTTTCTCTATTTTGTCCTTTCGATCAACAAACAAACAAAAAAATGAATAATTTTGACAGCATTGGTGAACCTGCGGAGGGTAAGGCATCCTGCATGGGTAAACGTGACATCGAAATCGAATCATTTACGTCAAACTTCAGTCACGCTGACACACTGACCCCCAGAGGATCTTTTGGAAAACTTTCAGTTGTTTTATTCAAAGTCAACGAAAACCGAGCAGGACCAAGCCAGTTTACAGCTGATCGCCGTCAAAAAAGTTCAGCGGCGACGTCCCAAGGTTGACAACAGCAATATCGTTAGATCATGCTTAATAAATCATAATTCATGATGATGTGCTCGTCTTAGTTAATGTTTTAATTAAGGTTTTGTTCATCCATGAAGTCATGAATGAAAAACGTTGAACTGTTAAAAAAAACGTTGATAGTTCCTGATGATATTAATATGAATTAATGCATAATTCATTTATCCATGAATTCATGATAATTCATGACATGAACCCTTAAAGTGTTACCGAATATTGTTATATTAAAGCAATGGATTTATAGTATGCTCAAGAAATTCAATGTGTATAAAATTTTATTTTGATTAATTGCATTTTGAAAAAAAATAAATTATTGGATTTATTGCATTTTGGGGGGAAAAACGATCTGTTTTTATAATAAATCTTTGGAAATCAAAACCTGGATTTCATTTTTTATTGTTATTATAACCTACAAATGCTATGTGAAAATTTGAAACCGAAAATAGTGGTTTTCATCTTCCCATTTTCTTGCTAAAGAAAACACAGTTTTACTCAAATTCATCAAAATGGATTTATAGCGTTTTGGAACCAAACTCTTCAGATATTGTGTGCCAATTTCCCAGGAATTGACAATTGTGTTCTCTTAAAAACATGGATGGAAACTGCTTTATTCACAAACATTTTTTATACGATGTTCCAATTTTGCCCACAAGTTAAATTCGCAACTTTAAATATAACATACTAGTCTTGTGTTACATAAGCTAATTAAATGTAAAATACATGTTTATTTAGGCCATCACGAAGGACCATGAAACCCTCCTGAAAAAGCAGCAACAGGATGTGACATCACTCTCCACACATCTCGAACATGTGATTAACTTCACAAAGTGGGCCACAGCCAGTAACAGTGGAACGGCCCTGCTGTACTGCAAGCGGTTGGTAAGTGTCTTTCTCTTGTCATGACGAGTATTAATCTAAATTTTGTGTTTGAATGTCAAGTGCTAATCTCAGTAATCTCAAATAATCACGAATACGTAGTGTAATTATTATGACTGGTCTGGTCCTCCTGCTGTTTGGCTGATGGTCTCTCACAATTCTTTTCCCCTTTTTAGATAACATGCCAAATCCAGTACCTCATGCGAGCAAAGTGCAACATCTCGTATGTTCCCCAGAGCTTGGTTCGGTTCCAGTGTCGATCTGCTTTTTGGGCCTCAAATGTGGATCTTGGTAAGACACTTACAGAATCAGTTCACAGACATTCAGGGCAGTGGGTTTTTTTTGTTTTTTTTTTTGTTGTTTTTTGTTTCTTTTCACCTACATTTGGCCTTTTTTTTTAATGAATATTCGTTAGGCTAAAAGAAAAGCCATGTCAGTACAATAGGTATTCAATTACCATTCACAGCAAAACAAAACTCAATGAGAGAAAGAAAAGTAATAAAGTGCTGAAATTACCATCTGCTATATAAGTCTTCTGAAATGTTGTGATATTGTAGCCTTGTGATGAACAACATATTTCGTATGTGTTTTGTAGCCATATTTCAGAAACTTACGTTTTTTCAATAACCACACATAAACAATATTCTCTCAAAAATACAAACATGTACATACATGTTTCTCACATATTATGGTTGCCCCGTTTGTGCTAAACATAGTGTAATTTCACCTGTGCCATGAATATGTTTATAAGCAACTTAAAAAAGCACAGATGTCAAGGCATGTCAGAACATTTCAAGGGCCCCAAATACACCTTGGTCCCTAGGGGGTTAACACAGAAAGAGTAAAGGAATTTTTGTCTCTTTTTCTTTGAATTTTCAGTCTACACGATTGTCTTCAGTGCATCAGAATAATTTGTGTCACCGCATTCATGGTCAGATGTACGGCTGTATCAGTGTCCTTATTATGACATATACATTTTATTTGAAAAGACATAGAAATATGTGTGCATTTACGGTGCTTGTTCATCAAGAAAAACTTGAAACACGGTCCGGATATGAACTGTGATCTGCGTTGCTAAACTTGTCATGCCATTCCACGCAGATACCGCATGCGTGCTCTGAGTGTTGTTACATTTAATATTGTTCCAACCTCATTTCACATGTGTTGGTAGTCAAACTCCAGGTGTGACTGCATCGTGGGGAAAATGTAAACAACACTTTTGTGCTACTGCACTGAGGAAACATAGTCTTAAGACATACTACTTCCACTTATTTATATAGCACATTTTAGGGCTGACTTCTAATAGTCGAGGATTCGATTCGGAGAGGTCTGATTCGACTATGAACATTATGGTCGAATAGTACACGGCCAGTTCAACCTCGTATAAATCAGGTTAGGTGTGTCTCCCGCTCATAGCTGTCAACATTGAACATTGAAAATAAGGGAGTTTTCCTGGAATCCATCCCCAAAATAAGGGATTTTTTTTTTTTTTTTTGCACGATTCTCACTTACAAACTTTAAAAATAAAGCACAATCCTTAAAAGTCTAAGGTGTTCATAACTAGCCTGTGTGTGAGAGAGAAAGAGACAGTGTCATTTAAAGGGAAAAAAAATCTACATTTGGATTAGGGTGTGTTGCTCTAGCATTTGGACAACAATTTCAACATTTAGCCTATCACACATCTTCCAAAATCCGCAAAATAGGGAAGTGGGCTGTCTGTTTATTTTAATTACATTTACACATTTTGTGTAGCTTTAAAGAGCCTATTTAGCCTGATGGTGGACCATCACTCAGAAGACACACTATCCTATCTTTATATCATCCTATAGGCCCAGAACGTTTTTTTTTTTCAAGTTTTTTTTTCTTCTTCATGTAATAACATTGTTAAGAGCTTAAGAAACAAATGGAAAAAAAGAAAATATATTTTATTCATATATTTGAAAATCTATTTATAATAATTATTATTTGTTTAAATTACATTGATATCTGAATTTATGTAAAAACCTAGACTTTCAAACATCAAAATGTAATGTATTAATATGTATTCGAGTACAAAATTACATTCAGCTAGCCTAAACATCGTTTCCTATTTTTTATTTATTTTTTTTGCCTGGAAACGCAAAGAAATTCCAGGCAAAGAAACACGCTTGCCTGTCGCGTGAAAAATAAGCGTCAGTTCTATTTCTAGCATGCACGCGTTTTCTGGAGACGCGCGTGTCACGCAGGCAGCGTGCAATAAAAACGGACACGCCACGCAGCCAGTGTGTCTCCGGCCAGCGCGCGCGGCACCGCATCCGAGGATAAACGACTTCAAGCCGAATCTGTCCGAGCCCGTACGTCTCACACAATCAGAGAGTAAAAATACGGTATATTTTACGGGAAAATACTCAAACGGGAAGACAGCGGGAAAAGAGCTAAAATACGTGAGAAACCCGGAAAAAACGGGAGGGTTGACAGCTATGCTCCCGCTCACGAGCGCTCACTCTTAACAGACACAGGAACAGACACACTGTCCCCCCGGCGCTGCTCGCACGCGCAGCGCCGCGCACAGAATGTTCATAAAGCGCTCCCTGTTCACAGTAACAGGGTCGTCTCATTCAAAACAGCCAGCTGTTGCTGTCAGCGAGCTGCTGCACATTGAATACTCATATGAGTCAGGCTGCGAATGTAAGTTACGTGCCCGCCCCAGCGCGCTCACACTAATAAACGCCTCACTTCCGGCGCCGCGCACTCGCTACATTCCCAGCACATCTAGTGGATGCATAACGCAAACCCAGTCAAACGTTTGACTGCAGTATCTTATGCGCCTCATAATCCGGTGCGCCTTAAAGTGCAGAAAATACGGTATGAGTTTTAGGCTATATTTAGCCTGAAATAGACAAGCATTCAAAAAATCTTTAAGTTTTAGGAGGCAAAATATATTTTTTGTAATTTTGTGAATTACACTGCTCAAATCAGATGAGGAAGGGATGGCTCTCCACAAAACAAAATATTATTTTTCGTGTTCACAGAGGAAAAAACAATGTTACAGACATGACGGTTCTCCAACGGACACGAGCGCTCTGAAGCAGCACTTAAAGACTGCTTTAAAACTTTCACAGACCTCAAACAGAAAAGCACAAAGCCTTTCTTTAAAGTGAATTTCATTTTTTTTTATAATTTTTTTCTTGATTTTAAAGGACTAGTTCACTTTTGAAAAAACTTTTGCTGATAAATTACTCACCCCCATGTCATCCAAGATGTCCATGTCTTTCTTTCCTCAGTCGAAAAGAAATTTAGGTTTTTGATGAAAACATTCCAGGATTTTTCTCCTTATAATGGACTTCAATGGGAACCAGGTCCAACCGAGGTCCAAACGACAGTTAATAACAGTTACAGATGCAGCTTCAAATGTCTTTAAACGACACCAGACGATGAATAAGGGTCTTATCATGCGAAACGATCGGTTATTTCAAAACTTATTCCAAAAATGTAACTTTTATAAGGACAAATGCTAGCCTTGCTAAATTCTCTGAGGCGCGTTTGTAACGTCACGTAATACGTAATTACGTTCAAAAGGTCACGGGCGACGTAGCCGAAAGTACAGAATCAAAATCGTCCGACATCGTTGTTTTTCCTTTTAATTCCTTTTTTGTAAACGGCATTTGAGTTAGTTTGCACGTTCAACCTATGCGTTCAACTTGTAAACACTGACTCTGTACTTCTGGCTACGTCGCCCGTGACCTTTTGAACGTAATTACGTATTACGTGACGTTGCAAACGCGCCTCACAGAATGAAGAAAGGCTAGCATTTGTCCTTAGAAAAGTTACATTTTTGGAATAAGCTTTGAAATAACCGATCGTTTTGCATGATAAGACCCTTATTCATCGTCTGGTGTCGTTAAAGACATTTGAAGCTGCATCTGTAACTGTTATAACTGTCGTTTGGACCTCGGTTGGACCTGGTTCCCATGGAAGTCCATAATAAGGAGAAAAATCCTGGAATGTTTTCATCAAAAACCTAAATTTCTTTTCGACTGAGGAAAGAAAGACATGGACATCTTGGATGACATGGGGGTGAGTAAATTATCAGCAAAAGTTTTTTCAAAAGTGAACTAATCCTTTAAATAATGTTTCATCAACCAATTGTCCGGATTTAATAAATAAGAAGGAAAAGCAGACAATTACTGATAATCAAGGCACGGAGGCACCGATGTGTGAAATGGAGCTTGTCTCATAAATATAGCCTAGCTAACAAAGCCTATAAGTATAGTCTACTCCACAGCCTGAAACACATGTCTATATTGAAATGTCTACTTGTAAATAGAACGATTCAAAACGAAAGAAAACGTAATGCTCTCTGCTTATGAAATGAACTGTGCATTTCTCTCTGGTGCATGCACTATGCGAAGATTGCGGTCAACTTCATCTTTATTAATAAACAATTAAAATGTCTCCTTGCTATATTTGTTTTCTGTGACAGCTTTTTATTTTCGGCAGCGCCACTGCTACCCTTAGGCTAAAGCGTTAAGTTACAAGTTACAAGCTCACCATCGCATCAAAAACATGATTGCGTGATAAAAACATGAAAAATACTACCTAAACATAGCCTAACTGTTTAGAAAAAAACACAGAACGAATAGCCTAATGCGCATACGTCCATCTCTTTTGTTTGGAATGGAAGAAATATAGCTGCTAGACCTATTTAAAAAAAAAAATATGGCAAAATCTAACGGATCAGATTCGACTATGAAAATCCTTAGTCGAAAACAGCCCTAGCACATTTAAAAACTTTGTTGCTCAAAGTGCTTCACAATTGTTTTAGAAGTGTACATAAAGAGTAAGTATTAAAAAGATAATAAGCAAATAAAGAAAATACCATATAACAATTAACATGCTTACTCACAAATAGCCACAAACACCCTTCCTTCAAAAGCTAAGTTAAAAGATACGTTTTCAACTGAGACCTAAAAACCTTTAAAGATGGAGCCTACCGAATATAGAGTGGAAGACTGCTCCACAATTTAGGATCAACTACTGTGACAACGACTTTGCTGACCCTTTGATGACTTCTTAGAACAAGGGAATGCCAGCAACATTTGATCCGTTGATCTCTAGCCGATGTGTAAAATTCGTAATATAAATTGGAGACATGTTGTGAAGAGCTTTATATACCGAACTGGCAGCCAATGGAGAGAGGATGGCACTGGTAATGCAATCTCATGCGTAAAACAGGACACTGATGGGAATAAAAGAGTTCGTTCTCATGAATAATGCAGAGAAGAGCTCAGAAAATGATGTTGTCTCAACTTTGCTTTTTAAATTAAAAGAAATGAAAAGCTGCAAAAAGCCACTTTACCCTTAATACATAGTGAGTGTAATTATTGGTTGCATTGATGTGCAAACCTGTATGTTAACAACTCAAAAAAATTGTTATAGTGTTCCATGACCCTTAAAGGGTTAGTTCACCCAAAAATGAAAATTAAGTCATTAATTACTCACCCCCATCCTGTACCAACCCCGTAAGACCTTCGTTCATCTTCGGAACACAAATAAAGATATTTTTGATTGAATCTGAGAGCTGGATCAGTCCTACATAGACTGCCTAAGGGACTGGCTCTTGACGGCCCATAAAGTCATTAAAGAAAAAGTTTAAATATTCCATGTGCCTACAGCGGCTCAATTATAAGTTTATCAAGCGACGAGAATACTTTTTGTGCGAAAAAAAACATAAATAACGACTTTATTCCACTATTCCATTACTTCCTTATGGGCGCATGCGCGAGAACTGAGACGAGGACGTTCTCCTTCGACTACTTTTTGTTACCGGCTGCTCACCGCTTAGGAGTTTTACGCCACCTACCGTATAAAATGATGATCCATATATAAGGCGCTCCGGATTATAAGGAACACTGTCGTTTTTTGAGAAGATTAAAGGCTTTTAAGTGCACCTTGTCGTGCGGAAAATACGCAAATTGAAAAGCGTATGTACAGCGCGCATCTTCCTCTGCTTGTAAACAGAAAGTTTTGCGCTTCCAGCTATATCAGCACATCATCTCATACGGTAGGGGGCGGTAAAACTCCTAAGCCGTGAGCAGCCGGTAACAAGTCGAAGGAGAACGTCCTCGTCTCAGTTCTCGCGCATGCGCCCATAAGGAAGTAATGGAATAGTGAAATAAAGTCGTTATTTATGTTTTTTTCGCACAAAAAGTAGTCTCGCCGCTTGATAAACTTATAATTGAGCCGCTGTAGGCACATGGAATATTTAAACCTTTTCTTTAATGACTTTATGGGCCGTCAAGAGCCAGTCCCTTACGCTGCCTTCACACTGGCAGTTGAAATCATCTCCGATGCGGCTGCGAAACGACCGGAAGTCATTCATTTCCTATGGAGATTTACAGACCGCATGCGAATGGGTCTGAAACGGGTCCGACCGAGTGCGGTGCGAAGAAAATCGTGTCCGTTGGTCATCCGCATGCGTTCAAAAATTTGAACTCTTGCGAAAAGCTACGGACGGTTCCTATCCGACAATTCCAGCGGAAGTTGACCGTTGCTATGGTACTGATAAACAAACATGAATTATTAACTTTTAATAAAATAAATATTGATTTTATAACGATAAGTTGTGATGTCATTTTTTATTTTCATGACTTTCTAACGTTTATAAGGGCAGTTAATACAATTAAATTGAAGGTAGACATTGAACTATTGACCACTATATCACATTTTTTAGCCGACCTGACATGTCAACGTCCTGAGCAACTTTCCTCACGCAGCATAACCCTCATCAGAGAGATCATACAGAACTGACAGAATCAAACTTTAATCTCTCCGCCATTTTTGTTCTACCCGCGTCCGACGCTTTTCACTGTGTAGTACGACGTCCGTTGGGAACGTATTGCGTATTACGGAGCTGATTTCAACTGCCAGTGTGAAGGCGGCGTTAGGCAGTCTATCTAGGACTGATCTAGCTCTCAGATTCAATCAAAAATATCTTTATTTGTGTTCTGAAGATGAACGAAGGTCTTACGGGGTTGGTACAGCATGGGGGTGAGTAATTAATGACTTAATTTTCATTTTTGGGTGAACTAACCCTTTAAAGGTTCAGTATGTTATTTCTCAAAGTCGTTGATGAACATTGTTGATATTTGAAATCAACCCAAGCAAAGACAACCCTCTCTTAATTGCTCCGCCTCCGAAGCCCACCCTCCAATCCTAACTGCTCCGAGTCGGTCTTGAACCCTGATTGCTGGCATGCAGGTTTGGGTGCACCAACAAGGACGTTCAAAAGTAAACAATGCATTCTCTAGCAGTCATCAGCCTGCATAACTCCAATCCAAGAGTGGATATCTGTTTATCATAGCAAATTGCAACAAAATAATGCTAATTGGAAACTTAAGCCCGTTTACACCTGAATTTGCCATCGTCCACTTGTGATCCGATCGACCAAAACACATCTTAATACCAGGTGTAAACAGGACCATAGTGTAATCTGTCAATATAATGAGCAACCAGTCTGACCATTCTCTCCTTGCGATCTCCTCTCCTCTGACTCTGTCTAAAACGTCATGTCTTCCCTATTAGCTAGACCAGCTTATCCTGTCTGTCTCTTTTTCTCTTGGCTGGTGCTGCTCCTCCTCATCTTGGTTATCCACTGCTGAATCCGGCATTTTGCAAACAAACTCGATCTACTTTGCAAAGGGAAACTTGACTCGCAAACAAACTAGATCTGCTTTGCAAAGGAATATTCGACTCGCAAACGAACTAGGTCTGCTTTGCAAAGGGAAACTCGACTCGCAAACAAACTAGATCTGCTTTGCAAAGGAAAACTCGACTCGCAAACAAACAGAAAACAATTTGCAAGTACAAAGGTCAATTTGATGGAAAATGCAGTGGAGTAACACATATGCATTGTTTGTTGCAAATGTAAATAAATGAGCCTAGATAATATTTCATCATTACACCAACAAATGGAAGTTTTATCAGAAAAATAAACTGTCAAGAAATCACTGGAAACTAGTGCGATCACAAAACGAACTTGATAAAAGCGTCCGTTTGTTGGCATTTTTGTTGTTTACTTAAAGGGATAGTTCACTTTGAAATTAATTTTTGGTATGTTTTATCGTACCTCAAGGGCATCCAAGATGTCTTTGTTTCCACAGTATTTTCAATTTTGACATTTTTCAGTCAAACCGTTGTTGTCTATCAGTCATACACTGGAGGCTAAGGGGATCCACCAAAAGCATGCACAGAGAAGTCCAAATTAAACATGATTTAATGACTCGTAAATGTAAGTACACATTGATGGCCTAAGACACGAAACGAGCGGTTTGTGTGAGAAAACGAACAGTATTTATATCGTTTTACCTCTTGTAATCATAGCCATGACAAAATGATCTGACGGCACAGGCGCTTCGGTCTGCGCATACGCCGGAAGTGATCGCTTGCGCGCCTACGTCACTCTTTGTTTATACAGAGATTTCGGAAGTTTTACCTTTCACTAAACATATTTAGATATACGGGAAACCGCAATGGAAGACGATTTCGGTATATCTAAATATGTTTAGTAAAAGGTAAAACTTCCGAAATCTCCGTGTAAATATTGAGTGACGTCACACGCAAGCGATCACTTCCGGCGTAACATTGAACTGATTCAGTTCGGTTCAGTTGGACATTGAACAATTGATTCAGATCACTTTGACGTCACTGTGATTAAACGAGGTAAAAACGCTATTTTCTCACAAAAAACGCTCGTTTCGTGTCTTAGGCCATCAATGTGTACTTACATTTACGAGTCATTAACCCTTTAAAGGTTTCAAACCCAAGCAAACCACAGGTTTACAATAATAAGTGATACATTTATCATTATGAATTAATTTGTGTTTAGATTGCACATTAGTCCCAGAAATAAAGTGGTATTTACAGTTATTTCACAAAAGAAAGAGGACACATATTCAGTCAGTTATGGGAACTAGTTCATGGGTTCAGTTAATGCTTCCACTGGCCCGCACTGACAACAGTGCATGTGCAAGTGATTTGACCCCTAAACTGTCACCCCCCCTTTTTGAGAATGGGGGTTAAATGCTCTATTCACACTTAAATGGTTGTAATTCAAGAATGCTTTGGAATATAAACCCAAGTTTGGTCTTGTTTTAAAGAAAACACTCAGCAGATTATTGCTGAAGTGAAAACAGTTCAAAAAATGAAAGTATGAAAAAGTTATGGAAGTTTTAATTCACAGTAAATCTATACTATAGACTATATATTTTTTATTTTATATAAAATATATGTTTTACAAAATATTTTTTACTATAAAATTACTATAAAAAGCCATAAATCTAACCAAGTTATGTTCCAAATTTGAAGTTGATATCACAAAAATTGAAGTTCCCATGAGATTTTGTTTAGGCGTAGTACCAAAAATAGCCGGGTGACATTGAATTACATTGAATTTAGTTGTGAAAATTCTGCCTTAACAAATTAATACATTTCTGTCCAAATATCAATTTTGTCACAAAATTTGGAACCTTGAGACTCAGACCTTTCTGACAATATGTGTTTTGTCAAGATTAGAAAAGGTTTTGATCAATAAATTATGAAATATAATGATACCCAAAAGGGGAGGAGCCTGATAAAATAAGTACCGTTTCTATGGTAACGCAACATTCAATTATAAAACGGTTTTCACAGGATGAATTCTGATTCTATAAGCTTTCAAGTGATACCTAATTTAAGATAACTACTAAAATATGTAATATAATAAAAAAGGCTATAAAAATATTATTATATTTTAGAGGATAATATATACATATATTATAATTTTAAGAGGATAATGTTATACTATACTTTTTATTTTTTATTGAAAAATACTAGATTATATGTTTTATTATGAACTTTTACCATAAAAACAGAAGTTTCAATGATTAAAAGTGGGTGCATTAACTTTTTGTGATAAAGGTCAGAACTCCTGTTATGATGCAGATTTTTTTAGGTGCACTCTTGTCATAAATTCATTAATTACTCTTACTACATAATTTGTAACACAAAACAAGGGTAGAATATTTATTTAGAAGTCTTACACCTTTCCAACAATATATAATTTGCCATAATTAGATTAGGATTTAATAGAAATATAGTGAAGTAAAGTTAGGCGTCCCGGTACCGGGACGGTGACAGTTAAGGGGTTAAGGATCTCAAAATGAAAGGTCCACTAAGTAGTGCTCATGCTGAATGTGTCCCTCTGCACTCATTGTCATTGGTGGCTTGCCGTGTGTGAGAGTGAAATTGTTGCAAATCTACAGGTACTCAAATGGAAATGTTTTCCCAGGTTCTTTAGTCGTAGAGAAAACTCCAGTCCGTCATCCCAGCGGTCCACAGCAATTCCTTTTCCAACAAATGAACCCAGGCCCCAGACCCGATGGTCTTCAGCCAGGGTTCCGGAGCTCACCATCCCAGCAACACCAGCAACAACAGCAACAGCAGCAGCAGCAGCAGCAGCAGCGGCAGAGCACACTGGCCCAACTGCAGATGCAGGTGGAGAAACTCTCCCAGCAAACCAACCGCCACCAACCACCCAATCAATGGTCATGGTACCACGGTATGCGCTTACCAGGGCCGCCTCCACATAGACCCCTACAGGGTGGCTCGCCATCTCAGACGTTACCCAGCATGCCTCAGCACGGGCGCAGATATGGCGCACGAAGCCCTCCACCTATGCTTCAGCCCTCTAGCTTACCTACACAGGTGAAGTGTGACCTAATATTACAAGAACATTACTGTAAATCATAGGAGACCTATATGCTTCTGGTCGACAGTTTGGAATGATTAAATACTTTTGAGGCCACGAGTTACTATCTTGTGGCCACGAGTTACTATCTTGAGGCCACGAGTTAGTATCTTGAGGCCACGAGTTAGTATCTTGAGGCCACGAGTTAGTATCTTGAGGCCACGAGTTAGTATCTTGAGGCCACGAGTTAGTATCTTGTGGCCACGAGTTAGTATCTTGTGGCCACGAGTTAGTATCTTGTGGCCACGAGTTAGTATCTTGAGGCCACGAGTTAGTATCTTGAGGCCACGAGTTAGTATCTTGAGGCCACGAGTTAGTATCTTGAGGCCACAAGTTACTATCTTGTGGCCACGAGTTACTATCTTGAGGCCACGAGTTAGTATCTTGTGGCCACGAGTTAGTATCTTGAGGCCACGAGTTAGTATCTTGAGGCCACGAGTTAGTATCTTGAGGCCACGAGTTAGTATCTTGAGGCCACGAGTTAGTATCTTGAGGCCACGAGTTAGTATCTTGTGGCCACGAGTTAGTATCTTGAGGCCACGAGTTAGTATCTTGAGGCCACGAGTTAGTATCTTGTGGCCACGAGTTAGTATCTTGTGGCCACGAGTTAGTATCTTGAGGCCACGAGTTAGTATCTTGAGGCCACGAGTTAGTATCTTGAGGCCACGAGTTAGTATCTTGTGGCCACGAGTTAGTATCTTGTGGCCACGAGTTAGTATCTTGAGGCCACGAGTTAGTATCTTGAGGCCACGAGTTAGTATCTTGAGGCCACGAGTTACTATCTTGTGGCCACGAGTTACTATCTTGAGGCCACGAGTTAGTATCTTGAGGCCACGAGTTAGTATCTTGTGGCCACGAGTTAGTATCTTGAGGCCACGAGTTAGTATCTTGAGGCCACGAGTTAGTATCTTGTGGCCACGAGTTAGTATCTTGTGGCCACGAGTTAGTATCTTGAGGCCACGAGTTAGTATCTTGAGGCCACGAGTTAGTATCTTGAGGCCACGAGTTAGTATCTTGTGGCCACGAGTTAGTATCTTGTGGCCACGAGTTAGTATCTTGAGGCCACGAGTTAGTATCTTGAGGCCACGAGTTAGTATCTTGAGGCCACGAGTTACTATCTTGTGGCCACGAGTTACTATCTTGAGGCCACGAGTTAGTATCTTGAGGCCACGAGTTAGTATCTTGTGGCCACGAGTTAGTATCTTGAGGCCACGAGTTAGTATCTTGAGGCCACGAGTTAGTATCTTGAGGCCACGAGTTACTATCTTGTGTATCAATTATACTGGTTTGGTTTCCAACCAAAAAAGTTTTAGTAGTCTTATATGTGTATGTAAAACATCTTGTATAATATTAACTGCTGATTAGTTTTCAACATTAATAATAGTAAGAACCATTAATAATAATGGAGCATAAATCAGCAATTGGAATCATTTCTGAAGAATCATGTGACACTGAAGACTGGAGTAATGATGCTGAAATTAGCCTTGGTGAGCAGAAGAGACTTCTTTCAAAACATGAAACAAATCATAGTTATTCCAAACATTCAAATGGTAGCGTATGTTAATATAATGTTCATTTATGAATGGAAAAACAGTTGTGTAACTCTGAACTTGCTGTTTTTTTCTTTTAAGACTCTGAGGGGTCTCATCAACAATCCCACCTTCCCTCCTAAACCAATGGAAGTGCTGCCTAGAAGTCGCTATCCGCACAGTGCTGCTCTTTCCAGTGGAGCTTCACATCCCTCTCCACACACGCTCCATCAGGTGAGTGTGGCCATCTTTTTCCACCATTCCACCATATACAGTAATATAAGCACTGACCAATTATGTGTATATATATATATATATATATATATATATATATATGTATGTGTGTGTGTGTGTATGTATAAAACATGCAAAATTCTGTTTGGGCTTTTTAAGCAAAACATGCAAGCAACATCATACCTGAACAGGAGATATGAACCCAACGCGCTGCTGACGGCTCAAAGGCCCAGTTATCCACCCAGTCACCCCACCACACCAACAGAGCGAACTGGTAAGCTTAATTGGCAAAAAAACAAACAAATGTCTGGCATTGGTAACCGTTGTGTCTTGTTAATTGGAGAAATAATGTTTGCCGTCTAGTTCACTATACTGTTTGTACTGTGTTGTCAATTGACCCTTCGCTAAGCCCCGCCCTCCCTAGTTACTGTTGCTACGCCTGTCAAGCTTTCGCGGCTGGCCCATCTATTATAGTGTGGATGCACCCGGTATCAGACATTTCAATGAGATAATTAGTAATTTTTGGCGAACAAGTGAAATATCTGAGAGAGCAAGACAAAAGGGACTACATTCGAGGGATATATTCACGACATTATATGCAACCGATTAGAGAATAATTTCTTACAAATTGAAGTTAACGCCTAACGTTATAGTCCCATCGCAAGCAGCAGCGCCTCGCACGCTGACCGTTCAAATGGGAAACACAAATTGAGGAACAGCTATGTTCATACACAGCAGGGTATGTGAAAATAATCTTAATAATTATAAATCAAACAGCTTATCAATAAATCTTGTGGAATAACACTAATACCGGGAGAGCCGCGATTGGATTGGGTTAAGTTAAGGGGTAACGTTAGTAGGACGTCGATTAACAAAATGCTGAAATATATTTTAAAGTATGTCAGTGAGCCTTTGTCTTGTCTCTTTAATCGTCTTATTTTACGTTATCATTATGACCAAAGAACCGTCAATATTTCCAAGCAATAGGTGTTTTTGTTAAGCATGTCGACATTTACCAGTAGTTGTGAATGGGTCTCGCACATAGATGCTAGATCACGCCAATCATTTCTCCCATTGGCTTTTAGATTTTCTGGAAGGAAAACAATTCCTCTCCCCCCGTCCAAACTTTTAGTATACCGGTATCAGATTTGCACAATCCATACGCACAATGCTTCAGCATGTTTCCCTCGTTCGAAAGCTTGACAGACCTCCCGCGAATAGTTACGGTTGCTAAGACATGATTGGCCAGTGGCGGTTTTCGGGCGTGGCTTAGCGAAGGGTCAATTGCTTTGTGTAACAGTACTAACCAAGGATTGCCTTGATTTTATTGGACTTTTAGCACAAGGAAGGCAGTTTTCTCAAATGTCTATCACCTCATCAGAACCAAAGACCAGGTAAATATTTTACCAATATTGTTCTGTTAATTGAAGGTCCATTTCAAGGACCATTTCACGATGAAATTGTATCATAGTGTACATGGTTATTTATTATCAGCGGACCAATCTGCAACATTTAATCACTCCTGTTACAATTAAATTTGTTAGCACTGTAATCATGTTTAGCTTCATTCATTATAATGGAGGTATGCAGCAAAGCATTTGTGAAGTCACAACACGCACAACCTTGAGGCGGACGGGCTACAGCAGCAGAAAACCCCACCGGGTACCACACATCTCCACTACAAATAGGAAAAAGAGGCTACAATTTGCGAGAGCTCCCCAAAATTGGACAGTTGAAGACTGGAAAAATGTTGCCTGGTCTGATGAGTCTGGATTTCTGTTGAGACATTCAGATGGTAGAGTCAGAATTTGGCGTAAACAGAATGAGAACATGGATCCATCATGCCTTGTCACCACTGTGCAGGCTGGTGGTGGTGTAGTAATGGTGTAGGGGATGTTTTCTTGGCAGACTTGGCATCGTTTAAATGCTACGTCCTACTTGAGCATCGTCCTACTCTCTGTAATAGACTTGATTCTGTTTGCAATGGCCTTAATGTGCTGTAACATGGTGTGTATAGCATGCTAGGTCATAGGTCACGTTTACTAGTTAACCCCCCATTTCACAGACAAGGTTTAAGTCTAGTCCCAGCCTAAAATGCATGTTTGAGCGGTTTAAACTGAAACCGACTTGCACTGACGCATCTTCAAAAAACCTCTAAGGGACGTTTATAAAAGCTAATTAAATGTCCTAATTGAATTAAGACCTAATCCTGGCTGTGAAACCAGGCCTTTCCTTCACGAAATGTAATGCTAGTCATTTTGTTGTTTTCCTGTTAAAGTTCTGTCTCCTGGAAACGTGCAGAAGCCCCCCAGAGTGGCCCATCAAACCCCTCCACCAAAAGAAGACGCAGGTTGTCTCCAGGACCGGTCATCGTCATCAAAGATGAACCTGAGGATGATGATGAAGTTCATTTTGTAAGCTTTCACTCATTCTGAACTAGTTCTGAACATCAGACTTGTGTGTGTATATATATATATATATATATATATTTTACACATTCCTTTTTTCTTTTTTGTGCTACTGTAGGTAAACACCAGTGCTAAAGCCAGTCTTCCAGACAGCACAGGGGTTCAGTCTCAAACGCCACTGCAGGGTGAGCAGCAAACAGAGAAGACCCCAGAAGCAGATGAAGACCCCAATGAGGACTGGTGTGCTGTGTGCCAGAATGGAGGAGAACTGCTCTGCTGTGACAAATGTCCCAAAGTCTTCCATCTTACCTGCCATGTCCCCACTCTGACTGCATCCCCGAGGTAACGGAAATATCGAAAGCAACTAACAACCCCAACTGAAAATAAGAAGTTATTCAATTTGATCTGTAGAGATTTCATATCTAATGGCCTGGTTTCACAGACAGGGCTTAGATTAAGCCAGATTAAGATTATATTTGAAGATATGCCAGTGCAGGTTTCTTTCAGTTAAAACATCTCAAATGTGCATTTTATTTGGGGACTACAGGCCTTGTCTGTGACACCGGGCAGATGTATATTATACTGTATAATTAATCAGATGTATACAAATTGGCTAGTTGTTTATCTAATCAGATTTTTAAAGACAAAACTATATTTTTATAATTGAGTCTCTTATGGCATATGCATGTGAATGTGTTTTTGGTTTGTGTCCATCAAAAATAATCAAATGAGACCTAGGATTGTCATATAAAAAGAAATGTATTTGTTGTACTGTCTCAAAAAAGGCATAACCATTAGGGCTGGGTATTGTTAGGTATTTCACAATTCGATTCGATTTCAATTCTTGAGGCTTCGATTCGATTTCGATTCAATATTGACTTATTAGCTTCGATATCCATTCAATAATAAGTAAATACACAAGTAATTAAGTGCCTGAGTATATTTTTAAGTAATGTGCGCAGTTTTACCGATGTTAAAGAACAAATCGACCCCAGCATGTTTGTTTCCTGTCATGGTTTATTCAGCAGAATAAAATGTACAATATTGTATGTGTTGAATTCAAACACAACTGTGACGAGCACTGTACAGTGCTTTAACAACACCTCTAAAGTGCAAGTAACTAAGTAGTAGAAAGTATATTTCTTCATTCCTATACATTCAAGTTATAAAAGAAATGTAAACAGAAGCACAAAATGTGCATACTCAAAAAAGTGCAATATTATATTCTAATTATAATTTTGTAAACAATAACACTTAATAGCTGATCACACTTAACAGCAATTGCGAGTTATCGGGCCAATTCTAAGGGGGGAAAAATACTAACCTTTTTCCCTCTCAGAAGTTTATATCTCATAGACTTTATATCATGCATTTCTGACTTTATATCACGCATTTCTGACTTTATAACACCCAATTGCGACTTTATATCACGCAATTGTGACTTTATATCTCGCAATTCTGACTTTACATCTTGCAATTCTGAGAAATAAAGTCAGAATTGCGAGATGTAAACTCCCAATTGTGAGAAAAAAAAAGTCAGAATTGTGAGATAAAAAGTCGCAATTACCTTTTTTATTTTCCATTCTGTGGCGGAAACAAGCTTCCATAGTTCCTGGCTTACAGTGGAATCCAAAATGAGCCCAAACGTCGGCTTTTAACCCTCATGTGGTGTTCGGGTCAATTTGACCCGGAGAAGATTTTCTTTTTCCTGAAAATACTAGTTAATGTTATCGCTTTGGACTGAAACTTAGTGACTTTGTTCCCAAGCGGTATAACTATATCTCATTTGTTTTTTGAACATTTTCGTATTTTTTTGTGGGAGTTCTGTTACCTTGTTACACTTGTGGTGTTCCCGGTCAAAAATGACCGGCCTATAAAAAATAGCTTATAAATCACTCATTATACCATATTTTCACCCAATCTTGGATTCAATCTTTTTGTAAACTTGTTCTCTTTCAATTAGGACTGGTTTTACATTTCTGTTTGCATCTGATTAATCGTGGGCCTCATTTATTTGAGAGTAGGCATGGTAAAAAATGGTCACAATGGGCGACCATTGAAAGTGAATGGGAGAGACTGAAAATAACAGAACAATTTAGTTTTCAGGAGCATGTTCATTATTTTCATGTACACATATGAGCATGTGTGCTTGCAAACATCGAGCCCTTGGACCTGTGCATGTATCGATACATTTATACTGTACACACGCATCCCAGACACACACGCGTTAAAACACACAAACTTTGAGTATTACACACATTCTTTTCCACAGAGAGAAATTTGATTCTACCCTAACCTAATATACATTTATCCATCTGACATTACCACACACACACACAAACTGGCCGTGACTGCAGTGATCCGGTTTCAAAATAATCTTTCTTTCATGTTCTTGTTTCATCACAGCTTCCAGAAAAAATATTATGACATTTTGTTTTGGAACTGTGAGGTTCTCACCATAGACAGTGGTTCTCACACAGAACTAGACAATATTTACAAATATACATCATGTGATGGCACAGGCATATATAAATGCCTCACAGCACCTTGCTTGTCATTCATTTGTGGCAGCACAATGGCAAAGCAGCTCTCTGCACGTGATGTTATTCATCAGATTTTTGACTCAGAAAATAGTGGGGAGGATCATTTCTCTCTGTGGAAAAGAATGTGTGTAATACTCAAAAAAGCTTGTGTGTTTTAACGTGTGTGTGTCTGGGTAACGTGTGTATAAATGTATCATGCACAGGTCCAAGGGCTCGATGTTTGCAAGCACACATGCTCATATGTGTACATGAAAATAATGAACATGCTCCTGAAAACTAAATTGTTCTGTTATTTTCAGTCTCTCCCATTCACTTTCAATGGTCGCCTATTGTGACAATTTTTCACCATGCCTACTCTCAGATAAATGAGACCCACGATTAATCAGATGCAAACAGAAATATAAAACCAGTCCTAATTGAAAGAGAACAAGTTTACAAAAAGATTGAATTCAAGATTGGGTGAAAATATGGTATAATGAGTGATTTATAAGCTATTTTTTATAGGCCAGTCATTTTTGACCGGGAACGCCACAAGTGTGACTATATTCCATATTTTTTACAAAACAAAAGTTTCAAAACAAAATTCCTGGTAAAACATTAGAGTAGACTAGTGTGATGAACAGTAGCCATTTTTTTCAAAAAAAAATTTCATATTTCCAAATTTACTTATAAATTATTTATTTTTGACTCAAAAAATGAGATGCCTACTCTCAGACAAACGAGGCCCACGATTAATCAGATGCAAACAGAAATATAAAACCAGTCCTAATTGAAAGAGAACAAGTTGACAAAAAGATTGAATCCAAGATTGGGTGAAAATATGTTATAATGAGTGATTTATAAGCTATTTTTTATAGGCCGGTCATTTTTGACCGGGAACACCACAAGTGTGACTATATTCCATATTTTTTACAAAACAAAAGTTTCAAAACAAAATTCCTGGTAAATCATTAGAGTAGACTAGTGTGATGAACAGTAGCCATTTTTTTTTTTTTTTTAAATTCATATTTCCAAATTTACTCATAAATTATTATTTTTTTTACTCAAAAAATGAGATGCCTACTCTCAGACAAACGAGGCTCACGATTAATCAGATGCAAACAGAAATATAAAACCAGTCCTAATTGAAAGAGAACAAGTTGACAAAAAGATTGAATCCAAGATTGGGTGAAAATATGGTATAATGAGTGATTTATAAGTTAGTTTTTATGGGCCGGTCATTTTTGACCGGGAACACCACAAGTGTTATAGGGTTTTGAACACCACATGAGGGTTAATGTTGGCGGTGCAGGCTTGAGTCAGGCTTGAACGGAGTGCAGCTGCTGTCCGTCATCGCGCTGATTTGCTAAGGGCTAAAGCGCGACTTGTACAACGCTGAACGCTCTCACTAGAGTGTAGCCCACAGCGCCGCCACTGGCCTGGATGGCTGAATCGATTCATAGGATTTGATGCATCGATATTGAATTGAGAAGCAAAAAATTGCAATGCATTGATGAATCGATATTTTTACCCAGCCCTAATTACCATATACACTGCCCTGCCAAATAAAAATGTCGCTGTTTGGATTAAAATAGGCAAATGCTTAAGTGTCTATGATTGGATCGTTATTGCAGTGATTTATTGTGTTTTTATCTTGTTTTATGTTTGACAACAGTTCTTCTAACTCTTAATTGATGGAGAGTGTAGCTTTTGTGTAGGAAGACACATCATGGCCATATAACAGGATGACAATGTCAATATTTATCAGGCTCAAATTGTGAAAAAATGGTTGGGAGGATGAAGAATCGTCTTCACACATGAATCGGCACCTCTGAGTCCCGAACTTAAATTCATTGAAAATCTGGAGGAGACTTTACAGAGTGCATGACTCTTGCATTTTTCAATACAAGAGTTAAACCAAAAATTGATGCACCTCTTGATGGAAATAACATTACAACATTAATTTCAATTAAGAGGTGTATCAATTTTTGGTCAAGATCTTGTATTGTAATTAAAATTCCTCCGAAAACCTCCACCACTCCCAGCTCCACTTGTCTATATCTTACATTGTCACAGAATTATGTCTGTGTGTCTGTCGGCAGTAACAAGTCCATACTTGCTTTGAAGCAGCAGCAGATCTTTTTACATGCCAAAACAATTCAGAGAGTTGTCATGATTGAAATATGTATATGTGTATTTTTAGTGGTGAGTGGTATTGTACATTCTGCCGTGACCTTACCTCACCTGAAATGGAGTATGACGTCAATGCTATCGGAGAATCGAACAGTGTGAAGCAGGATCCGGATTCTAAAGCTTTCACTCCTGTGGATAGAAGAGTATGGACTACTTTTAATTGAGTTCTGCTTTATTTTTATTTTTTTTACATTTTTAAAAAAAATATATATATCTTTTATAATGGCTTTCCAATTATATGTGTCCTTGCAGAAATGTGAGCGACTGCTGCTTCGTCTTTATTGCAATGAGCTCAGCACAGATTTTCAGGAGCCTGTAACTCCATCGGTAAGATCATCCATCTCACATAGCATTCGACATGCATCAACTAGATTGGATTGATTTTCATTAAGGAAACTGCAAAAAATACAGTTTATATACATGCCTGGGTCAACACAAATTAGAGCCTGACCAATAAAGGATTTTGAAGGCCGATACCAATACAAGTTTTTTGGGGGTTTTAAAATCCGATATTCCGATATATCGGCCGATATTTTTTTTTATTATTAAATATTGTTGGATTTCACACGTGTAAAAGAAAAGCTAACTTTTCTGCACAAGATACGTTTGATACTTTTTCTCTATGTCTAAATGTTCACTCCTCGTAAGTATAACTTGACTGTAACTAGAGATATGCTAGTTATAAATACAGTAATCATTACTTTATTTAGGCAGAAAAAGTTTTTTGTTGTTTCCAAGCTCATTAATGTTAACGTTAGCGGTCTTCCACTGATGATAGTGGCATTAGCTAGCTTTGTGGTTAGCTAGTCTATGATGAGCCATAATTTAGCAATAGATAACATCATACTGCAAATTGTAAAACATACATTTTCAATATAACAGGCCAAGGAGAGATGATTGAAGCGTGTTTTGTCCGTTTTTATTTTATTCTTTAAATATTAATTTATCGGCCATTATAACTGCCGATACCGATATTTTGGAAAATGCCTAATATCGGCCGATAATATCGGTCTGGCTCTAACACAAATTCAAAGAATATTTTGCACAATAAAAATTAAGCCTATTTTATGAAAACTAGTTTGATTTTTTTTTTTTTTTTTTTTTTTTTTTTTGCATTGTGACCATTTTCATGATGATAAAGAACATTTTACTGTCAGCAATCTCAGTAGCCTATTGTAATAAAAACATTTTTATTAGTTCTTATTAATGTACAATTTAATGATTTTCATTGTGTTAAAATTGTTATGGTAGTGTTTTTTCACTGCCTTCCATTTATGCTGATTTCATTAAATAATTCAATAATTAAATCATGTTAGGAATCAGATTTTTTTAATTTAATGGCAATTAATCACAATACCAAAAATATCAAATTCATTTCCATCAAACGGAATATAGTTTCTTAGGTTTTTCTTCAGATTTTAGGGTGAAATGGCAAAGACAGGCTCACTAGGGTTTGAATCAAAGCTTCCATTTTAATAAGAACTGTTTTCTGTTCTGACCCTGGTTCACTCTTCACATTTGCAGTCGATGCCGGAATACAGTGAGATAATCAAGATGCCAATGGACCTGTCCGTGATCAGAACCAAACTGGGGGACGGTAGTTATAAGAGCACTGAGGACTTTGTTGCAGACGTCCGGTTGATTTTCAAAAACTGTGCAACTTTCCACAAGGTATGATGACTTGCAAGTTAACATATTATATTCAAGAAATGTCCTCTCGAAACTAGGGTTGGGTATCGTTTGAATTTGAATGATTCTGATTCCGATTCCTTGTTTCGATTCCGGTTCCTAACGATTCTCGATTCTGATTCTTTTAAGAGGCAGGGTCAAAAAAGTTTAGCTAACCTTGCTAACCAACGGTCTTTCTGAAGGAAATAATCCATTCTGAAGGAAATACTCCTTTTGTCACAAATTTTGCATTTTGCCGAGATTTCGTTATTTTTAGAAAAGTGAAGCCACACTTTGGACCGCCAACGTAAGCTAGTCATGTTCGACTCGCGCGGTTATGCCAACACTTCCGGTAGACGCTTCTTCGTTGGTGTTGTTCAGCGGTTTCTTCTTCCGCTCGGCGGACTGTGAATATCGAAACGAGGAATCGAAATTTTAACTTTTGAACGATTCCGGGAAAAACGAAAAGTTAGTCTTGGTTCCAATCGATACTCGATTCTCGATACCCAACCCTACTCGAAACTGGATTGTGCTTGGTGAAAACTAGCAGTGTGACAATATTCTTTGCTCATGGTTAGGGTTGGGAATCGTTTGAATTTGAATGATTCTGATTCCGATTCCTTGTTTCGATTCCGGTTCCTAACGATTCTCGATTCCGATTCTTTTGAGAGGCAGGGTCAAAAAAGTTTAGCTAACCTTGCTAACCAATGGTCTTTCTGAAGGAAATACTCCTTCTGTAAAAATACTCCTTTTGTCACAAATTTAGCATTTTGCCGAGATTTCGTTATTTTTAGAAAAGTGAAGCCACACTTTGGACCGCCGACGTAAGCTACTCATGTTCGACTCGCGCGGTTATGCCAACACTTCCGGTAGACGCTTCTTCATTGGTGGTGTTCAGTGGTTTCTTCTTCCGCTCGGCAGACTGTGAATATCGAAACTAGGAATCGAAATTTTTACTTTTTAACGATTCCGGGAAAAACGTAAAGTTAGTCCCGGTTCCAATTGATACTCGATTCTCGATACCCAACCCTAGTTATGGTTCACGAGAGCAAGACAAGATGATATTTTTAAGAAACACCATATTTAAGAATTCTTCAATGGCATGATATGACTGGAAAATAATAATACTACGCTGGGTATGCGATTTATAGATTATCATGACAGAATATGCTAATCAATGACTAGATGATAACTACACATCAGCTACCTAAATTCATCAACTAACCATTCAGAAATGTCATGTTGCATTGTCACTTCTTGAGTCTCGCCATCATTGTCTGACTCCGGTCTGTCTGAGGTAAAATGACACAAGCTCTTGTAGCTCCGCCCTCTGTACCGGAGCTGCAGCTCATTTGCATTTAAAGGGACAGACACAAAAACGCTGCGTTTTTGCTCACCCTAAAAAAGTGACAATTTTAACTTGCTATATAAAATATCTGTGGGGTATTTTGAGCTAAAATTTCACATACACACTCTGGGGACATCAGACATATTTTACATATTGCGAAAAGGGCATTATACCACCCCTTTAAGTCTACCTTTAAAAATGTCATAGTTCTGAGCTTCCCTAAGATCACGAAGCAGAGAATTCCAAAGGACAGGAGCATATGAAGTAAAAGCCCTGTTACCCATAGATCATAAGTGTGTATGAGGAACAACCAACAAGTTGGATTGTGAAGATCGCATTGTACAATTTAGGATATAGGAATTTCACAATTAATATATAAATAATGTGGAGCCAAGCCATGCATATGTCAGCATCATAATTTTAAAATCAACTCAGAATCTGACTGGGAGCCAGTGTAAGGACTCCAGAACGGGAGGAATATGATTGCATACCCTGGACCCAGTAAATATCCTGGCGGCTGAGTTCTAGTATAGATTTAGACTCCAGCTAAAAGGGCGTAACAGTAATCTATCCTAGAGACGACAGGAATTTATTTCAGCTACTAAGAAATTTAGCATAGGACGCAATCTTGCTGTGTTTCTGCAGTGAAAAAGGATGATTTAACTGAAATCTGAACAAATTATAGACAAATGAAAAACAAATGAAAGACGATATCAAAAATAACAAGACAGCCGTCCATAGTCAAAGATAAAGAACCAGCTTTGGAAATTTGATGATGGGAACCAGCAAGCGTGACTTTAGTTTTTGTTCAGACACAAGAAATTATTACTCATCTTTTTTTTTTTTTTAATCTCAGAAACAAATGAGGTGAGAATTGTTGCATTATTCCAAATACATAGATTATGATCGACTAATAAATGTAAAGAGATTCACAAAAAAATATTAAACTCTCAAATAATTAAAATTATTTGCAAATAAAAAAATATATATTTACAAATGTTTTTTTTTTTTTAATGCCACAAACACAACTCTGCCTGGCCTTTATTTGTGAACTGCTTTCTGTGTTTTTGTAAATCCCCTCACGCATTAAAGGGTTAGTTCACCCAAAAATGAAAATTAAGTCATTAATTACTCACCCCCATGCTGTACCAACCCCGTAAGACCTTCGTTCGTCTTCGGAACACAAATGAAGATATTTTTGATTAAATTTGAGAGCTGTATAACTACCACATTGGCTCCTAAGGGACTGCCTCTTGACGGCCCAAAAAGTCAATGAAGAAAATGTTTAAATATCCCAAGTGACTACCGTGGCTCAACTATATGTTTATCAAGCGACGTGAATACTTTGTGTGCGAAAAAACAAACAAAAATAACGAGTTTATTCGACTATTTCTTTTCTTCCTTGTAGGCCAGAACGAGACTTCCTTATAGATTTCCACGACGCATGCACGAGAATTGTGATCTGAAGTAGTGTAAGCTGGTGTAAGCAGATCGCAAATCTCGCGCATGCGTCGTGGAAATCTAAGGAATTCTCGTTCTGACCTACAAGGAAGAAAAGAAATAGTCGAATAAACTCGTAATTTTTTTTTTTTTTCGCACAAAAAGTATTCGCGTCGCTTGATGAACATATAGTTGAGCCACGGTAGTCACTTGGGATATTTAAACATTTTCTTCATTGACTTTTTGGGCCGTCAAGAGGCAGTCCCTTTAGGAGCCAATGTGGTAGTTATACAGCTCTCAAATTTAATCAAAAATATCTTCATTTGTGTTCCGAAGACGAACGAAGGTCTTACGGGGTTGGTACAGCATGGGGGTGAGTAATTAATGACTTAATTTTCATTTTTGGGTGAACTAACCCTTTAACACTATCTTTTGGACCTTGAACCATCCGGTTCCCATTGAAGAGAGAATATCTTTTCTGTACTTATAAACACTCCAAATATACAACAAAATGCATTTAAGGGCTAAAAAAGTGGATTTTGCATGATATGTCCCCTTTAATACAGTGCAGTCGCCCTGTCCCATGTGCAGAAAAACCCCCGCAAAGCATGATGCTTCACAGTAGGGATGACGTTCTTGGGATGGTACTCATCATTCTTCTTCCTCCAAACACAGTTAGTGGAATTACGACCAACAAGTTCCTATTTGGTCTCATCTGACCACATGACTTTCTCCCATGACTCCTCTGGATCATCCAAATGGTCATTGGCAAACTTAAGACGGGCCTTGACATGTGCTGGTTTAAGCAGGGGAACCTTCTGTGCCATGCATGATTTCAAACCATGACGTCTTACATTTACATTTAGTCATTTAGCAGTCGCTTTTATCCGAAGGATTCAACCAAGCGGGTCATCGTGAAGAGGCAAAAACAAAGCAAGAAGTGCTCAAAATACAAAGTTCAGACATTGCTCAGAGTAGCATAAGCAAGGATTTAAAGGAAAAGATTTTTTTTTAGTTGTCTTTTGAATGCTGTCAGGGATTCTGCATTCCGGATGATGATGATCATTCCACCAGCATGGAACCGTGAATGAGAATGTTCTAGAGAGTGATTTTGAGGCTCTCTGTGATGGTACCACAAGCCGTCACTCATTGATTGATCGTAGGCTTCTGGTAGGGATGTAGACTCGTAGGAGTGAGTGAAAGTAAGAGCTGAGCCAGTGGTCAATCTGTAAGCAAGTGTCAACGCCTTGAACTTGATGCGGGCAGCGAGTGGCAGCCAGTGCAGAGAGATGAACAGAGGAATGACGTGGGCCCTTTTGGGCTCGTTGAAGACCAGACGAGCAGCAGCATTCTGGATCATTTGTAGAGGTTTAGTTGCACATGATGGAAGTCCAGCCAGAAGAGCATTGCAGTAATCAAGCCTAGAAATGACCAGGGCCTGGACGAGAAGTTGTGTCGCCTGCTCAGTTAGGAAAGGCCTGATCTTCCTGATGTTGTGCATAGAAAACCTGCATGATCGAGCTGTTTTTGTAATGTGGTCTGTAGTGTATTACCAACAGTAACATTGGAAATGGTGGTCCCAGCTCTTTTCAGGTCATTGACCAGCTCCTCCCGTGTAGTTCTGGGCTGATTTCTCCCCTTTCTTAGGATCATTGAGACCCCACGAGGTGAGATCTTGCATGGAGCCCCAGTCCGAGGGAGATTGACAGTCATGTTCAGTAGGGCTGTAGTCAAGACCACCTTTGTCGAGTCCAAGACCAGGACTAGTCGAGTCCAAGTCAAGACCGAGTCCAAAGAGGTTTGAGTCCGAGTCAAGACCCGAGTCCAGGACAGGAAAAAAAAAAGACTTCAGGGCCTGAATTTCGTTTTTGCCAAACAAAATTATTCAATTTATCTTGCCTAAATGTTTGCACTTGTTGCATTTTTTTTTTTTTTTTTTTTACAATTTTTCTATGAATGATTTTCTATGAATGTGGGCATCATCCCAGAGAGCGCGCGAGCACTGATAGTTTAAAATTTCTTGAATGTTAAAGGGTTAGTTCACCCAAAAATGAAAATTCTGTCAGTATTTACTCACCCTCATGTTGTTCCAACCCCGTAAGACCTTCGTTCATCTTCGGAATACAAATTAAGATATTTAAGATATTTAAGATCGCTCCTGCATACAGTCCATAGGCTTCTTGAGGGACTGGCTCTTGCTGTCCTCGAAAAGTCATTAAAGACATCGTTAAAATAGTCCAAGTGACTACAGGGGCTCAATCTTAAGTTTATCAAACGACAAGAACACTTTTGTGCGCAAAAAAACAACAAAAATAACGACTTTATTTCAACTATTCGTTTATTTCTCCCTCTGCGCGAGTCAGGTTACTAGTTTAATAGCGTAAGCTTCTGTTATTGTACGTCACACGCATCACACACACATGACCAGCGTCGGCCAATAGTGAGCCTACGTGTGACGTAGCTCTACCCAATCACACTACGTTAACTGACTACAGGCCCATGGAGAAGGAAGTGAATAGTTGAAATAAAGTCGTTATTTTTGTTGTTTTTTTGCGCACAAAAGTGTTCTCGTCGTTTGATAAACTTAAGATTGAGCCCCTGTAGTCACTTGGACTATTTTAACAATGTCTTTAATGACTTTTCGAGGACAGCAAGAGCCAGTCCCTCAAGAAGCCTATGGACTGTATGCAGGAGCGATCTTAATATCTTAAATATCTTAATTTGTGTTCCGAAGATGAACGAAGGTCTTACGGGGTTGAAACAACATGAGGGTGAGTAAATACTGACAGAATTTTCATTTTTGGGTGAACTAACCCTTTAAACTGGTGAGACTTAAAAAGACATGCAAATGGTAAGCTTTATTCACGATGCACTGTTGGCCTGATTGTGCAAGTGAATATTCCGTCATGTCCCGACTCCTAAACGTGAGTGTGTATTATCGCAGCAAAGCTTGATGCTTGCCTTCCACAACACATTTTGAGGGAAGAGAAGACGCGGCCCCGCTGAACACTCACAATGTTTGTGAAATTGCGTCTGGTAGATAGTTAATAAAAGAATGATTTGATTTTATAATCTGTGTGGATTACGATTGTGGGAATATCCCACATTATAAATAGGAGACCTGCGGGAATGATTAGAATTGTGCGCAACACCCAGGATCTTTAAGTAACCTTAGTAGCTAGTAAGATAGTAACTATAGTAACAGAAGACGCGCTCCGTTGTAGTGAGCGCTTGGTCGGTTGATTTTGGCATTTTCTAAGTTAACGTTACCCTAATAGGCTAGTAATAAATGAACACATATACAAAAATGTTGGACACGGTCGAGACCAAAAGCCATATTTTGCAAGACCAGTGGCCGAGACCGAGACAAGTCCGAGTCCGAATACCAGCGAGTCCGAGACAAATCCGGGATCATAGAAAAACGGTCTCGAGTCCGGACTCGAGTACTAGCCCTGATGTTTAGTTTCTTCCATTTTCTAATGATTGCTCCAACAGTGGACCTTTTTTCACCAAGCTGTTTCCCCGTAGCCCTTTCCAGCCTTGTGGAGGTACAGTGGTGTGAATAAGTTTGGACACCCATGCTAAAGTTGCCTAAAAAGAGGAATAAAAAAATCATCATTTGGATATTGATCTTAATGCCTTAATTAGAAAAATGAGGAAAACTCCAACCTTTAAGGACACCAATTTTCTTTGTGAATGAATAATGTATCATAAATAAATAAATGTTTTTCCTTAAATAAGTCAGGACACCCCTATGTTAAATTCCCATAGAGTCAGGCAGATTTTTATTTTTAAAAGCCAGTTATTTCATGGATCCAGGATAATATGCATCCTGATAAAGTTCCCTTGGCCTTTGGGATTAAAATATCCCCACATCATCACACACCTTCCACCACACCTAGAGATTGGCATGGTTTTACTTCAGTTAGCCTAATAGCTGGTTTGATTTGCATTGTAAGATGATCTTATGGAAAGTACCCCATGCCAATCTCTAGGTGTGGTGGAAGGTGTGTGATGATGTGGGGATATTTTAATCCCAAAGGCCAAGGGAACTTTATCAGGATGCATATTATCCTGGATCCATGAAATAACTGGCTTTTAAAAATAAAAATCTGCCTGACTCTATGGGAATTTAACATAGGGGTGTCCTGACTTATTTAAGGAAAAACATTTATTTATTTATGATACATTATTCATTCACAAAGAAAATTTGTGTCCTTAAAGGTTGGAGTTTTCCTCATTTTTCTAATTAAGGCATTAAGATACATATCCAAACGATGATTTTTTTATTCCTCTTTTTAGGCAACTTTAGCATTGTATACAATTTTGTCTCTAGTGTCTTTGGACAGCTCTTTGGTCTTGGCCATGTTAGTAGTTGGATTCTTACTGATTGTATGGGGTGGACAGGTGTCTTTATGCAGCTAACAACCTCAAACAGGTATATCTAATTTAGGATAATAAGTGGAGTGGAGGTGGACATTTTAAAGGCAGACGGGCAAAGACAGGTCTTTGAGGGTCATAATTATTGCTGATAGACAGGTGTTCAATACTTATTTGCAGCTGTATCATACAAATAAATAGTTTTAAAAAATCATATTTTGTGGTGATTTCTGGATTATTTTTTTTTAGATTGTCTAAATACTTATTTTCCACCATAATTTACAAATAAATTATTTGTAACACTTTATAATAACTGCACAATATCAATCATTAGTTAAGCATGAGTAAACAGTTAATTCATCATTTATAAAACATTAATAGACATTAATATGCAGTTTATAAATATAGCTATACATGCTTTTTTCTTGATTTATAAGCATATCTATAATGCGTTTAATGATTGTATTTTCATACTTTGTTAATGATCAATTAATAATTTCTAAATGAAGTATAGCATTATTTACAAACCAGTTGTTTAAGAGTTGTCAGTCATTCATAAGATCACTTAGAAAGTGAATAGTAAATACAGGTAGTTATAAAGCATTTATTAGTGGTCAGTTAACTATTTTTGTGAGCTAATCTAAAGTGAGGACTATTCATGCTTTGTAAAGCATTTATAAAGGCGATTTAAAGACTCGTCAATCTTCTAAACAGTAAAATGTAACAAACACAACACAGTGATACAGAACATAGTAATTTTAACAGCCTTTAAAAATGCTTTACAAGGCATGACTAGTCCTCACTTTAGATGAGCTCACGAACATAGTTAACTGACCACTACTAAATGCTTTATAACTACCCAAATTAACCCTTAATTACAGCATTAATACGTGTTAATAAAGCATTTATTAACACATTAAATAACCATCACTGTATATCTGAATAATAAGATGTATAAATGTACATTTAAATAGTTTATTAATCATTTACTCACTCACTCTAACTAATCGTATGAACCACTGAAAACTCTTAAATAACTGGCTCATAAAAAATGCAATTCTTCATTTAGAAATGATAAATTGATCATTAATAAAGGATGAAAATACAATTATTAAACAAATTATAGATATGCTTTTAAATCAAGAAGAAAGCATTTATAGCTGTATTTATAAACTGCTTATTAATGTCTATTAATGCTTTATGAATGATGAATTAATGGTTTACTCATGCTTAACTAATGATTATTAGCGTGTAGTTATTATAAAGTGTTACCAAATCCGACAATGTGATTTCCTGGAATTTTTTTCTCTCATTTTGTCTCTCATAGTTGAAGTGTACCTATGATGAAAATCACAGACCTCTCATCATTTTAAGTAGGAGAACTTGCACAATCAGTTGCTGATTAAATACTTTTTGGCCCCACTGTGTGTGTGTGTGTGTGTGTGTATATATATATATAAATTATATAAATTATATATATAAAATATTTTTTTATTATATTTATATATTTTTGATATTTTTGTGAATCTCTTTACATTTATTTGTGGATCATAATCTATTTATTTGGAATAATGCAACAATTCTAACCCCATAGAAACACAGCCGGAGAGAAAATCAACATCAGGGTGTTCACCAGATTTTGAGTATATAAATCTGCGTATCATCAGCATAAAAGTGGTAATGGAGGCCAAGTGATCGCAACAATTTTTTTTTCTTTTGTAGGGCTGCATAAAATAATAACAATAATACTAATTTCTTTGGCTGTCACTAACTACTATGAATAGATGAATATGAATATACGGAAGCCCTGAACCGCAACCTAAAAAAAAAAAAAGTCAGTAAAAAAAAAAAAAAATCTGTAAAAAAAAAAAAAAATCTAGCATTTCGAGATTAAAGTCGAAATGTTTCGAGATTAAAGTCGAAATGTTTCGAGATTAAAGTCGAAATGTTTCGAGATTAAAGTCGAAATGTTTCGAGATTAAAGTCGGAATGTTTCGAGATTAAAGTCGGAATGTTTCGAGATTAAAGTCGAAATGTTTCGAGATTAAAGTCGAAATGTTTCGAGATTAAAGTCGGAATGTTTCGAGATTAAAGTCGGAATGTTTCGAGATTAAAGTCGGAATGTTTCGAGATTAAAGTCGGAATGTTTCGAGATTAAAGTCGGAATGTTTCGAGATTAAAGTCGGAATGTTTCGAGATTAAAGTCGGAATGTTTCGAGATTAAAGTCGGAATGTTTCGAGATTAAAGTCGGAATGTTTCGAGATTAAAGTCGAAATGTTTCGAGATTAAAGTCGGAATGTTTCGAGATTAAAGTCGGAATGTTTCGAGATTAAAGTCGGAATGTTTCGAGATTAAAGTCGAAATGTTTCGAGATTAAAGTCGAAATGTTTCGAGATTAAAGTCGGAATGTTTCGAGATTAAAGTCGGAATGTTTCGAGATTAAAGTCGGAATGTTTCGAGATTAAAGTCGGAATGTTTCGAGATTAAAGTCGAAATGTTTCGAGATTAAAGTCGGAATGTTTCGAGATTAAAGTCGGAATGTTTCGAGATTAAAGTCGGAATGTTTCGAGATTAAAGTCGAAACATTGTGCATTCATAACAGTGCGCGTCCACTGGCACAGAGCGCGCGCGCGTGTGAAGTCGAACTGCCATGGATGAACACAAAATAGTAGCTTTTTACTTTTATCTGAATTACTTATCTTACTTTATCGTTATAAAATATAATGCGCCGGAATAGACTTTAGCCTATAGGAAAACCAACACGGAAAACACTTTTCAGACTGGATGGAGAAATCCAGCTTTATGAATGAATGAATGAATGAATGAATAGGGCATTTATATAGCGCTTTCATATATGCCTACACTCAAAGTGCTTTACAATCATATCAGAGAATCTCTCCTCAACCATAAGTGGTTATTAAATCTTAGGAAATCACAGGATCCGGCCAAATGATTGGATACAGAATGATGCACTTAAAATGTATCCAGAGCGTATTTACGGTGAAGAGGGAGACCGAACAGTTACTGTTGTGTTCTCGACCCAGATAGTGTTGACTAGACGAGCACGAAAACACCTCAGAAACACTGCCACTAGCACGTGTGACGTGTGTAGAATTTTGTTGAAAGCCCAGATAAAAGTAAAAAGCTACTATTTTGTGTTTATCCATGGCAGTTCGACTTCACACACACACACACACGCGCGCGCGCGCGCGCTCTGAGCCAGTGGACGCGCACTGTTATGAATGCACAATGTTTCGACTTTAATCTCGAAACATTTCGACTTTAATCTCGAAACATTCCGACTTTAATCTCGAAACATTTCGACTTTAATCTCGAAACATTCCGACTTTAATCTCGAAACATTTCGACTTTAATCTCGAAACATTCCGACTTTAATCTCGAAACATTCCGACTTTAATCTCAAAACATTTCGACTTTAATTTTGAAACGTTTTGACTTTAATCTCGGAACATTCCGACTTTAATCTCGGAACATTCCGACTTTAATCTCGAAACATTCCGACTTTAATCTCGAAACATTCCGACATTAATCTCGGAACATTTCGACTTTAATCTCGAAATGCTAGATTTTTTTTTTTACAGATTTTTTTTTTTTTTTTTTTTAGGTTGCGGTTCAGGGCTTCCGTATGAATATCATCTGATTTCATGATTATAATTTTGTGTATGTATGTGTGTAATGAAAGTCATTGTTGAAGTGAATAATTGGTTGGGTGTATTGGCATAAAAGCGCAGTGTTTGTGAATTTAAATTCAGTAACAATTATTTTCAGTTCAGTAGGTTTTAAACGTTAATAGACTTGTGAGTGATGAGCTGCTGTTATCCAAAACCCACTTGAAGGTTAATCTCGGCTATGATCAAATAAGTGCTAAATGCTTTAATGTAGTTAATGTTTTTAAGATTTAAGAAAAATCAAAACGTGCCTCTAATTGAATAACACGCATGTGACATCTAATGTTGTGTATTCACGCTGTTTGTAGGAAGACACTGAAATGGCCAGTGTGGGTGCTAATCTGGAGAGTTACTTTGAGGAACTGTTAAAGCAATTGTATCCAGACCGGACGTTTCCTGGCGTAAAGGAGGAGAGCATTGCGTCTTTGTGTCCCGACGAATCAAGTCCCTTAACTAAGACGCCTCCACAAGACACTTCCCCAGTAGAGGAGGCTGCAAGACCCTCTGGTGAAGATCTCCCTCAGGAGGAACCGCACACTAAAGACATTGAGGAGAAGCCCGATAACTTGAGCGCCGCTTCAGGATCCAGTCCTGTAAATGCTGAAACGGACAATAATGAGATTAAAGAATCAACTTCCTGAAAGAATCTTCCTTGTTTTTTCTCTTAAGACTGGATGGTGACATGCACTTTTCTAGAGCGTGAAATCTCTGGTTCAATTGCAATAATTATACTGTATATTTTAATTGTTTTAAGCATTTGGAAAACAAGCTAAAAAACATACTTAAACTGTATAATAACAATGCAGTGTGTAATATAGGCACAATAAATATCTGAAATATGGCCCATCAAATTTTCATTTTGTTGATGTGCAGTAAGACAGTGGTTCATGTAGGTTGTCTACAAACTGGAAGGTTGGTGGTTTATTCCCCGGTTCCACCTGACCAAAGTGTTGAGGTGTCCATGAGCATGACACCTAACCCCAACTGTGAGTGTGTGTGAGACACCTAACCCCAGCTGCTCCCGACGAGCTGGATGGCGCCTTGCATGGCTGACATCGCTGTCGGTGTATAAATGAGTGAGTGAATGGGTGAATATGAGCGCTTTGGTGGCCATTGGGTCTGTTAAAGCAGTCCGTTTACCATTTACTTTTAAATTATAGTTCTCTCAAAAATAAAAAAATAATAATTTTTATTTAGTTATTGTCTATTTGATTACACTATTTTAATGTGATGTTACTGTGTAATTGCACAAATTAAATATTGAGTAATATAGGGATGGGCAACAATTAATCGCGATTAATCGCATCCAAAATAAAAGTTTGTGTTTACATAATATATGTGTGTGTAGTGTGTATAATTAATTTGAATATATAAATACCCACACATGTATGTGTATATTTAAGAAAAATGTGTTATTAATATATCAAATATTTATATATAATATTATGTGTAAATATATATAAAGTATATACATGCAAATATTTCTTAAATATATACATGCATGTGTGTGTATTTATATATACAAATTAATTATACACACTACACACACATATATTAACACAAACTTTTATTTTGGATGCGATTAATCGTTGCCCATCCCTAGAGTAATATTAACTACATGTACTTACGGATAGGGTTAGTTACTTGTATAATTTAATGTTGTTATTATTATAGTAAGTACATGTAATCCCTAACTACACCTTAAGATAATGTGTTACATTTGGTTTCCTAATTTAGTTATTTTTCAAGAGCTTTACTTGTACACACAAAAAAAAATACAATTTAATTTCATCAAGAAAGCAAATCGTTATTTTAATCACCAAACCAATGAAGGTCACTGGCATATGTCAATAATCACAAAATGCCTATTATTAATTGTCTTATGGCTGATTAACTCAAAAGTTGCGTAATAAGCTGTAAAAACAAAGAAACATTTGTTTAGAGTTTAGTTATTTTTTATTTTATTTTTTTATTTGGTTACACCAATATCCAGAAGCATACAAATACAGCCTCAAACATACAAGGAGGGAAAAAAGGGAGAAAAAGAAATGCATAAAAAAAGATCATGTCAGGTAGAAGAGGTTATTGACATAGGGCCAAAAATAGGTGTCCAGTCCATATCTGCCAAAAGTCATTAGACTTTTGACGTGTGTCATAAGTGAGTTTTGCGAGTGGTAGTAATGCAGATATTTGAGACTGAGGGGATGACCCCAGTAACAATATACCCTTACCTAAAGGATTATTAGGGACACCTGTTCAATTTTTCATTGATGCAATTATCTAATCAACCAATCCCATGGCAGTTCTTTCAATGCATTTAGGGGTGTGGTCCTGGTCAAGACAATCTCCTGAACTCCAAAATGAATGTCAGAATGGGAAAGAAAGAGGTTTTCACGCACAAGCATTTCTAGGGTTTGCAAAGAATGATGTGAAAAGGGAAAAACATCCAGTATGTGAAAGTTCTGTGGGCGAAAATGCCTTGTTGATGCTAGAGGTCAGAGGAGAATGGGCCGACTGATTCAAGCTAATAGAAGAGCAACTTTGACTGAAATAACCACTCGTTACAACCGAGGTATGCAGCAAAGCATTTGTGAAGCCACAACACGCACAACCTTGAGGCGGATGGGCTACAACAGCAGAAGACCCCACCGGGTACCACTCATCTCCACTACAAATAGGAAAAAGAGGTGACAATTTGCAAGAGCTCACCAAAATTGGACAGTTGAAGACTGGAAAAATGTTGCCTGGTCTGATGAGTCTCGATTTCTGTTGAGACATTCAGATAGTAGAGTCAGATTTTGGCGTAAACAGAATGAGAACATGGATCCATCATGCCTTGTTACCACTGTGCAGGCTGGTGATGGTGGTGTAATGGTGTGAGGGATGTTTTCTTGGCACACTTTAGGCCCCTTCTTTGTGCCAATTGGGCATCGTTTAAATGCCACAGCCTACCTGAGCATTGTTTCTTACTTACTTTATTCTTTATTGTCAGACAAGTCATTTTTCTTGCATAACAGTGTATGTTTACATCTAACATACATTCTACATCACGTTATACCTTCAAAACAATACAACACTTATACATCTAACACCTTCACAGTACTCTTGATCTCTGATTGAATGCTTTTGTTCAACGCTAGGATAGCCTGGTGGAAAAAAGAGTGTTTCAACCTCACTTTGTTAAATTTGGGCACTCTATACCTCCTCTTTGATGGTAAAAGTTCAAATTCTCTATCCAGAATATGCATAGGGTTAGAAGCAATAATATTAGCTAGCCTTAGCAAATTGTTATGATAGGCTGAGTCGTAAAGCTTCTCAAGAGGCTGACTACAATCTTTGAGCAAATTTTTAATTGATTATACAACTTTGTTTTTAGCATAACAGACAAGCTTTTATACCAAATAGAGTTGCAATATTGCAGTATGCTAATTATCACAGACCTATAGAACAACAAAAGAATTTGGTGTTTTCTTACACCAAATGATCTAAGATGACAAAGAAAAATATAGCTGCGAGCAGCGATGAAGGGCCCAAGCCGGTGGCACCGCAACCCCGGTTCCTTAGTTACCTAAAAGCACCAGGGTGGCCATGCCACTGGCTTTGGCCCTTCATCGCGGATCACAGCTATATATATATACTGTATATATACATATATATATGAAGAACGGTGCACGCCACCCTGGTGCTTTAGGTTTATTGTGCACGACATGCAAAATGTAACCCTGCTTTGACTGATGCAAGCTCTACAGCACAGTTTATGTTAAGAAAGAATTATAGTAAGAAAGAAAAGTAAGCTGTTACTCTGAGATGGTTTGGGAAACAAACATTCATCATGTCGTATTTGTTTTAGTTACTTGTCCTCGAACAGAGCCCTAATCTGTTTATATTTCAGTTACACATTCTACATTGATTAAAAAAGAAAAATCAAATGTGTTTTAATTCATACAGAAATAAAATATTTATAATTCAGCTGAGAATAAAGTTTAGTTCAAATTTTAAGAAAAACAAATATATGATTCTGAAATATAGCACATCATTTTTAAATTCATTCAGGTTCAATTACCAAAAAAATACAATCTTAATTTAATTTAAAGCAAATAATAAATCTAAAATATATGGGTTATATGCATATTTTGTAAAAAAAGAAAAAAAAAGAAAGAAAGATATATATCCAAAAAACACAAGGCCTTAAACTTTAACAAGGGTGCAACTCTTATCACTTACAACAAACATAGTCACACACACAAGTCAAGTCACTTACATT
>NW_024121186.1:630212-659126 GCF_016745375.1 Pimephales promelas
AAATGACCATTAATGAAACTCAAGAACAATAATTCTGCAGACGTGTAACGTTACTTCAAAAAAAACAAAGAAGACAAAGGTACTGCTAAACCATGACCACCATGTGTTTTAAGAAAGTAAAGTACTTTATTTTTATTAACGATATTTACAGCTTATCGAAATGCTCTGTTCGTCGTCTCCAAAGATAGAAGGAATTTACCCCTCATTCAGACGAAGTCAATCGGCAAACCCTTCTTTATACTGGCGGAGGTTGTTGAAGTGGGAATCCTTGAAGTGCTTCAGGTCACTACATGATCCAACAATCGAACATTTTGACTTGCCCTCTCGTAACGTCTGCATCATTGAGCTCGGACTACAAAATCGGAGCGAGAAATAATAATGGCGGATTGCTCGAAGTGTTGGACCGGTTGTCAATGTCTTTATTTGGCAGTTCCGCTGCAAATACTGTGACACACTTGCTCAAAAAACGTCATAGACAACAGAAAAATCTGAACAGGTTGAAAAATATAACCAAAACAGAATATAAAGATGTAAACGAAGCACCTGAAGAGAATAATTTCATCTTTTCTGTACTTATAAACACTCCAAATATACAACAAAATGCATTTAAGGGCTAAAAAAGTGGATTTTTCATGATATGTCCCTTTAACTTTTTTGATCCACTTCAAAAAAATTGACTAAAGTTGTCCTTAGACAAGAAAGGGTATTGTTCAAAGTTAATGTATAACTTTGATGAAAGATTCTGATCCACTTCAAATGTTGACTACTGTTTATAAAAAAAGTATATATTTATGTACGTGTGATACATGACTATAAAATAAAGTGCTACCGAAATGTCATTATCAAAGAACCAATTTCTGTCAATGCAACACCTGTGGTTCTTAGTTGTAGAAAAATAATGTAACAGTAAACTTTCTTTCATTGACATAACAGTGAAATTTAATGATAATGACTCCCAGGAAAAGCATGTTCGAGGAGAAAAGCTGAGGACCTAATACTGAGCCCTGTGGCACACCATAATTGTGTTTGATGAGATGTCTCTACATTTACACAAGCAAAGTAGTAGCGTTTAATTAGATGGGACAAACCATGCTAATGCTTGTCCACAAATGCCAACATTATTATTAAGCTGTCCAAAAGAAAGTGGTAGTCTTTGTTGCAGAAAGATCTAATAGCACTTTGAAGGAAGATATAGCCATCACTGGATGCCAAAAATGAGTTATTTGTTTATTACTTTCAAACAAACAAACAATGAGGTTTAAATCTTGACTAATATTGTTCTCAAATACCCTTACTCTGCAAAACTGAACATAGTCGAGAGGCCGATACTTCTTTTCTATTTTAGACATAATTGTCGGTTTGAGACCTGTCTATAATTGAACAGTTCTTGGGCTTTGGGTAAGGAGTTTGATAACTGCCAGTTTGAAAGTATTTGGGACGTGTCCTAAACAAATTAAAGGGTAAGGAAATTGGCAAGAGGTTCTGAGATTACAAATATCAACTCTTTCAGTTGCATTCAGCATGTTTTGATCTCAGAATCAGAATCTGAAAGAGCTTTATTGCCAAGTGTGCTTGCACACACAAGGAATTTGTTTTGGTGCTGAGGCTTCCAGTGCACATTAGGGGTTGAACCGACTAGTCGATTAGTCGACTAGTCGACCTTAATGTCGCGTTGATCATGTGACACTATATGATTGCACAAATTTTGATAGTATATGGCCGCGTTGCAGACGACAACAGATGAAGAGGCCAGAGGGTCATTGCAGCAAGAAAACAGCATTGGTACATAAAGCGTATGGAAATACTTTACTAACTTGGCACTATATTGTTGAAAACGAAACTAAAAGCATGTCGCACGCTCACTGTTTTACCGGGAAATGAAAGCAGTCTCTTTTAAAATCATTCAAACATTAGCCTATTTTTTTCATATATATATATTTAAACATATTAATGCATCTCTAATTCACCCGCAATCAATTGGAATATTATTTTGTGTTAGCCTACTTAGATCCATCACTAACGTGCAGATGTGAATTTATAGCTTTTTTTTCTTTTCATCCTAAATGTATTTATTCATTTATTTACTCATTTATTTATTTATAATTTGTGCATTATTGGCTGGTGAGGGGGTGGGGCTAGTTTCGGGGGAGCTTTGTTGGAGTGCGAGTGAGTGTGTGAGTTTGTTCTTATGTGTTTGAAATATCGTTTATATTTTACTCTGTATCAACTTGATTTGTTTGTCATTATTGTAAGGACCCCCTTGAAAATGAGATGGTACATCTCAAGGGGCTATCCTTGAAATAAAGAATAAAGAATAAATGATGATGTAAACAGTGGGCTGTTTAGCTTCATCTGGCCACTTTACGTGTTTCTATGATCTGATTGCTATCCAATCATGAAAAGACCAGGTGTAAGCTTGCCCTCCGAAACGCATTCGATAAGGATTTAAATCCGATCGCTCAATCCCCCTGTCACAGAGCTACCCTCAGCTCTTTGTGACCCCTGGTTAGCTCTTCCACAAAACACATGAACACATACTTGGTTTTTAAAGACTCTTTATTTACCTTAGTGTACCAGCAACATGAGAGATGGATTGTCCACACAAATGTATTCACAACTGTGCTGTTGTGTCTCAGACTGGCCACCTGAGCACTAACCCTGAGGACATTTAACGTTTGTTGCAGACTGTTGATTGTCACCTGGAGCAGCATACAGGGTGGTGGCCATCTTGAATTGGGTAAAAGACTGGAATGGACTTTTCTTATGTTTTTTATACCTGTGCTGTGTTGCATCATGGGAAGTGGGAGATACCAAGTATGGTGTTAAGGGAAGGGGAATTGGGATGTTAATGTGAACTTCTTTTGATTATTGTTGAAATTCAGTGAAGTTGTGCTGTTATTTAACTTTGTGTGGTGAAGAAAATGAAGTTACTTGATCACATATTTTTAATTGATATTTATTAGCTGTTCATGATCTTTATTACTTCCCCATGTGATTATTGGTGAGAAATGGTTGCCCCTAGGGGTATAAATTCTCACAGAAAGAAGTGATCAGGAGGGTAAAGACTGTTGGTAGTGAATGCTGTATCAACTGACTGCTGTGATTGAAGTAGTAGGCCTGATGCAAGGCTGTTTTTTTGGTATCTTGACTTTATTTTTTTTTATTTGTTTTTTTGTAAATTTTTCCTGCTACCTCACCTGTGAGCACCTTGCACTTTACGAAGTTGGGAGAACATAAATAAATATGAAAATGGCATTTAACGTCCTCCATGTGTTATTTTGAAGAACTTTGGATGTCCTTGTGACAAGTGGTGTCAGAAGTGGGATTATATTATGCCACCCAAGACCAGACAAGATCGAGGTGCGGGCACAGATGAGCAGTTGGGAATGGATCAGGAGCCACCCAGCTCGACAGAGTTACAAGCCACAGCAAGCCCGGTGGAGGGAAGTGTCTCAGAACTGGCCAGCCTGGTTAAAGTTCTCCTGCAGTCCCAAGCCACCCGGGATGATCGGATGGAGCAAGTAATGGCGAAGCAAGACCAGCGTTGGCGAAATATGCAGCACCAATTCCAGCAAATACAACATCAGGTGATCCAGATCCAGGCTGGAGGGGACCACAGAGGAAGTCAGGCTGCACTTACAGTTACAAGTCCAGAACCAACCGGAGAAGGTATGTCATCAGGAAGCATCGAGCCAAGATTACATCCCTTGACAAGAGATGATGACATCGAGCAGTTCTTGACAACCTTTGAAAGGATGGCCACTGCGTGCAGATGGCCTCAGGCCAATTGGGCAATCAGACTGGTTCCTCTGTTAACGGGAAAAGCACGTGGTGCCTATGTAGCCATGGATGGGAATGATGCTGAGGACTATAAGAAGGTCAAGGAGGCGATACTTATGAAATACCAGATTAATGCGGAGATCTACCGACAAAGGTTTCGCTCCTCAGAGATTCTGCCAGACGAGAACCCCCGTGAGCTTTATGTGCGATTGAAAGATCTTTTCTCAAAATGGGTGAAGCCAGAGAGGTGTACTATACAGCAGTTGTCCGAACTCATTATCTTGGAGCAATTTATGCGAATGATAAACTCTGACATGGCAGTGTGGATTAAGGAGCATGATCCAGCCACAGCAGAAGAAGCAGCAAAACTTGCAGAGACATACCTAGCCGCACGCCAGGAGGCCCAGCACAGCTGTGGAGCTCGAAGTCAAAAATGGCCAAGTAAGTCTGGGGGTGAGGGTGGTCATGGCCAAGGTAAAGGGGGTTTTGTTAGAAATCAGGTGAAAGGGGATAAAACTAACAAGCAGGAAGTTAGATGTTACTATTGTGGGGAGGTAGGACATACAAAACCCTGTTGTCCATCCAGGAAGGTTAAGCATTCTGCTTTCTGTCATGTTCCCCGCCCCTACCAGCCCCAAACTTTAGCCGATGAGTCTGGACAGACCCGCCCCACAGACATACTGATACCGGTACTTGTGAATGGTCAATCGGCTAAGGCCTTAGTGGATACAGGTAGCAGTCAGACATTAGTGCAGGACAGCTTGGTTTCTGAAGATGAATATATTACCCAAGAATCCCTTAAAGTGTGCTGTGTGCATGGAGAAGTTAGGGAGTATCCGATTGCAGAGATTTACCTAACAGTGCAGGGCCAGACTTTTTTGTTGCATGTGGCCGTTGCGTCCCAGTTACCGCATGAAGTAGTACTAGGGCGAGATCTTCCCATTCTTTGCGATTTGGTGCCCAAAGTTCAGCCTTGTTATGCGGTAACTCGAGCCCAGAGTGCTATAGCCGACTTCAAGGAGATGCCGTTTGCTGGTGTTGACATTGAGGTAGCCGTAGGGAAGAGACGTACCTCGAAAAAGGAAAGGCGGAAGCGGAAATTTGAGGGTAGGGGGAAAGAGCAGGTGGAGGAGCTACCTTTGCCAGAATGCTCTCTTGATATGACAATCCCTGAGGACATAGCTGAAGTACAGAAAAATGATCCCACTTTGCAAGACTGGTTCCAGAAGGTGTCTGTAGTAGATGGTGTTAGGAAAAAGGTTGGATCGTGCTTGGTGGATGAAGAGTACATTGTGAAAAAAGGTATACTCTATCAGGTGAAAGGGGAGGTTGAAGCATTGGTAGTTCCTGAATCAATGCGTCATACGGTTATGTCTTTGGGGCACTCTGTTCCGTGGTCAGGACACTTAGGCAAGCAGAAGACGTTAGCAAGGGTGTCAAGTCGGTTTAGTTGGCCTAAAATGTATACGGATATAACAGAGTATATTCGTACTTGTACAGAGTGTCAAATGACATCAGGAAGGAAAGTTGCCCCTGCACATTTGTTACCATTGCCGGTCATTGATACACCCTTTAGTCGTCTGGGAATGGATATAGTGGGGCCCTTGGAAAGAAGTAAGAATGGAAATCGGTATATTCTAGTAATCTGTGATTATTCCACCAAATACCCAGAAGCTTTTCCCCTTAGAAATATCAAAGCTAGACAAGTAGCCAACTGTCTTGTGCAGCTGTTTTCCAGAGTGGGGATTCCTTGCGAAATCTTGACCGATCAGGGTACTAATTTTATGTCCTTGCTGTTGAAACAGGTGTATAAATTGTTGGGAATAAGGGCCATTAAGACCACACCATACCACCCCCAGACTGACGGCTTGGTTGAGCGGTTCAACCAAACCCTCAAAAGCATGCTGCGCAAGTTTGTTTCCAAGTCAGGGTCGGACTGGGACCAATGGTTACCTTATCTGTTGTTTGCTTACAGAGAGGTCCCGCAAGCGTCTACGGGTTTCTCCCCATTTGAACTGTTATACGGTCGGCAGGTGAGAGGACCGTTGGACCTGCTCAAGGAGAAGTGGGAGGGACCCAAGGATGGCATGTGCAGTGTGGTACAGTATGTGGTCCAAATGAGGGAACGTCTGGAAGAAATGACATCACTGGCGCAGGAGAACATAAGAAGAGCTCAGCAAACTCAGAAAGTTTGGTATGATAAGAGGGCAAGGGAGAGATCCTTTGAGCCTGGCCAAAAAGTGCTGCTGCTGCTACCCACCAGTGAGAACAAGTTGCTAGCTAAGTGGCATGGACCCTACGAGGTTTTGCGGAAAACGGGTAGAGTCACCTACGAGATCTCCATGCCAGAACGGGGTAAGAAAAAGCAAAACTTCCATGTTAATTTGTTGAAAGAATTCCACCACAGGAAGGAGACCGAGGCTGTGCAACTTTTCGTTCGTGTGGTTGGGGAGGAAGATGAACCAACAGAGCAGTACTTTCCAACCAGTTTCGCCCAACAAGCTGTGGATTTATCCCACCTAGAGCAACCTCAAATAGACCAGATAAAGCAGCTGGTGGATCCCAGGCTGTTTCAGGAGAAGCCTGGGTGTACTAACCTGGTACGTCATGATGTCATACTTAAGGAGGCAACGCCCGCCCGCCAGAAGAGTTACCGGATCCCTGAACGCCTGGTGACAGTGCTTAAGGATGAACTAGATATTATGCTCTCCATGGGTGTGATTGAACCATCGCTTAGTGAGTGGTGTAGCCCCATTGTTCTAGTCCCCAAAAAGGATGGAACCCTTAGATTTTGCATTGACTTCAGACAGCTGAACAGCCTGTCCAAGGTAGACCCTTATCCCATGCCAAGAATTGATGAGTTGGTGGAAAGACTGGGCAGAGCCAAATACCTATCCACTGTGGACTTATGCAAGGGGTACTGGCAGGTCCCTTTAACTGCCAGAGCCAAGCAACTGACCGCTTTTAAGACCCCCTTTGGGTTATTCCATTTCAGGGTTATGCCCTTTGGCCTGCAGGGGGCGCCAGCAACTTTCCAACGTTTAATGGACCAAATCCTGCAAGGTACCAGGGAGTTTGCTGCGGCATATCTGGATGATGTGGTCATCTTTAGTGAAACCTGGGAAGAACACTGTCAACATCTGCAGCAAGTCCTGGGGAGGATTAAGGCAGCCGGTCTTACCATTAACCCTCAGAAGTGTATAATAGCCAAGAGAGAGATCAGTTACTTGGGATTTGTGATTGGAGGAGGAGTTATCCGGCCTCAGCAGGAGAAGATAGAGGCTATCCGAAGGTACCAACCCCCCACAACTAAGAAACAGGTGAGATCCTTCCTGGGCTTGGTGGGATGGTATCGCAGGTTTATACCTAACTTTTCTGCCAGGGCCTCTGTGCTTACAGATCTCACTAGATCCGCTGCGCCCAACAAGGTGGTCTGGACGGAGCAGGGTGAGCGAGCTTTCCGGGACTTACGAGAAGCAGTATGTGGGGACTCTGTTCTGCTTAGCCCAGATTTCCAGAAGCCATTCATCCTGCAGACGGATGCCTCTGGAGTCGGACTGGGGGCGGTGTTACTGCAGGAAGTGGATGGAGATCGCAGGCCAGTGGCATTCTTGAGTCGAAAACTTTTCCCTCGAGAAACGCGCTATTCGACTGTGGAACAGGAGTGCTTGGCCATTAAATGGGCCACGGATTCCCTTCGATACTACCTGTTGGGGAGACCCTTTGTGTTAGAAACCGACCATCGAGCTCTGCAATGGCTGGAGCGTATGAAAGACTCGAATGCCCGGATTACAAGGTGGTCTCTTTCTCTCCAGCCCTACCAGTTCACTGTGAAATACTGTCCGGGAGCTAGGAACAAGGTGGCTGACTTTTTGTCCCGAATCCCAGAGGAGGTGAATGCTAAAGTGGGTCTTCGACCTGGGTTCGTGGAGGGGCAGAGCTTTGACACTGGGGACGACAGGGGTCGTCTGCAGAAGGAGGGAGAAGTGTCACAGAGCTACCCTCAGCTCTTTGTGACCCCTGGTTAGCTCTTCCACAAAACACATGAACACATACTTGGTTTTTAAAGACTCTTTATTTACCTTAGTGTACCAGCAACATGAGAGATGGATTGTCCACACAAATGTATTCACAACTGTGCTGTTGTGTCTCAGACTGGCCACCTGAGCACTAACCCTGAGGACATTTAACGTTTGTTGCAGACTGTTGATTGTCACCTGGAGCAGCATACAGGGTGGTGGCCATCTTGAATTGGGTAAAAGACTGGAATGGACTTTTCTTATGTTTTTTATACCTGTGCTGTGTTGCATCATGGGAAGTGGGAGATACCAAGTATGGTGTTAAGGGAAGGGGAATTGGGATGTTAATGTGAACTTCTTTTGATTATTGTTGAAATTCAGTGAAGTTGTGCTGTTATTTAACTTTGTGTGGTGAAGAAAATGAAGTTACTTGATCACATATTTTTAATTGATGTTTATTAGCTGTTCATGATCTTTATTACTTCCCCATGTGATTATTGGTGAGAAATGGTTGCCCCTAGGGGTATAAATTCTCACAGAAAGAAGTGATCAGGAGGGTAAAGACTGTTGGTAGTGAATGCTGTATCAACTGACTGCTGTGATTGAAGTAGTAGGCCTGATGCAAGGCTGTTTTTTTGGTATCTTGACTTTATTTTTTTTTATTTGTTTTTTTTTGTAAATTTTTCCTGCTACCTCACCTGTGAGCACCTTGCACTTTACGAAGTTGGGAGAACATAAATAAATATGAAAATGGCATTTAACGTCCTCCATGTGTTATTTTGAAGAACTTTGGATGTCCTCGTGACACCCCCGCCAGTTTCTTGACTACCTCGGTGACCTCAGCTAGGGTGGTGGACGAGTCCACCTCTGAGCCCTCAGCCTCTGCTTCCTCAATAGAAGATGTGTCGGCGGGATTGAAGAGATCCTCGAAAATATTCCTTCCACTGTCCGACGACATCCCCAGTTGAGCTCAATAGCCGCCCATCCCCACTGTAAACAGCATTGGTAGGGCACTGTTTCCTTCAGCTGTTTCCTTCAGCTTGACGGCATCCTTTACTTCCGGTGTCCACCACCGGGTTTGGGGATTGCCGCCTCGACAGGCACCGGAGACCTTACAGCCACAGCTCCGAGCAGCTGCTTCGACAATGGAGGTGGAGAACATGATCCACTCAGACTCAATATCTCCATCCTCCCTCGGGATCTGGTCTTGGCTCCGCCAGAGGTTGGAGTTGAAGATCTCTCTGACAGGAGATTCGGCCAAACGTTCCCAGCAAACCCTTACAGAACGCTTGGGTCTGCCGAGTCTGTCCAGCCTCCTCCCCTGCAATCGGATCCAACTCACCACCAGGTGGTGATCAGTTGACAGCTCCGCCCCTCTCTTCACCCAAGTGTCCAAGACATACGGCCACAGGTCAGATGAAACGACCAAAGTCGATCATCGACCTACAACCTAGGTTGTCCTGGGGCCACGTGTACTGGTGGACACCCTTATGCTTGAACAAGGTGTTTGTTATGGACAAACTGTAACTATCACAGAAGTCCAATAACTGAACACTGCCCGGGTTCAGGTTGGGGTGGCCGTTCCTCCCAATCACGCCCCTTCAGGTGTCACTGTCTTTGCCCACGTGAGCGTTGAAGTTCCCCAGTAGAACGACGGAGTCCCCAGTCGGGGCGCTTTCCAGCACTCCTCCCAAGAAGGCCGGGTACTCTCCACTTGTGTTTGGCCCATTGGACACACACGACAGTGAGAGACCTATCCCCGACCTGTAGGCGCAGGGAAGCGACACTCTCGTTCACCGGGGTACACTCCAACACATGGCGGCTGAGCTGGGGGGCTATAAGCAAACCCACACCAGCCCGTCGCCTCTCACCATGGGCAACTCCAAAGTGGTGAAGAGTCCATCCTCTCTCAAGGAGTGTGGTTCCAGAGCCCAAGACATGCGTAGGGGTGATCCCGACTATCTCTAGTCGGAACCTCACGCACAATCTCAGGCTCCTTCCCCACCAGCGATGTGATGTTCCACGTCCCTAAATCTAGGTTCTGTGTCCAGGGATTGGGTCGTCGAGGCCCCTGCCTTCGACTGCCGCCCGATCCTCTCTGCACCGGCCCCTTACGGCTCCTCCTGCTGGTGGTGAGCCCACGAGAAGGCGGTCCCACGTCACTCATTCGGGCTGAGCCCGTGGGCTTGAAGTGCCGCGCACGCTGTTACAATAAAAGCTTTGCACATAGCTAAGCGAAGTGAGGTCTTAAGCACACAATGCGTCATTTTTACCACGCTCGTGCAGACGCGTCGAGTATAAACAAGGCTTTACTCCGTGCCAGCGCGCACTCTGATCGGTAAAGGCGCAGAGACCTGTCCCAATCATCTCCAGCAGAAGCAGCCTCCCCGTTTTCCTCGTAAGCTGATATTAGTATCTAAACATTCTCTATGGTATTTTTTTAATGACACTCTTTCTCTCTCACACACACGTCTCGTTCTCACACATGTAGGCTGGTCATAAACTGTTTAGACTATTAATTAATGCTTTATTTTGAAAGTTTTTGAGTAAGAATCGTGAAATAAACACCTTATTTTGGGGATGGATTACGAGAAATCTCCCTTCGATGTTGACAGTTATGGGTCGGTCAAATGCCTGAAAGATGAGTTTATCTATTGATCTACCTGTTGAGCCACTTGTGATCCACTACTTATACCTCAAATTAGTTAAAAATGTCCCATAATCTATTGCGAGCATGCTTGCGAGACAGAGATTGTGCTCCAAACTGCGTAGAGCGAGCGAGAGACCTGTGAGAAGTGTTTAAATGTTCAGGAGGGAGATGGCCTGTGGGAAGAAACTGTTCCTGTGCCGAGATGTGGCCAGTGATCTGAAGGCGCGTTTCCATTACAGATTTTTGCAAAACGTTTGCGATATTTTCTAAATGTCAATAAAAAACGATTGCGAAATGACGTTTCCATTAGTTTCCATTAACTACGGTGGCCGAGAGGTGCAAAACAAATCACAATTATAAAAACAAAAAAACAAGTCAGAAAACACAACGACAATTCAGAAAACAAAATAACAATTCAGAAAACACAACAACAAATCTGAAAACAAATTAACAAATCAGAAAACACAAAAACAAATCTGAAAACAAATTAACAAGTCAGAAAACACAACGACAAATCTGAAAACAAATTAACAAGTCAGAAAACACAACGACAAGTCAGACAAAACGGAAAAGGTAGGTATATGTGGCGAATGGAATACTGATCGCTGATTGGACGAGACATCTGTCAATCAAGACATACAGGCAGAAGAAAGATCGATTCGCGTGTGCATGTGTAAATATTAGCTGTATCGTCTAGGCTAGGGCTATTCAATTGGCGGCCCGCGGGCCAAGTGGGGCCCGCCAATCATCTCCATGCGGCCCGAGAGCACTCCAACCTCCCCCTCCTATTTTCTGGTGGTGTGGCTAAATTTGGTTTGATATGCGCGTGGCCGCAGTGGCGCGTGCAGCTATAGCCTACGCACTGTGTGTGTACCACGAGCGCTCCGACTGACCTGAGAAAAACGTTTTCAGTCCGAATATTTCAGCAGTTAATATGTGTGTCCCGTATTTCTGTCGACTGAACCAGCGATATTAATCATTCGTTGGTTCGATTCCTATCTCCTTTTCACTAATTGGCCAAACGCGCGTGCATAACAGTAGGAAACGATTCGGATTCGTTCGGACCGTTCTGTCACTGAATCATCTGAAGCGGTTTCTCGGTCAGTAAGAACAAATAGAGAATAAAATAGCGCTGGTTTCAGTTGTTTCACTAGTTTACTTTGAACTAGGCAGCGTGGTCCAGTGGATAACCGAACGCAAGCTTAAAGGAGTTGCGTTTACTAATTAGTGGTAGGAAGATTTTAATTTGAAAAGTTTTGTTCTCCATAATATCACTAAATTAGCCGGCTAAATAGACAGCTAATATTGACACATACACATGCGAATCAATCTTTCTTCTGCCGCAGGCGCAGTCTGCTGTACTTTCTGTATGTCTTGATTGACAGATGTCTCGTCCAATCAGCGATCAGTATTCCATTCGCCACATATACCTACCTTTTCCGTTTTGTCTGACTTGTCGTTGTGTTTTCTGACTTGTTAATTTGTTTTCAGATTTGTCGTTGTGTTTTCTGACTTGTTAATTTGTTTTCAGATTTGTTTTTGTGTTTTCTGATTTGTTAATTTGTTTTCAGATTTGTTGTTGTGTTTTCTGAATTGTTATTTTGTTTTCTGAATTGTCGTTGTGTTTTCTGACTTGTTTTTTTGTTTTCATAATTGTGATTTGTTTTGCACCTCTCGGCCACCGTAATTAACAGATGTTATGCGACTAAAACATCTTTTTTTCCTCTCGCGATAAGTCATTCCAAAAATCATGGCAACGGACGTTGGTAGGTTAACCTATATCACAGCCACCGTACTAGACATTATTATTTTTAATGGAAGGAGACGTGATGTGTTATCCAAGCATTAATGGCACGGAAAGACACAGAGTTCCTGGGTGTTTCTCCCTCAATTCTGCTCCGAGGTCTTTTTTGATTGTGGCATTTCTTTGTTGTTTAGAGTCCAGTAGGCTATTCCTTTAATTATTGTTTTTTTTTATGAATTTAATAAAGAACTCTGTCTCGTATTATGTCTAAACGGTCAGTGTACTTGCATTCGTTTTCATTTAACCCGTAATTGCAAAATGAAAAATTAACGATTGTTATATTTTTTAAATGCAAAGTTGAACACCAACATTTTAGTTTGACCACACCAATGCTGAGCTGTATATATATATATATATATATTGGCCTACAGAAAGGGGATCCTTTCAAATTGCCTGAAAAATCCTTTTTCGAATTGCCTGAAAAACCTCCTCATGCGAGTGTAAAAACTTTTTTGCGATAAATGGGAGTTTGATGCAGGAGGTGATGGTGAATGTGTGAAGTGCAGATCAGAGTGGGTGAGTGGTGTGAAAGATGGCTTTTCAAACCTGTCTGTTGCTTTGTGTCATTAAACTGGTGTTAACTTGCATTTGTCTCTTTTCTCCTTAGACCCGATGCCACTCAAAGAGGATAGTGAAGTACTGAATGAAATAGAGGAGAGAGATCAGTATGAGAGAAATCATGATTCGACAACTGGAGAAAAACGGTTTAGTTCTTCACAGACTGAGAAATATTCCTCACAAAAAAAAGCCCAACAAACAGAAACTAAAAGTTATTTCATCTGCCCTCATTGTGGAAAGAGTTTCACTAAAAAGGGAACCCTTAAAGCCCACATGAACATTCACACTGGAGAGAAGGCTTTCACCTGCCAACACTGTGGGAAGAGTTTCACTACGAAAGGAATCCTTAAAGGCCACATGATGGTTCACAGCAAAGAGAAGCCGTTCACCTGCCCTCAGTGTGGAAACAGTTTCACTCAAAAAGGAAGCTTTAACAGGCACATGAGAATTCACACTGGAGAGAAGCCTTACATCTGCAAACTGTGTGAAAAGAGTTTCACAACAGAACTAAACCTGAGGTATCACGTGAACAGTCACACTGGAGAGAAGCCGTTCACATGTGATCAGTGTGGAAAGAGTTTCAGACACAAAGTAACCCTTAAAAAGCACCTGAGGACTCATTCAAGAGAAGACCGTTGTATATGTCATCAGTGTGGAATGAGTTTCACAGATATAAATCATCTTACGGCGCACATAATAACTCACACCGGAGAGAAGCCTTTCATGTGCTATCACTGTGGAAAGACTTGCTCAAACAAAACAAACCTTGAGGTTCATATAAGAGTTCACACTGGAGAGAAGCCTTTCACCTGCCCTCAGTGTGGAAAGAGTTTCAGATACAAAGGAAACCTTCAGACGCATATAAGAGTTCACACTGGAGAGAAGCCTTACACATGTCTTGAGTGTGAAATGTGTTTCACGTATAAAAGGGACCTGAAGCGTCATTTGGAAACTCATTCTGGAATTGAGTGTTCCTCAATCTGGCAAGAAGTTTAGAAAAAGAAGCAAAGTCATTTATTTGTGTATTCACTCTGGAAGTAGGAAATTAAACTCCACCATTGAAGAAAAATGTCCAGCTTTCCGTGTTTTCACTGTTATACTGTAGGGGGTGCAATGACATCTTCTGAACAAGTATTGAATCTCTGGATCAAGACGCATGATATTACTTGTTTCTGCTGCCTCTTCACGAATGTAAGCATGTGCTTTTGTAAAATAACACAATCAACAGCATATAAATCAAAACTGCCTAATGTTACAGAATGAAATGTCGACCAGGACGAGCTATAGAACTGTGAAACTTTGTCGTGGTGATGGACTCGATCTACTCCTTTTGTTTTGGTCATCGCTTTGAAACCGATCTGGATGTAGTCTTTGACAAACACATGATTTTTCTCATTTTTTTGCTCAAAAACTTAGTTTCTTTTATTAGACTTCCACACATTCAAGTGTTGATAAAAAAGGAGTCCATAGAACAAAAATGTTTTTTTGTTTAAAAGCTCGTGCTCTGTTCCTCCTTTTGATATATTGCATGTTCAGATATTCATACAACAAAATATTCTGGGGGCCATGAAACTTTTGTGAAAATTATCAAAAATTTTGCCATCACAGTTACAGATAAATGAAAAAAACAGGTAGATGTGAGACTATTTTTGTTAGTGTGGAGTTTAAAATGGCACAAGGCAGTTCGTATCAAGTTTAAACCTCGGACTTGGAAGTCTTTTATTTTACTGTTCTCATTGTTATTATTTTTCGTACATTGTTCGCTCTGTATAACATTTCCCGTGACAACCTAATAAACAAAGTTTGCAAATTGAAACAAGTAAATGCATGGTCACGAATATTAAATAATTACACTTAATGTCAATGGGCTACATAGTCTGATTAAAAGGAGTAGAATTATTGCAAAAATGAAAGAATACAGGTAATTTATTGGAAGAGACCCATTTATCTCCACCAGAACATAAGAAACTAAAGAAACTGGGTTAACAAACTGCACATAGAAAGATTGTTCATGATGTCTGCCATCATATTCCCGTCTTGTCAACACCATGAAAGTTACGTTGCTGTGTAGAACAGCCAGTGGTGGTTTGGGGCGAAGAGCGGGTTTGCAACACTACCAGGTGTCAGTGTGGCTGTTGTACTGCGATGCCCACCATGTCAGAGTACAACAGGCTGTTGTACAGAGATGCCCACCAAGTCCCCTTTCCCTCCAACTTTTGCGTTTGCCCCTCCGCGTTTGCTCTTTAGGTCGGCCATGACGGTAAACCGGAACCGGCCGGGTGTTTCCCCAGAAGTGCTTCCCCGGGGGACTATGCGCTGAATTTTTGGTTCCGACTTAGTCACCCGGTGACATGTGTAAGCCTATATAAAATGGAGACTGACGTCACCAGTCGAAATAGCTACCTCTAAAAGCTGTGCCCCCAATACCTGTACCCCCCGAAGCTGTTTTTTATGTCAATGTTTGATGTCAGTTTGATGTATTTTCAACATCAATTGCCTGCTTAATCTCACAGAGACCCTGTGGTCAATCCTCAAAAAGCGAGTGGACGAATTGTGATCATGTCCACACTAATAAGGCAAGAATGGATCACAATCAGTGAGGATTTCACCCAGAAGCTGTTATCCAGCATGCTGGAGTGCATCGAAGATGTTATAAAGAAGGATCAACAATGTAAATATTGATACTTTGACAATATAGAATATATTTTCCAACAAAAGCTTTTCCAACTAAGGAAATGCTTATTGTTTTCCTGTATATCATAAAAAAAATCTTTGAATAAGAATAAAAAAAAGGTTTCAAAAGAAAATAAATGTTGTTTATGTGTGTTTAACAGTGAGATTAAACACACACACACACACACAAAATTAGTATTAATTTTGCACTATTGATAACTCATTGATACTGTATTCATTGTTGCATTTTTTAATCTTTGGCCGGAAATTAGTTTTTAATTAGATTGACAACCCTTTATTGTTATAATGTGTAATTGGTTACTGGTTTCTGCACACCAATATGAGTATTTAGCTATTATATCTCACCCCTGCTGGAAAAACGCTCTATGCTGGTTTGGTGCTGGTTTAGCTGGTGGACCAGCATGGTCTTGCTGGCGATGCTGGTCAACCACCATGGTCTCATTAATGATGCTGGTTGCTGCTGATGCTGGTCAAACAGATTTTTTTGTGACAACCTTAAGGGTACCTACCTACACTTAATTACCAAGTAATAAAATAAAAACATAGAGGAGCAACACATAACATGTGCTAGACAGATGTTGTGTTATGAGTGTATGTTACTTTTTTTCAGTAGAAACAAATAAATACATTCAAATAGCACTCCATGCTTCACTTTTTCCCTGCTCTTCTTAACAGGAACAGAAAAATCTTAAAGGGTCAAAAAAAAAAAAAAAAAAAAAAAAAAGCACCAGTTAGTTCTCAGATCATTTATTAATGATAATGTATAGGTTTTAATCAGGTTTTGTTTAAACTCTTTAATATCATTGATCAGCATTCATTTAAATATGTATTAGACTAAGAATTTTGAACGCAGCTGATATTTGGTGCATTATTATTTGTAGGTCAATTTCTACGCACACTTCAGATTTTACTGCGTGAATAAGACTTTTATTTTGGGGTGGAATGATGACGTCATACGGCTGCGCCGCGCTCCTGCATCTGTTGTGATTCTGCTTAAGACAGGTTTGTGTTTTAAGCATTTAAAGTGTTTAAATCAATTTAATCGTTTTTACAAGCTATTTAAAATAAATAATTAATATTGAATGTAACATTACAATAGGTTGTCTAACATTAGTGACCGTTATTTGACTGCTCTTATCCCTGTTCTGGATGGGCTATTCCCACAACAACGCTCTGAAAGAAACGGCAACTAAACCCAGATAACCCAACGTTTTATTATAACAGTATCCTCATTATAATGTCGTGTATGACAGCTCCAATCATAGTTATTAATGTGCATGGCTGTTTGAACTGTGTGCCACAGATGACAATCTTGCGCTGGTCAGTGTTTCACTCACTGAGACTGACTTAAAGGGCACCTATTATACAAAATCCGTCTGAACATAAATGTATGTTGGCAGTGTGTGAGCAAAACCACCCTAGAGTGATAAAAATTCAGCAAGTGGGTTTTTTACAATCTCCAAAAATCATAAGCACTCTCTCAGAACGAGCTGTTCTGAGATCCAGCTATTAGTGACGTAGAAAAGGAGAAAGGGTTTTGATTGACATTGTGATTGAGGCATAGACTCCTCCCTCGGTGATCTGTGCAGATTCGCCATTGTTGTTTCAACGACAGCCGGACCGCTGTTCTGAAGATTTGTGATTCCTTCCAGAAAATGTCTCGTAAGAAACATAAGTGTTCTGTTGCGGGCTGTAATACTGTGCATAGTTCTGTGTACTCGCTTCCGACATCGGAGCCTCTGAAAAAGCAGTGGATGGATTTTATTAATGAAGGAAATGCGCCTCTTACACTCCCGAAGTACGTTTACGTTTGCTCAAATCATTTTGAGAGTGACTGTTTTTTGAACGAGGGTCAATTTAAAGCAGGTCTTGCTTCAAAATTAATCCTCAAGAGTGGATCGTTCCCTACTGTTCGCGATCCAACGACACCTCCCGAAGAAGTAAGTGTATTTTAATTTATACCTTTTAAGTAACCACTCGTTTGCATATGTTTATGAAGTATTAAAAAGTCTGTTTTCGGAAAAAACAAGATATCAAAATTATTATTTTTCTACAAAGGCCAGCACATCGACACGAAGCTGTAGGGATTTTGGCGTGCAGACACAAACATCACAGCTGTGCAGTGTTGGTACACAACTATCAATGAGGACGCTACAAACTCACCACAGGAGTATCAGTATGTTGATGTTTTTAACTATACTTATATTACATAATATACAATATAGTATTATACGTTTTTTCTTAAATAACTGAATTTTTATATTCATTTTCTGTAAAGTTTATTTAAAAATGAAGCAATATACAAATGCATTTCAGTTGAATTGAATACCCACGAAAAAGAAAGTGAATATTTCCTGACGCTTTGATAAATTGTATATTTCAGGTGTCCAGACAGAGACAACATTGGCAAATTTTGATGATACTACAAAAGTAGTTTCGCATACAGCTGTTGCGTCTTCCACACCCCTCAAGACTTCATCAAAGAGACCATGTCTGGTCCTTGAGGAAGATGAAGATATCCTACAGGAATGCTCTACAATAATAACTGCACAAGAGAGTGATGTCACAGAGGCTGAAACATCAACAACAGAGCAAAAAGACTTCTCGTAAGTTTATATTATATTTTAGAAAAATGTTTGCTTTTAATTATAACATAACTAATTTTTATGTAGTGTTTATATTGATTTTTTTTTATTTTTTTTTTGATTGTTTTTTTTCTTCAGGTCACTAGCATCCAGCCCTATTCAGAAAATCTGTAAATATATTGTCTATGAGACATGTATCATGGAACTGTTTGAGATGTGCCCGGTATGTCATAGAAGCTGTCATACAAGATCACAAAGGATTGGAACTTTTCTACGTGTTGAACAACTCTGCCACCATTGTCAGTTCACACGTAAATGGAGCAGTCAGCCGATTTTGGGCAGTACTCCAGCTGGAAACCTTCACCTTTCTGCTGCTGTGTATCTCAGTGGTGCTTCATTTGTGACAATTGAAAAGGTAATAGTAACATAAATTATTAATAGCTTTGCAGGTACACAAGACTAAACATTTACAATGTATAATTATTATGTTTATTATTTTATAGTTTACCAGTTTTTCTCTATTTGTTGTCAGATATTTGCAGCTATGAAGTTACATCTTTTCAAGTACGACACCTTTCGTCGCCATGCACGAATGTGCATTGAGCCTGCTATTGTTCACAAATGGAGAAACTGGCAGGATGAGATGCTACAGCAGTTAGCTCAAAGGGAAAAGGTCATTGTTGGAGGAGATATGAGGGCTGACTCACCAGGTACATTGTGGAAAAAATGTACATTGTAATAATAAAATGTCTTGTAGGGATGGGACGATAACCGGTTTCACTATAAACCGTGATAAAATGTACTGACGGTTAGTATTATCGTTTAAAATGTAATTATCATTAAAACCGTGTTTGATTATCGCGATTTTAATAACTCCCTAAATCCTGATGCAGGCGCGCAGAACACAATATTTTTTTAATTACTATTCGAGAAGGAATGGCGGAAGGTAGTGACCGTGCTCAGGAGATTTTTCAGCCTTTTAAGAGGACCAAATCTGAGGTGTGGTCATATTTTGGGTTTTACAAAAGTCCTGAGGGAAACTTGATCGAGGATGGTCACCCTGTCTGCCGAACAAAAAGTCACTGCAATAGAAACTAGGGCTGCAACTAACGATTATTTTGATAATCGATTAATCGGACGATTATTTTTTCGATTAATCGATTAATCGGATAAAAAAATTATATTCCATTTTTTTGTTTATTATAACAAAATAAAACCCTAAAAACCACACTCTTTTGTGTGTTAAACAATCTACTTAATACAGACAACTTCATTATAAAGAAAAACAACAAATAAAAAATATATATATGACCATAACCTATGACAAAAATGCTATTGTAAACTAGATTAGTGGATAACTCAGCAAAACTTAGCCAAGAAATATCCCAAGTGCACAATAATTTTATAAAATCTGAACATTTAGTGAAAAAAACATTCCTTAGTGGGGAACAAATAAGAGACAATAAGTGTAGCACTAACTCTGGTAAAACGTACACATTGCTCTTTGTATTGTTGTTATACATTCATGAAAAACATCGTAAAAATCAGATGCACAACTGTTTTAAATGTAAAGCACAGCTGTTTAGTGAGGAAGCAAAATATAATAGATAGGACAGAACAAGAAAGGCTATTAATAAGCTTTCATTGCGCAAAAGTATTATGACATGATCATGAAAGAGCTGCACAAAGTGCTTATGGGCATCACGAGCGCTGAATGATGCGCTTGAAGCACGGAGTCACAGGGCGGCGCGCAGCTCTTCAGTGTCCGCCGCATTAAAGTTAAAAGCACCAAGGAAAGAGAAAGACATATTGACTGTGTATTATACAGTATCTATGCAATAGTTTATTAAGCCTTTTCTTTTAACAGTTTTAAATTTCAGTTAGGCTACTGTGCACGTGAAGAACAATTATAGAGCGCCGACTCTACTCTAGTGTTGTGATCTAACAGACACTCAGTAGAAAGTGATTAAGTTACAGCAATAAAAGTCTAGCAAGATAGAAAAACCATCATAGACCTTTATCTACGGATCAATTATAATAATAACATTGAATCATTGGAAAGAGATCATCATGTTAACTGTTGTAACGAGACGCGCTGTTTGAACACCGAATAGAAAATGACTGACAGCCGCAGTGGAGGGAAAAGCTTAGGTTAACTTGAATTTAATGACTTAAATATACATTTCTATCTCACATTATACTATAGTATGGCTTCATAGAGTATACACGATTAACGTAGGTCACCTATTTTGGTTTCAAAACGGCGAATTTACCGAAAGGTGAATGATTTTCGTGTATGCTGAATATTAATAGCGGTTTCCTGATGCCCGCAAATTAGTTCAAACTCACGGAATCAAGAGCGCGCATGCGAGACAGAAGATAATGTGCTCCAAAACGTCCGTGTTGCGCGCGCGAGACAGGGTAGAGCGGCGAGGGAGAGAGACTGCATGTGCGCCTCATGAAGCGCATGTAAGAAGCGCATGTTCCATGTAAACAATCCCCGTGACGTAATCAGACCAACTAATCGATAATGACATTCGTTGACAACGATTTTCATAATCGATTATAATCGATTTTATCGATTAGTTGTTGCAGCCCTAATAGAAACACTTCAAATCTGCCGAGTCGTCTTGTGTGATCATCACCCGAACGCAAGGCAAGTTAACTTTGACCTCAATACCAAAAATACGTCTGGGAAACAATTGGGCACGAAATGTTGTTTTGAGTTGAAACATTTTATGTCACTCACTTGAAGTAGACGTCAAGCTTCCGCGAAGAAAAGTTCGTAGCAAGTGGCTTTGAGCCAAAGACGAACGAACAACTTCAAACAAGACTATTATTAAGAGTGATATTTTAAGGGATAGTAAAGTATAGTTACATCACGTATTAAACCGATTTTATTTTTACCACATAATTACGGGGACATATTGAATTGATAATGAGATTAGCTAATGTTTTAAATCTTACCTGTTTATGAATTCATTTTGTAAAACAATCGTCCAGACGAGATATATCACACCAATATTATCAAACTCTGTAAGCAATAAATCAACTCTGATTTCATTTTTGCAATACAATCAAAAACCGGAGACGCAAGACGGCAAGTTGTATTTGAATGAAACAAGAGCGCGCGTCCGTTGTGATATGGATGTGCGCTGTGTAATAATGTGTTGCTATTGACGACGGGCATTATACAGAAGCAAATGCCATAGAATAGAATCTTGCTTAAAAAAACTGCATAGAGAGACTTGTTTTATTTGTTGTTTGTTGATTTTCAATTATAAAACTTGTTGAAATGTTTTCAGTGTGAGCAGTTCTTTTTTAACACTTTCAAAAAATGTTAACAAAACCGTGATAATATTGATAATCACGATTATTTTGGACACTATAATCGTGATATGAAATTTTCATACCGTCCCATCCCTAATGTCTTGTGTAGACAAGGCACATTGTGTAACAAGAGATTATGTATTTTTGTTTTTGAAGGGCACTCTGCCAAATATGGCAGTTACACAATGATGGACCTGGAAACAAACACCGTTGTTGATGTACAGCTCGTCCAGGTAAATTAGCTGAAACCCTTGATGCAACATCTTTAAAAAACTTGTATACTTTAATTTTAAACGAAAAAAAAAATGTATTTTTGAACACTTGTTAGAGTAATGAAGTGGGAGGAAGTTACCACATGGAAAAGGAAGGATTGATGAGAGGTCTTGACTTTTTGGATACTCGTGGTGTGACTCTGGACTGCATTGTGACTGACCGACATCCGCAAATACAAAAATTTCTCAGGGAACGCAAAGTCAACCAATTCTATGATGTCTGGCACATGGAGAAAGGTAAAAAAAAATTTCAAATTTTTTACAGACTAATAATTGTGATGAAAATATATTAGCGGATGATTATTTTTTTGTGGAACATTTATATATATATATATAAATATATATATATGTGTGTGTGTGTGTGTGTGTGTGTGTGTGCATTCATATTATATAAACAACACCATTCCATTTTATTTAATTACACAATGCCCGACTTATTGTGAGTGTTGTTTTGTTTGAATGTTTTTGAAAACTCCAGGAATTTCAAAGCAGCTAGAAAAAGTGTGCAAGTTGAAGGGTTGTGAGAAAGTACGTAAATGGTTGCATAGTATAAAAAACCACATCTATTGGACTGCAGCATCATCAAGCAGTGGACCTGAAAGAGTGGCCAAATGGACGTCTATGCTAAACCATATTCAAAACAAGCACACACATGAAGACAGCAATTTTCCAGCATGTCTACATGGAACAAGCAGAAGTCGAGGCACAAAAAAGTGGATAGCTGCTGGTATGTGGTCTAAATAAGCAATATTTACTTTTATTAAAAACTGTATGCAGACCATGTATTTATTCTATTTTAATTTTTTTTAAAAAATACATATCTTACTATAATAACACTTACAATAATTTAGGAACACTGCCATATCTCAAGTTGGAGAGAGTTCTCTCCAACAACAGAATTTTGAAGGATGTTGCTAAACTAAGTCCACACTACCAGACTTCTTCAATCGAGGTTTTCCACAGTGTAATACTACGGTTTACACCCAAAAATGTGGTATTTTCATTTTTAGGAATGTTGTGCAGGTAATGTTGATATTTTTTTTGTAACAATTTCAATTATACATAAACTGTAGACATTTTATTTTGAAAATGTTTTTTTTTTGTGCTTTCAGACTATACCTGGCTGCACTACATTACAATGAGAATGCCGGGCGTCCTCAAGCCACAACAGCATCTGGTCTACCGGTGTTCAAAGTGACCTTTCCAAAAGCCAAGAAGGGAGAATACCGGGTCAGAGAAGTAAAGACACAAGCAACCTTCAGTATGTATAAAATAACAAAATTAAAACAAATGTTTTTTTTTGGCATTTTTTCTTACAAGGTATTTCAAAAATCAATATTTTAACAATTGAAAAGTAAATAAAATGTTATGTTGCACAGGATATGTGGATGACCTGCTGGACCTCATATTTGATAAGGTCTTCGTTGATCCTGCACCATTTTTGGATGATGTTTTGAGGATTCCAATACCACCAGTATTGTGTGCAGAGTATGACCAGCCAGAGAAGGAGGAGGCCATCTCTAGTAGGCTATCTAGGTTCAATCAATAGGTGGTCGAAAACCTACATAACTGCCCTGTGCATCAGGAAACTCTCTTCGAATCCTCAGGACCACACAGGCTGGAATCACAACTCGAATTTTTCGTCCAAGGAAACCCCAGCACCAACTCACAAAACTCCGATAAGCTAAAAATCTGTAACGTCTAAGACAAACACAAACATATACACACACACAGGCACATTCTCAAAATAAGGTTCAGGAATTTTCCTGTGTTTTTTTTTTCTTTTCATATATATCTTTCATTTGTTGTCTGGAGTTGTAATTCTTGATTTGTAATTGATTTATGGCTAAGTTATTTTTAAGATTAATGTCCTTTTATTAAAATTATTTTATTTTTAATCTAATTTGTATATGTCAGTGTCTTTATACATAATGTAAATAAAGGAATAAAAAAGAATATGCAATTTGTTGTGAAATTATTTGAAGCTAGACTATGTTTTGTTTCCATTATAATTCCCTTTTAATATAACCTTTTAAATATTTGATTAAAAACTCAACGATTTGAACTTCTTTGAAGAATTAGATAAATTTGTATTAAATGTGTTAATCAGTTTAACCCTCAGGTGCTCTTCGTTTCGGAGTCACACTTGTTATCTTCCCGGTCAAAAGTGACCGGACACCTAAAAATGAAACTTTCTCCATCCCAGTAAAACCAATGCAATTTATTTTTGTTCTATAATATTTATTCTTTTTAATTTAGTATTTTGAGACAGTTTGATTGAATTTATTAATATTTATGCAATATTTATGGTTTATTTTTGCCATGGAAAAGTATATATATTTTTCTAAATATATATAATTTTTTTTTTTTAAATTATGAATGCAGTATTTTAGTATACTATAGAGTCTTGGCCTTCAGAAAAAAAATATTTTTTGAAGAAAATTAGCACCATCTAGTTACAGTATAGAGAAAAAGCGTAGAATCATGGTGTAATCACTAGCCTTCGTTTCGGAGTCACACTTGTTATCTTCCCGGTCAAAAGTGACCGGACACCTAAAAATTAAAAGGAATTTAATTTAATAAAAAAAGGAACACCTAAAAGGAAACTTTCTCCATCCCAGTAAAACCAATGCAATTTATTTTTGTTCAGTTATATTTTTTCTTTTTAATTTTGTATTTTGAGCCAATTTGATGTTACTTATTAATATTTATGCAATATTTATGGTCCATTTTTGCTATTGAAAATAATACAAACTTTTTTATATATATACATTTTATTTTTTTATTTTTTTTAAGCAGTATTTTAGGTTAAAATAGAGACTAGGCCTTCCAAAAAAAATTTTTGAAGGCAGATTAGCGCCGTCTGGTAAGAGTATGGAGAGAAAGCGTAGAACCATGTTGTAACCACTAGATGAAATGTACAGTTCTCTATGGAGAGGCATGTGAATTCCCCAGCTGTTCATGGACACGTTTACTTATTTTTTTTTGTTATAGGTGTGTGTGTGTGTGTTAATTTCAGTGTTGAAGTTAGTGTCACCCCTTCACTGCTGTGAGCTTTTCCTGCATTATGACTGAATTATTGAATAGATTTCACATATTCTCACAACATTGCTCTATTACAGACACAGTGGTTCATATGTGTGTGTTTATTTGTGCGTGTGTGCGTCTGTTTGTGAGTGTGGGTGAGTGTCAATATCACAATCTTGATGTTTTAGAGTGTCGCCCCTTCATTGTTGAGCACTTTTTTCTGCATCATGGCCAATTTGTAGATTGCAAGTTGTAGATTGTTGTTTTTGTCAATTTCCCATTCATTTCCTATGGTCGGTCATGTTTGACAGAAGAGCAGAAGTGTATCTCATTTTTTTAGGACCACTTAAAGTGCTTGAATCATGACCTCAATTTTTTTGTGTGTTCACATACATGTTACCATAAAAGTCACGAAGTTTCGTAATTTTCTGATGAAGCAGTGATTTTTTAGAAATTCAAAACTGATTTTGTGTATAAAAGTGTGTGTGTGTGTGTGGGTGGGTGGGTATGTCTGTTTTGCACTCTTGATGTTTTAGAGTGTCACCCCTTCAATGCTGAGCACTTTTTTTCTGCATCGTGGCCGATTTGTAGATTGTACACACAAAAATTCTCAAAGTTTTTGTGTTTTTGTCAATTTCCCATTCATTTCCTATGGTCGGTCATTTTTGACCGAAGAGCACAAGTGTGACTATTTTTTTTACGACCACTTAGCATGCTCGGATCATGACCTCAATTTTTTTGTGTGTTCACATACCCACTGGAATAAAAGTCACCAAGTTTCGTAACATTCCGATGAAGCTGTGATTTTTAACATTTCAAAACATAAATTTTTTCGGTCAGAAATGACCGAAGAGCACCTGAGGGTTAACTCACTGTTGTATTCCACGAAGTCGTATGGGACCATAGTCAGCCCTGTAAATGTTAAAAGCGTTTTGTAAAGAAAACACATTGAAACAAACAGGATCCATTCCGGGATGGTCTACCATACATGATGGAGTGACTTGAAGTTGTTTCATCCGTCTTGTAACCTTCGATACAACAAATAGCGACTATTGTATGTCACGTGTTATTTTTTGCAACAATTAAAATTGTAAATACATTAATACCTTTTCTATCTCTCTGCAGCATATGTTTTCTTGTTCTGTCGCCATCTTCTCACATTTGCCACATAAACACCTGTACGAGAAGTGTAAACAGGTCTCTCGCATTAATTTAATTTTGTTTGTAGGTAGAAAACGATATTAGCGTTATTTATGTTTGTATTTTAAAAAAAATTGCGTGAACGTTTTCACAGTTTGTGTGTGTGTGTGTGGGTGTGGGTGTTGCACATCCATTATAACTAAAAGAGGACGCGATGACAACTCAATGGGTACATAAATGTATCAAATAACCATTCCGAGACGTCCTGGTCCATTCTCGATCGTGTTTCTTCAACCGGAGTCTCTTCGTCATCTGGGTCGGACTCTGGTTCAAACATGTATGGCCGAATGCCATACACAATTGCGGGTCTATCACTCTCGGCCATTATCGTTCTACCGACTGTTTATTGCCATTGGTATGCAAGTTACGCCCACATCCAGCAGCAGGGTGGGGATATGCAACTAATTTGCATTTAAGGTCGTCCGCCTCAAAACAGCTTGTTTCAAAACAGGTCCCAAAAATGACATATTCAAATGGTTATAATAAATAAACGGTGGGGTATTTTGTGCTGAAACTTCACAAATACATTCTGGGGACACCCAAGACCAATACTACATCTTGTAAAAGGGGGCATAATAGGTGCCCTTTAAGTTATTGGCGTCCCACAAAAATAAAGGTTTACAGTAACGGACGCGACTGTTAATACGTTATTCGTAGTGACCCATGATAGATGTATTTAGTGTCTTTCCTAGAATTGGCAGTTTATGACCATAAACCACATGAAGTAGCACTCAGTGGCACATTCCAGATAATAACAGTCATTGAAACAATGTTAAATCAACGTTCAATTGTCAACATTAAGTCATTGAATCAACATTGAACTCTGATGTTGATTCTGCATCATTTTGCACCCTCACAGCAAAAAAATGTCAGGAGATTTGTCACCATGGGTGTTAAAATTATCACTTTCCGGGTGAACATACAGGTCCATCTTTGCTAGTGTTAAAACAACACTGACGATAGTGTTTATTTTTTAAACACTGTGTTAGTGTTTCATTTAATCACTCAAGGTGTTAGAAATTATTACTCTTAAATATACACATTTAACACTTTATGGTGTTTAATCACACAACTCCAGTGTATTTTTTTATGTTGATTTAATGTTTATAATTTATACTTATTTTAAAATGGTAATGCAGATGAAGTTTAAAAAAATTAAACTTTTAAACCCGAAGATATTTTTCCAAAAACCAAGTTACTATGAATTTATTTTAACATTTATTAAAATTAAAATTTTTCAAACATACAATTGAATAAGACAACTCTCCAATGCAATACCATCTTATTATTTAAAAGAATAATTTCACTTTGAAATAAACACATCACTCTTTATTACTCTTAAAAAACTTTATTTCAAAACAATCCAAAAAGTCTGGGATCATAGTAGAATTCTGTTCACTGTAAAGTTAAAAATAAAGGCAAAATGTAAACAGTTGTTTCAAACAAACTATTTTTTTTATTAACGAACAAGCACGTTTACATTATAGGTTAATTTTTTAAATAAACGATGAATGCACAATATATGGATTTCTGTCATCAGAATTATATGATGTGATCAAATGGTGTTTAATACTTAAGTCCTGAACATATCAGTGAATGTGAGTCCTGTGTCAGTGAAGTTAATTCAGTACCTTTGACTTTGCAACAGTACAGCAGTGCTTGAGTCAAAAACATTCAGCAGATGAAAAACAGTAGCAGGATATGAGTGGATCAGCTGTATCCAGTCGCTAACAGTAAAGTTCAGTGCAGTTGTTTCACAGAGCAGAAAAGGTTGTGCAGATCCAACTTTAGTGAAAAATCGTGTAGTACTGGGTACCTAGAACACAAAACCAGATCATTTACACATTTGTGTTTCATAAATACAGCAAGTTTAGGGTGAAAAAAAGTTCAATCATCGACTCAAACAAAAAAACATTTTTGTTTGATTAAGACTTGAATTTACTGATTTCCAAGTAAATCGAAGATTTAATTAATTAAAAAAATGTAATTCTGTCATTAGTTATTCACCCTCATGTTGTTCCAAACCAGTAAGAGTTTTGCTCATCTTCGAAACACTTAAAGGGTTAGTTCACCCAAAAATGAAAATTCTGACTAATTATTTACCCTCATGTTGTTCCAACCCCGTAAGAATTTCCTTCATCTTCAGGACACAAATTAAGATATGTTTGATTAAATCTGAGCTATCTCACTCCTCCATAGCCTTCTAAGGGATTGAAACTTGGCGGCCAAGAAAAGTTATTAAAGACATTGTAAAAATAGACAGAGTGACTACAGTGGCTCAACCTTAAGTTTATCAAGTGACAAAAATACTTTTTGTATGCAAAAAAAAAAAAAACTAAAAATATTAAAATTAACTATTCATTTTCTTCTGCGTGGGCCTGAGCAAGTTAACAGTGTAACAGTGCAGCGCTTCTGTGTTGTACGTCACACACACACACACACACACACACACAACCAGCGTCGGCCAATAGTGAGCCTGTGTGTGACGTACAACACTGAAGCACTGTTACACTACGAGAACCATCTCAAGGCCCACAGAGAAGCATGCATAGTTAAATAAAGTCGTAATTTCTGTTTGTTTTTGGCACACAAAGTATTCTCGTTGCTTGATAAACTTATGATTGCGCTTCTGTAATCACTTGGACTATTTTAACAATATCTTTAATAACTTTCTGGGCTGGCAAGTTTTGATCCCTTAGAAGCCTATGGAGGAGTGAGATAGCTCAGATTTAATCAAAAATATCTTAATTTGTGTTCAGAAGATGAACGAAAGTCTTACAGGGCTGGAACAACATGAAGGTGAGTAAATACTGACAGAATTTACATTTTTGGGTGAACAGTCCCTTTAATGAAGATATTTTTAATGAAATATAAGATCGGTGTTCTCTTCTTGTGGCTTTGTAATGTTGGGGGCAGGTGATGGGCAGAGATTTCTACTTGTCAAATCAAGAAAACCATTGATTAGAAATCTTATTTAAGTATATATATATAAATA
>NW_024121187.1:0-135000 GCF_016745375.1 Pimephales promelas
GTCCATCCATCGCAAGGCTACAAATGTTCTTCTCCCAAAAAGATCCACCAACGCAGTCCAGAATCACATCGACTCCCTTCCCTAAAGGAAAATACACAATTCGTTTCAATGCATTCATTGCAACATTTAACAAAGATATTTAGTGCACCAAAATGATTGACCTTCAGTGAATTGCAGCACTTTTTCTGAGAAATCCTCCTCTTTGTAATTGATTCCCAGAGCTGCTCCAATCTGCTCTGCAAATGTTAACTTTTCAGGGCTCCCTGTTGTTACTACTGGAATGGCACGGCATAAGCGAACCAGCTGAATGGCAGCGGTGCCGACTCCACTCGCTCCAGCATGAATCAGTACCGTCTCATTCGGCTTCACTTTGGCTAAAAAAAATATAAAAAAAAGGCAGCATATGGGAATATGGTGGGCATAAAAAGCATTCATAAGCTGACATTGTTACCTATGAAGTGCAGAAGTTGGTAGGCAGTCAGCCAGGCCTCAGGAAGAGCTGCGGCTTGGTGAAGATTGAGGTTTGACGGAACAGGCATGATGAGTTCTTCTGGAACAGCAACATATTCTGCATAGCCGCCTCCTCCGAGCAAAGCCATCACTTTACTTCTCAGCATCCAGTTCCCCTTGACCCCAGGACCGATGTCAGCGATCACCCCGCTGGCCTCCAGTCCCAAGGTTTCACTCTCTCCAGGGGGAGGTGGGTAAAGACCCTTCTTCTGCATGTCAATTAAAAACTGCCATCAGTGCGGTTGAATTTGAACAGGACACAAACTTGGGCAGGATTTGTGGTTCACCTGTAGAAGATCAGCTCTGTTTAAAGCGGTAGCGGACACTCTGATGAGGAGCTGGCCATCTTTGGGTTCAGGCCGAGGAACATGTTTCACACCCAGTTTCCCAGCCTCGTCAACACAAACTGCCTGCATTGACTAGAAAATGAGAAGAAATACAAGCTATCATGCTTTTTTATATCTAACATTATTTTGTTTGTTTCCCTCTGTTATACTTTGGCAATATTCAAAGTTTATCATGCCAATACAGTAATATTATGACAGTAATAAGGGGGGGGTGAAGCAATTTGAACAACTTTAAAACACTCGGGAGAACACTCTTAAATTTTCACTTACTGTTTTCTCTTCGGATATTTCGGACTAACAACATAAACAGGATGCTTTCCTTTTAATAAAAAACACAAACGTGAATTAAGTCCTAAAATTAAAAACACAAACGTGAATTAAAAGTGAAGCTTTATAACACACACAACACTAATGCAACCTAATTTGAGATACACACGATTGAAATGAGAGACTTTTATTTACACCAGTCTGATTTTCTGCGCAATTTCGACGCACATATGATATGAACTAGATCAACTATTCCGTGCGTTGACGAAAACAAAACCTAAAGCAGTGGCACTGACAACTCATAGGCTATACATATCACTGTTATCATAGTTTGTTTTTGTAGTGAATTCACAAATTATGACATAACATCGACTGTCAAATCTCTAGAGTTGTCTGACTACATTAATATTTTAAACAGCTCAAATTTACACTTATTGTGGAAGAAAACAGCAACAAACTCAAGTTTACGCTTTTTTAAATTAAACTTACTTCATAAAAGTACTCCTTTAAATCGCTGTTTTATTGTGAATGTAAAGTTAGTTGATTGGACGTTGGCATAGTAAAAGTAAAAGGGACGTTGGTCTGACTCTGACTGAACTGAACATAAACTGTCGTAAAATGCTAGTACCTCCCATATTTAAAAATCCTATGGCAACCATTCAGTCAAAAATACGATTGTTACTATAATGAAAGTATATTCTAACGAACCACGTTCTAAAAGAAAACAGTCTGTAAGTTTCTTTCAGCTTTGAGACGGTTTAAAGGAGATTACAAACGAATTTACGTTTCTGTGGTAATGCTAATCTTCAGTAATAATAACCATAGTAACTATGGTATTTATTTAAGTAAACTATAGTTACTATGGAATATTATAAGAGTAAATTTATATATTTCACAATAGTGATAGTTCACCTAAAATTAAAATTCTGTCATTCTCTTCACTTCAAAAGATGTTTTGAAGAACATACCAAACAATTGATGAGCCCATTGACTTCCACAGAAAAAAACAATACAGCAATTATGTAAATCAATGAGGTTCATCAACTGTTTGGTTACCCATATTCTTCAAAATATATTATTTTGTGTCCATACAGTAAATGAAAGAAATTCATACAATAAATGATAATAGAATTTTCAGTTTTGGATGAACCATCCCCTTTAAAATACATGATCTGTAGGGATCTCAGAAACACAAATTTTAGGTTCAACTGAGGTAGTTTTTAATATTACAGAAAGCCAAAATAAGTTAATATTATTTAATACTAAATAATTTTACAATACTCTTTCCATTCTCCAGTGATTGGCTTATGAATTATTTTCATCTCTTTATTTAATCCACACATTAAAAAAATACAATAATTCATAAAAATAAAAAAAATAGAACTGACATGTGTACTGTTGTAGTATACACAAATTAGTCTTAGTCTACTGAAACATGAAATCTGGTTTATAATCCCTTTTCAAAATTAGGAAACGTCTTAAATGACGTAATAAATCAGGGGCGTCATTATCAACACAATAGTGATCATGTGACCGAGCGACTTGGAACACCTGACAGAAGGAAAGACATGTTATGTTTAAGTGTCATAGCAGCAGATACGGGCTCATACGAGACTAGAAAACACATACAGCAGTTTCAGGTACAGTAAACTTGCTTTTATTATGTATATACAATGTCCATACACATACATATTTTCATAAAATAAGTTAGCCTTCAAGCAATCATTGTGCTCTAAAAGTTTAAAGCTTCTGAGATATGCGTGTTTGTAAAATATATTCGGCTTAGTACAATCTGCACTACCAAAAAATGGGTGTGCGTCTGATTTACAGTATTTGTTTCAAGAAACATCTCGAAATGACAACACAGCCAAGCATTAAGAAACCCAAGTCTTTCATTTACACGGACGTAAGACTGCTGAACCACAAAGAGGACGTCTATCTTCAGAGGAAACTACACAACATCAGCACCAAACACAGACTCAACCTTAGACTGCTGGAGCAGGAACGACAGATCGCGCTGAAAGAGCACAAACGGCTGCTGCAACTAAAGGTTTGCGAACCGTACGCGACAATAAACAACACGATGAGGACCATATCAGAGGTCAGGATGGCAAACGACACACGCGGGACCCGATTCTCAAAATCTGCCCCAGCATTCAGAGCTTTATCCTCCATTCAAACCTCTGAGGATGATAACCAACAGAGGTTTGCTAAATCAGCATCATTTTTTGTCAAGCAAGATGATTCATCTCCATCTATGATATTCACAGAGAGATTCAAAGTGTCGGAAAATGGTAGGCTATCTATTCTACAGCTGAAAAACCTGGCGTTGATCGACAGCATCTCCCAGAGAGAGCTGATGTATCAGCAAGAGTGTTACCGAGCGTATCAAAGAAAGACTGAAACAACTGCAGAGAGAAAAACTACGGGAGAAAATAAGGAGCTTCCTCAACACTATAGAACACATTTAACATGTGCTTGTGAGTTTTGTTGTCAGATGAATCTTTATTTGTACTAAAGGACATTTTGAACTTATAGATCATTTTAAATAGTTGTTTGTTTCCTCATCTGCATGCTAATCTACCTCTGAGGCATCTCTCTGTTATATGAGCCCATTGATAGAACTGTTGGGTTTTTAACCGCACGATCACAGAACATTATTTACATGAAGTGAATTGATTTCCTTAAACAATGCTTCCAATCCTCCTCATGGTCAGGAGCGCCGTATGAGCCGGAGACTCCAGGAGCAGCGACTGGTTTTTCTTCCAATGTGGAGAGTCCGAAATGGTTTTATCTACAAAAATGAAATCAAATATACACAAAATTAATGTAATCTCAGTTCCTTTTCTTTTTTCAAATCTTTAAATAAAGAAAGTGCATGTTTTGGATTAAACGTGTGTCCGCCCTTCTTGCCAAGAATGTAAGAGCAAATACATTTACTCAATAACAACTTCATAATTTACGGAAGCCCTGAACCGCAACCTAAAAAAAAAAAATCTAGCATTTTGAGATTAAAGTCGAAATGTTTCGAGATTAAAGTCGAAATGTTTCGAGATTAAAGTCGGAATGTTTCGAGATTAAAGTCGGAATGTTTCCAGATTAAAGTCGGAATGTTTCGAGATTAAAGTCGGAATGTTTCGAGATTAAAGTCGAAACATTGTGCATTCATAACAGTGCGCGTCCACTGGCTCAGAGCACGCGCATGTGTGTGTGTGTGTGAAGTCGAACTGCCATGGATAAACCCAAAATAGTAGCTTTTTACTTTTATCTGGGCTTTCAACAAAATTCTACACACGTCACACGTGCTAGTGGCAGTGTTTCTGAGGTGTTTTCGTGCTCGTCTAGTCAACACTATGGGTCGAGAACACAACAGTAACTGTTCGGTCTCCCTCTTCAACGTAAATACGCTCTGGATACATTTTAAGTGCATCATTCTGTATCCAATCATTTGGCCGGATCCTGTGATTTCCTAAGATTTAATAACCACTTATGGTTGAGGAGAGATTCTCTGATATGATTGTAAAGCACTTTGAGTGTAGGCATATATGAAAGCGCTATATAAATGCCCTATTCATTCATTTATTCATTCATAAAGCTGGATTTCTCCATCCAGTCTGAAAAGTGTTTTCCGTGTTGGTTTTCCTATAGGCTAAAGTCTATTCCGGTGCATTATATTTTATAACGATAAAGTAAGATAAGTAATTCAGATAAAAGTAAAAAGCTACTATTTTGTGTTTATCCATGGCAGTTCGACTTCACACGCACACGCGCGCGCTCTGAGCCAGTGGACGCGCACTGTTATGAATGCACAATGTTTCGACTTTAATCTCGAAACATTTCGACTTTAATCTCGAAACATTTCCGACTTTAATCTCGAAACATTTCCGACTTTAATCTCGAAACATTTCGACTTTAATCTCGAAACATTTCCGACTTTAATCTCGAAACATTCCGACTTTAATCTCGAAACATTTCGACTTTAATCTCGAAACATTTCGACTTTAATCTCGAAATGCTAGATTTTTTTTTTTTTACAGATTTTTTTTTTTTTTTAGGTTGCGGTTCAGGGCTTCCGTAATAATTTGATAAGCACTAACTTTGATTTATATTTTTTAGTGTCTGAAAAATAGCAGATAAAAATGCTTTGTAATCTCACACTTCATCTCAGCCCATGCCATGTAAGAATAATATCCATTCAATGTTTAACAGTCCCTGAGTGATTTTATAGAAAATCGTTTCATATTAAAGAGGTAGTCCCTCCATTGAAAGTCCAGGTAACAGGCGTTGTGACTTTATATGATGGACAGATTTCATCTAAACAATGATCGACACACATACATAGAGCATATCATGTACGGTAATTACGTGTGTGATGCATGAGAAGAACCGATGAGGTTTGTTTGTTCTAGCACGTGATGCACACATGAGTTTCCATGTACCATGTGTTATGTGCTATATGCATGTGCGTTTATATGAGAATAAAAGCATTAGCAAATCTGTTCATTATATGAAGCGATTGTGTCTCTTCACAAGCTTTGGATTAAACCGTTTGACTCATTTTACACTGCTTTTGTTACCTGAGTACCAAGTTTTGGTTACCTGAACCTTCAAAGGAGAGTGAACTGTCACTTTAAATAATAATATATTCATATAAATATGTTCTGTTAAATTAGCATCTATTTTATCTAAGAGTGTCACGATTCTTCAAATCCTCGATTCGATTAAATTTTTGATACTAAGGTCACGGTTCGATCCAATTCTTAAATTTGATCAATCGGCCGATCAGGATGCGCTTCATGAGGCACACACGCAAGGTCTCTCGCTCTCTCCCTCTCTGCCGTGCTCGCAATATGGTTTGGATCCGTTTTTTCTGTCTCGGCATGCACACTCGCTCTTGCTCGCTTACTCTAGATCACGGGAGATTTTAACTAATTTGTGTGCATCAGGGAGCCGCTATCAATATGCGGCATATTGTACTATTAATTTCGATTGGATTTCGATTTGAATTAATTTCGACCAATTTCGATTTAAAATCGAAATCGTGACACCATTAATTTTATCCAAAGTGACTTTTATCACATATATATTACACAACAAGCAACATATTTTTTGTCAGTTCAAGCATTCCTTGGAAATCAAACACATGACCATGTGTGTTGCTACTAGTGTCATGCTCTACAGGAATGTTCTCTTCCAAGCGAGAAATCAAAAGCATGGGTCAAGCTTAGTCCGGGTGATGTGCCGTACCTTCACTCTCAATGCTGACACGTGTTGGGAGACATTGTGTGAGATCTCCATACTCCAGTGTGCACAGAACAGCTTTGGGAGTCTCTCCTTGTTCTGTACACATGAGCACCAGAATATTGCACAGCTGATTGCTCTCCATCACCTCCACCGAACCAACGAGTTCCTAAGGCAAAGACAGGAGAGAATACAAGGATGCATTGAATTGATCAAACAGATTTACAAAAGAGTTACAAAATATTTTCAATTCAAATAAATGCTGTTCTTTTGAACTTTCATTTAATAAAAAAAAAAACTGTATCACCATTTCTACAAAAATATTCAGCATGAAAGTCACCAAAACTGACAATTCTTGTTTCCTGATATCGCTTCTCTGACTCGAAGGTGGGACTGTCACTCACATGAGATCCACCAATTGCAAACCACAACCATCCAATCAATTCCAGATGGACAAAGTCAAGTCCCGCCCTACATTTTTATGACAAGCCGTTTCACTCGGATATATTTCACATCAGGGAAGCAGCAAATCATCATATTAGATGGTAAATTCAGCTTTGCGTCACAGGAATAAATTCCATTCTAAAATATATATTAAAATAGAAAACATTATTGTTTTTACAATATGTTGATTAAATAAATGTAGCCTTGGTGAGCAAAAGAGAGCATGTACTTTATTCCTGTGATTGATATGTATATGTGTGTATCATATACACAGTTTATTCATACATATTACATACAAATATATATATATATATGAAGAGTTCAGATGCAAAAGTCTCTAAATGCCATTTGAAATTTTCTGAAGCTTGTATATTTAAGTTCAGTAATTTCACTTAAATGACAATTAATAGGTAATCTTCATTGCCATTTAAGTGAAATTACTGAACTTAAATATACAAGCTTGATAAAAATGATCATTTTAGAAGAAAATTTCAAATGGCATTTAGAGGCTTTTGCATCTGAACTCTTCATATATATATATATATATATATATATATATATATATATATATAAATATATACTGTACATATATATATATATATATATATATCGTGCCAGAATATATCGCAATACAAAAATTACTGTGTGAGAAAAATTTTTCAGAGTTCAGTACTACATTAAACTATTATTTATAATGTTGATTATAATGTATAATAATGCAATGGGGGAATATTTGTGGGTCCTGATATCCAAATATCTTATGTTACCAGTAAAAAGTGAAAGATGAAGCATATTCGTTTAAAATAATTCAGTATTTTCAGCTTAAGAATCATGAATATTGTTATTCTGGTGTCACCATTGTCCTTGGGTTACAAGCACCAATTCCAAGCCTATTCATTTAAACCCACAATGTAATATCAAAGTTAGCATTTTAATCAACAATAAAGTTTTTGTTAACCATTTATTATATGTTTTGGAGTATCGCAATAATATCATATCGTGAGTTCAGTATCGTGATACTGTATGTATCGAATCGTGACATGAGGGAATCGTTACACCCCTGAAATAAATATATAAATAGGGCTGTCAAATGATAAAAAAGGAATAAAAAAATCATCTTTTGGATATTGATCTTAATGCCTTAATTAGAAAAATGAGGAAAACTCCAACCTTTAAGGACACCAATTTTCTTTGTGAATGAATAATGTATCATAAATAAATAAACGTTTTTCCTTAAAATACAGGGTGCATAAGTCAGGGCACCCCTATGTTAAATTCCCATAGATTCAGGCAGATTTTTATTTTTAAAAGCCAGTTATTTCATGGATCCAGGATAATATGCATCCTGATAAAGTTCCCTTGGCCTTTGGAATTAAAATATCCCCAAATCATCACACACCTTCCACCACACCTAGAGATTGGCATGGTTTTACTTCAGTTAGCCTAATAGCTGGTTTGATTTGCATTGAAAGATGATCTTATGGAAAATACCCCATGCCAATCTCTAGGTGTGGTGGAAGGTGTGTGATGATGTGGGGATATTTTAATTCCAAAGGCCAAGGGAACTTTATCAGGATGCATATTATCCTGGATCCATGAAATAACTGGCTTTTAAAAATAAAAATCTGCCTGACTCTATGGGAATTTAACATAGGGGTGCCCTGACTTATGCACCCTGTATTTTAAGGAAAAACATTTATTTATTTATGATACATTATTATCAATATCAATAGGCATTAAGATCAATATCCAAAAGATGATTTTTTATTCCTCTTTTTAGGCAACTTTAGCATGGGTGCCAAAATTTATTCACACCACTGTATGTGGGTGCACTGTGTATAATTATTTTATATCTACAAATACACACAAATGCTTGTATATATTTAAGAAATATTTTCATGTATATAGATTTATATATATAAAAATAAAAAAATCAACATATAAATACCTTGACGAGGGAAACCTGCTTTCTGCGACCAGCTAAAGCATTGAGGTTCTGGCTGAGGGTTTGCAGGAAGGCTTTCAGGTCTTTCTGCAGGTTCTGTTTGGCAAAACTCTCGAGTGGTAATGACGGTGGGATGTTATGGCGGGAGATCTGCACGGTGCGCGTCAGATCTAGCTCCATATTATATGTCTCCAAATACACACCCTCAAAAGCTGTGTGAAAAGACACACACACACTTTTCCCTTCCTTACACTCCACCAAATCATAGCCACCTAATAAAAAAAAAACAGAACGTTCGATCAGGCCTCAACAGAAGCATGATATCACCATTAAAACGGGATGTGAATATAATTACCAATTAAGTGATGAGCACGCTGAAGGTCTTTCAACTGCATTTTCCAAGCAGTTAACAAAGACTGCTGCATTTTTATGAGGCCACCAGCATCATCACCATCATTTAAAGGAAGATCTTTGCTGATTTTATCTTTAAGGATCTGCCATAGAATGACAATAAGTTTATAGTATATTTATAGTAAGGCCCATTTACACCAACAATAACTATACATTTAATTATAATAGCATTCACACCACTGCACAATGACCTTGTGTTTGCCATAAGCACAGGCTGCAGTTGTCATCCGCCGTTTTAAAAGTACGAGTGGTTTCTGATTGGCTATCAATGTTGTTATTGTTCATCAGCTTGAAATAATCATTCTAAAAGTGAATCCAATGAACGTTTAATCTGTGTAGTTTATATCATATACATTACATAACTATTCATAGAATTAGTTATGAAAACCATAATTCAAATTTTAGAGTTCAATTCTCTGAATTGTCTCAGACTAGATCTGCTACTGCTGTTGAATATACAGTATAGACATATTGTACATAAATCATATAGCAGATCTAGGCAGGTGGAGCTGGAGGGTTTCAGAAGAACTCTAATGGCAGGACTAGATTGCAGCAAACAATGAGCCAGAACATTTCAATGTTAAAGGGAAAGTTCACTTTGAAATTAATTTTTGATATGTTTTAGCTTACCTCAAGGGCATCCAAGATGTAGGTGTCTTTGTTTCCGTAGTATTTTCAATTTTGATATTTTTAGGTCAAACCGTTCTTGTCTGTCAGTCATATAATGGAGGTATATGGTCACCACCTCAAAGAGCATGCACAGAGAACACAAACCGCTCGTTTCGTGTCTTAGGCCATCAATGTGTACTTACATTTACGAGTCATTAAATCATGTTTAATTTGGACTTCTCTGTGGATGATCTTTGAGGTGGTGACCATATACCTCCATTAAATGACTGACAGACAAGAACGGTTTGACCTAAAAATATCAAAATTGAAACTACTGCGAAAACAAAGACACTTACATCTTGGATGCCTTTGAGGTAAGCTAAAACATATCAAAAATTAATTTCAAAGTGAACTATCCATTTAAGAAAACAATCTCATTGGCTGCAGGATCAGATTGAGCAATGCAGTAATGACGTGATTGCTTGCATATTGCATGTAAAGGACATATCAGGCTGCACCCTCAAGAGTTTCATGACTGAATCAGATATGTATACTACTCAGCAACTACATTAAAACTAGATTTTTACATTTTCTACCAAATATCAAAGAGAAGGTCAGATATTAGATCAATGTCTCTTGACTATTTCAAAGCCGTCTCACCTTGATGGCATCTGTCTGACGTTTGAGTTGATCTCTTTTGGCACGGAGAGTCAGAGCTTTGACCTTGAGCATCTCTAACCTCTCAGACTGATGCTGGTCCTGCTGTGTCATTCCTCCTCTCTCTAAAGCCATCAGGTGATTCAGAACACCTGGTATATAACGCCACACATAAACACAGGCTGCATTAAAATACATTACAGAGTAAGTGAAAATATACGTACACCACCAGACAACGGCTCCTCATTTTTAGCAGGAATATTTTCCACATTGTAGAATTATTGCAAAATACTAATAAAAAGTCACCAAAACTATAATAATAAATAAACATTTTGTAAAAACATTTTAAAAAGTTTAGCCCATTAGACTACCTGTTTCGTGTCTCAGCTTAGACATTATTTTGAAATATAATATATATGAAAATGAAATGAGATTAACGAGCTTTTATGGTTTATTATGAAAAATTGTCTGAATAAAGAATATCTCTATGAATTAGATTAAACTGAATTAATTGAATCTGTAAAACAGTTTGGTTGTAATAAAGTTAGTTGAGTTGTATACAATGTGACATATTAATTCCGGGCACTTAAACACTTAAAAATCAAAATGTATTTGAGAGATCTAAAAAATTATAGAAAAGAAGCATAGTCATGCGTGTCCATAGATATGGAGCAGTATAACACACAATCTGTTTTCAAAACGTAAATGACACATTTAGATGTTAACAAACTGCCTAAGTTTACCGTGCTCCATTGGTTCCAGTTGGCTGTCCATTACTATGTTATTGACGCGCGAATATTTGACTTATTTGTTTTTTCTTGAATCTAATGTTTGGAATTCTGGCGCGCTGTTGTGTCACGTGCGACCCCGGAAGCTAAAAACACAAACCGCGCTGTAGAGCATCATCACTGCGCGCTGTTTGCGCAGCCGGAGAGACAATCTGGGTCCACGTGGATACATCTTTTTTTTTATAATACGCATATTTTTATTTCACATTAATTTTATATCGGAAAAGAAAATCAGCTGTATATGTGTGTGGTGGGAAACATATTTTGTGGTGGGATATTATTTAGAGATCGTAAATTGTAAGGTGCACAGGTGTAGTTTGACTGTGACAAAGTGGCTCAGTCAGTCAGTAACCTTCACGCGCGATGGCAACTGTAACACTAGGAGGAGTGCATTAGTGCAACACTGACAGTCACTGTCTGCCCACCGGATGACACATGAAGTGTATGAAGCTCCATCTGATCTGATTGAATACTTTAGGTAAGAACACCTGCATGTGGAGCAAACATGTAACGCTTTGCGCGCGCACTAGTTGTGCTTGTGTTGATGAGGAACACCGCATGCGCCCAACAACTAACTAACAATAACAAGGAAGTGAAATTGCATTTCATAAACTAATGGCAGGGATAACTGGGTAGATAATTCAGTAAATGCTATATTTACACTTTTACATGAATTATGGTCCTAGTAGGCAGTAGTGCATTTGGGGTAAAGTTGAAATCTAGTGACGTCTTTTCTCTCGTTACAACTGCCAGGAAGTGTTCACCATCCTTCATTAACCCCTTGATTCCTAAAAAAACAAAAAACAAAACTCTTTAGATTATTACTGTTGGGTTCTGGAAGTACATAGTACAGTACAAACATAGGCTACATATATCTAGTTTAAATCTTTCTTGGCAGCTCACTTCTAGATTTGAGGTTGTTAAATGATGTTATACACCTGCACTTAAGCCATTAATCTGTACAATTTTAACACAAAATAAATAATAGTTGCTGATTTTTGCAATACAGCACATATTTGAATTGAGATCTACCAATCAGACAAAGTACTGTAAGTTACATGGTATTTAAAATAGATATTATTGATGCTAATTCAGGTCACAATTCACAGTACTTTCTTGGGATGACGACATGACGTAGGTTGTATGCTCCCGAAGTCATTTTATTATTTTATTCATATGACACAATATTTCCAAGGGAAGACGATATTCAATGAGTTAAAATGGAGGCTGGAATGTGATTTTAATAAATGGGAATTGATTAGATGTGTAACATATGTTTCTATACTACTAATTGGTTAAAATGTAACTAAGGGTTAAATATAAGAGGAACTGGTGATGTAATTCTCCACAATAATACCTGCAATGTATTATAGAATGGGTTGATTTCATGTTGACGTTGGGTAGGTGCACACAGTCATATTTCACCATTTCCAGATTTTTCTAATGTTGTGATTCATCTCAGAGCTGCAGCTTGGCCAAAAACGCCTAGAACTAAGGCCACTAAAAAGTGGGCAGTTACTGTGTTATAGAGGTACTTTCTTAAAGTCACAATGAAAAGAGACAGATGTAACTTGCGTATGAGATTATCGAAAAGAAAAAATGTAAGGCGGGAACTTGATTCTAAGCATCAGTTGTTGATTGGATGGATTTTGAGATGTGGGCGTGGCACTCAAAAGCAGAGGCAGATAAACGTGAACTTGCAGGGCGAGACTAAATGATTAGAGAAGACCTGCGAACGTCACCAGAGAGAAGTCTGAAGTGAAGTCTTGACTGGAAGTTAAAAAAAACGAAATGCAAACATGGATGAATCGTTCGCAAAAAGATCTGTAACATGCACCTGTTAGATGCCAACTTTAAATGTCAACATACTAGCATAACATGAAATCCTAACCGGAATAAGTACTGAATGTTCTATCAGTGTGTGTGTGTGTGTGTGTGACATGTTTCAGGTCGTCATCAGATTGGCAGGCCGATGGCTTTGACCTTTGTCCTCCTGATCACGCAACAGAGACTTTAATATCACGCTTCATGCCTGCAGTCTCAGTATGGATCCATCGGCACCCAAGTACTTCACTATAATTGATTATGTGATATTTGCGTTGCTGCTGGTGGCCTCCATGTCCATCGGGCTGTACTACGCCTTCACCGGAGGACGCCAGAGCACCACACGAGAGTTTCTGTTAGCAGACAGGAGTATGAAGTGCCTGCCGATCTCTCTGTCTCTCATGGCCACCTTCCAGTCGGCTGTGGCCGTCATTGGCACGCCGGCTGAAGTCTACACCAATGGCACGCAGTACTGGTTCATTGGCTGCTCTTACATTCTTGGCCTCCTGATACCAGCACACATTTTCATTCCTGTGTTCTACAGACTGCATCTTACCAGTGTTTATCAGGTACACATATCATTACAGATATTATATTATCTGTTCTATCTGTTCTATATGATCTATCACCACTGTTCTTTTGTCATTGATGCCTTTATTAAAAAATGCTCACATCTCATTCCCTGCAGTATTTGGAGCTGCGCTTCTGTAAAGCCGTCCGTATATGTGGCACTGTTACATTTATTTTTCAGATGGTAAGCTTTAGCTTCTCTGTTGTGAAATAAAGTTTCCATTTTTGCATATTTAATGCATTCATTGGCTTTTTTGGAGAGAGTTACTGTGTGGGTCTTTTTTGCAGGTCATTTATGTGGGTGTTGGCATCTATACTCCTGCTCTTGCACTTAATGCAGGTAATTTTGCAACAAATTTCCAATAAATGTTAAAGTAGTTCACTTTAAAAAAAAAAAACTTTTGCTGATAATTTACTCCCCCCATGTCATCCAAGATGTCCATGTCATTTTTTCTTCAGTCGAAAAGAAATTAAGGTTTTTGATGAAAACATTCCAGGATTTTTCTCCATATAATGAACTTCAATGGGAACCAAACAGTTCAAGGTCCAAAAGACAGTTTCAGTGCAAACTGCAAAATGCAAACTGTTCAAAGGGCTTTAAACGATTCCAGACGATGAATAAGGGTCTTATCAAGCGAAACGATCGCTCATTTAATAAAAAAAAAAACAAAGTTTAAGTTTTATAAGCTCAAATGCTCGCCTTGCTCTGTTCTGTGATGCGTGTTTGTGACTCTCCTGTTCGAACTCGTTCATCAAAATGAACAAATCTTTTCAATCAACTCGTTCATTTCGTTCGTTGAATGAACCAAATGACACGAAAAAAGATTACTTCATTTTGATAAACGAGTTTGAACAGGAGAGTCACGAACGTGCATCACAGAACAGAGCAAGGCGAGCATTTGAGCTTATAAAACTTAAACTTTGTTATTATTTTTTTAAATGAGCGATCGTTTCGCTTGATAAGACCCTTATTCATCGTCTGAAATCGTTTAAAGCCCTTTAAACAGTTTGCACTGAAACTGTCTTTTGGACCTTGAACCGTTTGGTTCCCATTGAAGTCCATTATATGGAGACAAATCCTGGAATGTTTTCATCAAAAACCTTCATTTCTTTTCGACTGAAAAAAAGAATGACATGGACGTCTTGGATGACATGGGGGTGAGTAAATTATCAGCAAAAGTTTTTTTAAAAGTGAACTACTCCTTTAACATTATTTTAATACATAAATGTCTCTGCTTTGACATGTGTCTGTCTCTAGTTACTGGTTTTCATTTATGGGGAGCAGTACTGGCAACTGGGTTAGTCTGCACTCTATATACGACACTGGTAAGATGTCTTTTTTTTAGTTATATAAGGTCAACACGATATGAACTTACTTTACAGATTACATACAATGCATCAGTGCATGAAAAAATGTCTGTCTTTGTAAACTCATCAGCTTGCGCTGCATCTAAACATTTATTTGTCAATCCATTTTAATTTTTTTGTTTTCCGTGTCTGAAAGAAGTTGTAATGATGTTTGCACGTTTGTCCTCCTGGTAGGGTGGGCTGAAGGCAGTGGTGTGGACCGATGTTTTCCAGACAGTAGTCATGTTTACCGGTCAGCTGGCCGTCATCATTGTGGGCGTTCAGCAGGCTGGTGGTCTGTCCGAGGCCTGGGTTAAAGTCCGAGACGGTGGACGCATCTCTGGCTTCGAGTAAGTTCACTTGAGCTGGCATTGCACATTTAAAGGAGTAGTTCACTTTTGAAAAAAACTTTTGCTGATAATTTACTCACCCCCATGTCATCCAAGATGTCCATGTCTTTCTTTCTTCAGTCGAAAATAAATTAAGGTTTTTGATGAAAACATTCCAGGATTTTTCTCCATATAATGGACTTCAATGGGAACCAGACGCTCCAAGGTCCAAACGACAGTTATAACAGTTACAGATGCAGCTTCAAATGTCTTTAAACGACACCAGACGATGAATAAGGGTCTTATCATGCGAAACGATCGCTTATTTCAAAGCTTATTCCAAAAATGTAACTTTTCTAAGGACAAATGCTAGCCTTTCTCTATTCTGTGAGACGCGTTTGTAACGTCACGTAATACGTAATTACGTTCAAAAGGTCACGGGCGACGTAGCCAGAAGTACAGAGTCAGAGTGTTTACAAGTTGAACGCATAGGTTGAACTTCAAATTAACTCAAACGCCGTTTACAAAAAAATTAATTAAAAGGTAAAACAACGATGTCGGACGATTTTGATTCTGTACTTCCGGCTACGGCGCCCGTGACCTTTTGAACGTAATTACGTATTACGTGACGTTGCAAACGCGTCTCACAGAATAGAGCAAGGCTAGCATTTGTCCTTAGAAAAGTTACATTTTTGGAATAAGTTTTGAAATAACAGATCGTTTCGCATGATAAGACCCTTATTCAACGTTTGGTGTCGTTTAAAGACATTTAAAGCTGCATCTGTAAGTGTCTTTTGGACCTTGGACTGTCTGGTTCCCATTGAAGTCCATTATATGGAGAAAAATCCTGGAATGTTTTCATCAAAAACCTTAATATCTTTTCGACTGAAGAAAGAAAAACGTGAACATCTTGGATGACATGGGGGTGAGTAAATTATCAGCAAAAGTTTTTTCAAAAGTGAACTACTCCTTTAACCACAAGGTTGCTCCAGAGCGAGTCACTTTGGATAAACACATTTAATGAATCAGGGGATGCCAGGGCCCCCTAAATATGACGATGATCCCCTTTTGAGGTTAGGCCCTCCTTTTAATATTTACTTTGTATTAAGTTGGCAGTTAACCTTTTTTTTTAATTATTATTATTAAAGGGATAGCACTAGTTCACCATTCTGTCATCATTTACAGCCACAGCCATTTCACCCTGTGGCCCAAGACTGGCTGTCCATTGAAGCTCAGCAGAGCTGGTCAGTCCCTGGGTGGGAGATGTCCGGGGAAGCCAGGTTGCTGCTGAAAGAGGTGTTAGTGAGGCCAGTAGGGGGCGCTCACCCTACTGTTTACTAATGCCCCAGTTTAGTCAAGGGTACAATATATCGTAACAAGCACCTGACCCTGTGTGCCATGGCACTTCTTGTAAAAGAGCAGGGGTGTAACCCTGGTGTCCTGGACAAATTCCTTTCATTTGGTCCTTATCAATCATTGCCCCCTCATCATTCTCATCCACTGAATTGGCTCGATCACTATAACTGGTGTGTGGACCACAAAACCAGTCAAATGGGTATTTTTTTTTTTAAATTGATATGTATACATCAAATAAAAGCTTAATAAATAAGCGTTTTCCATTGATGTATGGTTTGTTAGGATATTACAATATTTGGCTTAGATACAACTATTGAAAATCGGAGGGTGCAAAAAATCGAAACATTGAGAAAATCGCCAAAAATAAACGTTTTATATATTTACGGTAGGAAATGTACAAAATATCTTCTTGGAACACGATCTTTACTTAATATCCTAATGATTTTTGGAATAAAAGAGAAATTGATAATATTGACCCATACAATATATTGTTGGCTATTGCCACAAATATACCTGTGCTACTTGTGACTGGTTTTGTCATCCAGGGTCACATATATTATACCACTTTTCACAATATTGTTCCAAAGAAGTGTCTATCTTAGAATTTTTTTAGGTTTGTGGTTGCTGTTTTCTACTGTTAAAACTAGGACTGTTAAAAAAATAATACATTTTTAAATAAATAAATACATTTTAGTGCTTTCAAATCGATTAATCGCATCTAACATAAACATTTGTTTATATATATATATATATATATATATATATATATATATATGTTTAAATAAATAAATAAATTTTAGTGCTTTCAAATCGATTAATCACATCCAACATAAACATTTGTTTATATGTATATACTGTATATATATGTGTGTGTGAGAAACTGTACAGTATATGTGTGTGTATATATGTATATACATTTACACACATTTATATACACACACATATTATATGAACACACACATTTCTCTTAAATGCGATTAATCGCAATCAATCTATTTTACAGCAGTACTAAAAATAATATATGTTTAATCAATAAATTAATTGTGATTTAATCTCATAATTTCTATCTGGCTGAAACTTGAAATTGGTCAATGTGTTAAATTATTAGATTCATTTAATATCTTAATGTAATTAACCTTTACCTTCCCTAACAAATATATTTTCTGTTTATATTTGTCTTGAGGTTAAAAACCCCTGTACTAAAATGACTTTTCGCTTTAATTGACCTTGAGAAATTTCTAAATTTAGACATCTTCTGACTGCCTCAGCACATAAGTAGTGAAACGAACGAAAAGGATCAAACCTCAAATCCTAAGTATTAAATCTAGACATGTAATTCATCCTGTACTGTTTGTGCTACCGACATGAATGACATTGTGTTGATACTCAAAGTCATTTCTCCAGTTGACTGACACTGTCTGTTCAGCCTGAATCCTGACCCAACGGTGAGACACACGTTCTGGACGTTAGGTGTCGGGGGAGTGTTCCTGATGCTGTCTCTCTATGGAGTGAACCAGGCTCAGGTTCAGAGGTACCTCAGTTCTCGTACGGAGAAAGAAGCCGTCATGTAAGTGCTCCTTTTACCAGACCTCAAAGACTCTCAGGTGAACTTTAGAGCTGTTCTTATGTGTTCTTCTCGTGCAGGTCCTGCTATATGGTGTTTCCGTGTCTTCAGGTGGCTTTAATGCTCAGTTGTCTCATGGGGCTGGTCATGTACGCTTGCTACGGTAACAACAGCCCTTTAGAACAGCAGTACATCACATCCAAAGACCAGGTTAGCAGCACCAAACTACTGTAGTAACACATTTACAATTGCATATATACAGTAGCTCCTAAATGGAATAGTGAATTTCTATGATGTTCTTTGACTTTATAGCTGGTGCTCTACTTTGTCATGGACATGTTACAAAACTTCCCTGGACTTCCTGGATTGTTTGTGGCGTGTTTGTTCAGTGCATCTCTCAGGTAACAGCCCGAGGATTTTAATCATATTTCACATATCACATTTAATAAATATACTATTACAGTTCAAATCTAATGGAAATGTTCCATGAGAATGATTTTGAATAATAAAAACCCAGAATAAATTAATAATGTAATGCAAAATGATCTGCTAAATGCATAAATGTAAATATTAAAATGTAATTTATTGTTTTTTTTTAGTCCTCAGTGTCTCAGTATCCTTCAGAAATCATTCTAATATACTGATTTGAGAGTGAAAATTATACTTTTTTTTCCTGAAAATGATTATTTGATGAATAGAAAGTTCAAAAGTACATTTATTTGAAATAGAAATAAATCTTTTTACTGTCACTTTTGATCAGTTTAATTTATTTCAAATAAAATCGTTCTCAAACTTTTAAATGGTAGTGCATGTTCATGCAAATCTTTTGTCTTTACTTTAGTCTCTAATAAACTTAGATTCTGCAGAGATACAGATAAAGACCGTAGTCGGTGCACAAGCTAGCTTCAAAAATGTAAAAAGTACTTTATTTGTAAAATAAAACGGAGATGTTCTCATTCTCATTCACAGTACAATATCCTCAGCGTTGAACTCGCTGGCCACGGTGACCATGATGGATCTGATCAAACCCCATTACTCAATGACGGAGGCCAGAGCCACTCGGCTCTCAAAGATGCTGGGTGAGACATTATCTTGAATGTTTATCTCTTCATTTGAAATGATTTCCATCTTCCCACTGATGCACAATGGTAGAATATGTTTCATCTGATTTCCCCTTTGCTCAAAGTGATCAAATGAAGCTTTCAGTGAGCATGTTTATAATGGATGATTATATTCCTCATCCAGCCGTATCATATGGGATTATATGTCTGGCTATGGCTTATGTCGTCCATTTGATGAACAGTTCAGTTCTTCAGGTAAGCATGTATGCTTTTATGAGGGCTGATGAATTATGGCTGTAATCAGCTTTTTTTAAGAAATCAAAAATATATCCTTTCTGTGTAAATTTAAAAAAAAAATTAATTCTTATCAAAGTTACAAAAGTGATTCAGTCAAGAGCAGTGAGAGATTTTCTCTATTTTGTTGTTTGATTAACATTAATGACAGACATCAGCAGGTTTATTAGGCTGCTGTCACTTTAAGACCAAATGCATGGATCCAATATAGTGTTACTCATGCGTTTTCTTTCTCAACCGTTTACGTTCACTGTGTTTACTAGGATACTTGCAAAGATGGGCATTTTGACACATAAGTGTGTGTATTAGGGCTGTTGGAACGAATTCCGAATTCCGTGTTTGTTCCGCTTTTTTATGGTTAATAAGAAAGCAATCTAAATGTTTATTGTAGTAATGTTAGATGTCCCTCTAGTGGACAGAATGTGTAACAACACCCACAGGCTATAGTGACATTGGCGATCCATACGAATGCAATATCGTATATATAATAATAATAGGATGAATTTGAGCATTTAATATTCGAATATTATTCAAATATTATATAAAATAAGGAATGGAATTTGAATAGTATTAAAATTAGTTTCTTTCGCTGCTTACTGCGCTCCAACTGTTGAAAATCGCTTTTTTTCAAACCAAAATGCTTAAAATGCAAATTCTCAATTCTGACTTTTTTGCATTCATCTTGCAAGAATGATTGCTTTGTACACTGTAATGGGTTAATAAAAATTAGAGATTTTACAACGATTTTAGAAGTTTCATGTTCCCATCTTATTTTTTTGTGGAAATCTGGATAAAAGTGATTCATTATCCCTTAAATGTCCACTTTGTTTGAACTTGTTCATTCATCTGGCCAGGAAAAATCGGCTTGCTTGGAGCTACTTCTACTCAGAAACTTTGCGGTTTAGTGAGATAATGAAATATTTTAACTTGAATCAATCATGTAATAATAATTGTTATCGCAAAATAAACCATATAATACAAGATCCGACACAATCATCCTGTCATTGTTTGTTATGTGGTAGCAATCGTCTGGATGTATGTTATATCGCTCGCTTAACCTCTAGTTGTGTGTTTCACTTTCAGGCTGCTCTCAGTATCTTCGGGATGGTCGGTGGGCCACTGCTCGGCCTGTTCTGTCTCGGCATCTTTTTCCCATGTGCCAATAGTATTGTAAGTTCATTCTTTCAATTCATCCAACCATTAAACTTCTATAGAAACTTGTTTCCACCACTTATAAAAAAGGGTCTTTTTTTCCACAATTCAAAAGTTTATGAGTTGGAATTCAGACTTTTTTTCTATTGATTGTGAGTTTCTATCTCGCAATTCCGAGTATGTAACTGGCAAATCACTTTGTTTCTCAAAAATCTGAGTTTTTATATCACAATTCCTAGTTTATATCTTGCCATTCTGACTTTTTTCTTGCAATTGAGTTTTTAACTCACAATTTGGACTTTTTTCCCCTCAATTCCGAGTTTAGCTATAAGCGCGGAATTGTGAGAATTATGAGATAAGATGTCATAATTAATTATCTTTTATTTTTTATTCTGTGGTGGAAATAAGTTTAAAGGGTTAGTTCACCCAAAAATGAAAATTCTGTCCGTATTTACAACCCCGTTCATCTTCGGAACACAAATTAAGATATTTAAGATATTAAGATCACTCCTGCATACTAGTCCATAGGCTTCTTGAGGGAATGACAATTGATGGCCTCAAAGTCATCGTTAAAATAGTCCAAGTGATTACAGTGGCTCAATCTTAAGTTTATCAAATGACGAGAACACTTTTTGTGCGCAGAAAACAACAAAAATAACGACTTTATTTCAACTATTGGTTTATTTCTCTCTCTGCCTCGAGTCAGGTTACTAGTTTAATAGCGTAAGCCTCTGTTATTGTACGTCACACGCATCACACACGTGACCAGCGTCGGCTAATAGTGAGCCTACGTGTGACGTAGCTCTATGCTATCACACTACGTTAACTGACTACAGGCCCATAGAGAAGGAAGTGAATAGTTAAAATAAAGTCGTTATTTTTGTTTGTTTTTGCGCACAAAAAGTGTTCTCGTCGTTTGATAAACTTAAGATTGAGCCACTGTAGTCACTTGGACTATTTTAACGATGTCTTTAATGACTTTTAGATGCCAGCAAGTGTCATTCCCTCAAGAAGCCTATGGACTAGTATGCAGGAGCGATCTTAATATCTTAAATATCTTAATTTTTGGGTGAACTAACCCTTTCAATAATTTTGTTTTCTCTTTGTCATTCAGGGAGCTGTAATAGGACTTGCTGCAGGTCTGCTCATAGCTTTCTGGGTTGGCATTGGTGGCTTTTTGTCTCGGATGTCCAGTTCTGTAGTTCCTCCATTCAACTCCTCTAACACAGTAGCAGCCGTCCCTGACAACATCACCATCACGGCTGTGACTGCCCTCATAGATGCTGCGAGGTGACTTAGATAGTAGATCAGTACCATGCAGTTTAATGTAGATGCAACTATTGAGGGAAAGAATTCAAATGCTTTTTCTGTTTTTCAGCAGACCTGTAGGGCTGCATGGCTTCTACTCTCTGTCATACATGTGGTACAGTGCGCTCAACTCCACCACTGTGGTGCTTATCGGACTCATTATTAGCTTCATGACAGGTGAGAGCTTAATAGCGTGAATTAGCGTCTGGTTTAAAACAGTTTTTGTGGGGTGGTAAATAATGGTGCAACTCCCACTAACTTAGTAAATCACCTTGCATGATTGATTTAAATACTCTCCTCCTATAAATTTTAGTCTGAAAGTGAAACTCCTACAAAAGTATATGCAATATGATAGAAAATAACCCCGTCCAGGCCTTTGCAGCGTGTATTTAGTAATTCCTTACAGAAGTTTGCACTGACGCAAGCTGTTAGTATATCTGGCCTTTTGTCTTGTGGATGATATTTTCAATAGAGAAATCACATGCTTAGACTCAGAAAGGCCTGGCAACTAGTGTTGTTATGATTAACTAACATTATTAAAAATAGTGCACATTGAACTACAGTGCATAACACTTTACAATAAGGTCTCATTATTTAAAATGAGTAAATGCAGACAGTTTCTGCTCTCATTGACTTCCATAGTAGGAAGAAATATACTATGGATGTCAATGAGACCAGAAACTGTCTGGTTACTGATATTCTTCTAAATATCATAATAGAAAATGGTAAAACCCAACTGTTTAACTCTGGGAGAGTGGTAAAATAAGCCCATTTCCAAAAAAAGTGGAGTATCCCTTTAAACATGAGGGATGCTGGGAAGTGTAGTGAAGAGGCGGAGACAAGACAGACTGTGACAAAAAGTGACAATAGAACACAATTGCTAAAATTAAAATTGAAAATATAAAAATAAAATCTATTTCAAATGTTAAAATATTATAATACTGTGGCAACCACCTACAACACCCTTGCATTGTTGTGTGTTACAATGGGCAAGCACAATTCACATCTTCAAAAAATGTAGATGTACAGTTTTATTATTTATTTATGAAAAACATTTTCTACTGCAAGGCCGAACAAAAGGAGAAGATGTGGCGTCTGGCACAGTGTATCCGGTGGTGAGAACCGCACGTTCTCTTCTGCACAAGCCGAGCGCTTGCTGCACGTCCCATCCTCAACACAAGGTAAGATCCCATCCTCAACACAACTGTGACTTGTGACTGTACAATAAAATGCCTTGTTGCTTTGGGTGATTTTACTGTAGCAAAATGCTTCTGGCAGATTGATGGTCATAAAGAAATAAATGGGAACATAAAGGAGGATGCTGGAACACAGGAAGAGACAGAAACATTTCTCCCATCAAACCCAGTGTCTCGTGTGGAGCAAGAGACCTCTGTATGAAAAATGTCATAACAGCTCAGGGTTAACCTGCTGTCTATTTTTTATATGGATGGTGTCGGTCATGCTAATTACAGAGATGTGTAAAAGTTCAGTTTGACTGTAATTATGTTGGAGAGAGAATTGTGCCTGGGTGTACCTTTTTATAATGGACTGTTTTGTATTCTTTTGTATGTGTAGCTGCTGTATACAAAACCAATGAAAGCTATTTTTATAGCATGCACTAAAATGTTAATATCTGTAAAGATGTAAAGTACAAATGCAATGTTCTGCAAATCAACTTTTCTAATAAAACTTGTGTGCATTATGTGCTGCTGCGGGCGAATCTCTGTGGTCTGGATCATATTTCACCCTAAAATAAAAATAGGACCATTAGCATTTTTTCCCATTGTGACATTAAAATACAAATAAACAACACAATCAAAATAATGAAGTTTTCTTTTCATATTACATGAAGGAAAATTTGATTTTGTTTCACGTCATGGTAATTGTGGAAGAAAATGTGCTTAATTATCAAAATAAACTAAGCCTAATTGGTGACTAAGCCTATCTTTTTATTTCATGAACAACCATGTAGGAAAACACATCATGGCCATATTCCAGGATGACGATGTTAAGATTCATCAGACTCAAACTGTGAATGAAAGGTTGGGAAGGAGTATGAGGAATCATTTTCACACATGAATTGGTCGAAATAACATCACAGCATTTATTTCCATCAGGAGGTGCATCAATCTTTGGTCAATATCTTGTATATAGAATCCAGAGTCCAGCACTCTGTAAAGTCTCCTCCAGCACATCCCAGAGACTTTCAATGATTTAAAGGTCTGGACTTAGAGGTCCCAGTTCATGTGTGAAAATGATTCTTCAAGCTCCTCCCAGCCATTCTTTCACAGTTTGAGCCCGAGGAATCTTGACATTGTCATCCTGGAATATGGCCATGATGTGTTTGGATGTAATGGTTGTTTAAGAAATGAGAAGGTACACGCTCCATCAATTGGGGTTAGAAGATGAATTCTTTAAATTCAAGCGACTTTATTTTGTTTGGACAAAGTATATGCATTATATATAATTTTCAGTGTTGTGTACTCGAGACCATATTTTAATGGTCTCTTTCTTGTCATGGACTCGTGTGCATTTTGACTCGGAATTGACTTGTACTAGAACAATTGGGATTAGGACTCTGACTTATTCCCGAGTCCACTCGAGTCCCTTTCAAAATATGTCATGATTATTACTGTATGTTAAAGGTTCTCTAAGCAATCCTGGGTGTTGACGTTCGGAATATTTTCAAACAAATCGGAGGCTAACTAGACCCTCCCTCCGAACGAATCTCATCTCCTCCCCCTCCCTTCCGTGCTTCCTGAAATAATTGTGAACGTACATTTCTAGCTACATGTCAATTTAGAAGAAAAAAAACAATTTAACGTTACCTACCTGTCCAGCAAAAACAGAGCAACCTGAATGTCGGACTGGAAGCCCTTCTGCCACCGGAGTTCTTGCCATCGTTCAAAAGCTTTGCTACCGATGTTACTCCTTCTTTTTAATTTGTTCTTCAGAACGATGTCTCTTTGGTCGTGTGTTGGCCATTTTTCAAACTTCCCTCTGATGCTTCTCTCTCCTTCACACACACACCCCACCCCTTCATGTGCACGCGCACTAACCCCCCAGACCCACCCTCAAATACTTCTTGCCAGTGATTGGCTGGAACACTGTTTGTTAGGTTTCGTAGTCCGGGTGAGACATGATTGTTTTTGTTGCCGTTTGTGGAGCCTGTGGTGTCTACAGAGACCGCGTTTTTTTACAGTGTGGACTCGGACTCGACTCTCTATGGTCTTGGAATCGACTCTCTTTGGTCTCTGTCTCGACTCGGACTCGACTCTCTTTGGTCTCGGTCTCGACTCGGACTCGACTCTCTTTGGTCTCGGTCTTGACTCGGACTCGTCTCTCTTTGGTCTCTGTCTCGACTCGACTCTTTTGTCTCGGTCTCGACTCGGACTCGACTCTTTGGCTTCGGTCTCGACACGGACTCGACTCTCTTTGGTCTCTGTCTCGACTCAGACTCGACTCGACTCTTTTGTCTCGGCCTCGACTCAGACTCGACTCTTTTTGGCCTCGGCCTCGACTCTCTTTGGTCTCTGTCTCGACTCGGACTCGACTCTCTTTGGTCTCGGTCTCGACTCACTTTGGCCTCGGTCTCGACTCGGATTCGACTCTCTATGGTCTTGGACTCGACTCTCTTTAGTCTCTATCTCGACTCGGACTCGACTCTCTTTGGTCTCGGTCTCGACTCAGACTCGACTCTCTTTGGTCTCGGTCTCGACTCGGACTTGACTGTCTTTGGTCTCGGTCTCGACTCGGACTCGACTCTCTTTGGTCTCTGTCTCGGCTCGGACTCGAGTGAGCTGGTCTCGGCTACAACACTGATAATTTTATTTTAAAAATGAATGCAAGTGTCTTCCCAATTTCAGGCTTCTGCATCGTCATGGTTTTGTTTCTTCTTACATGTGACCAGCAGATGTCTCCAGTGTGTAATATCCAGAAAGGCCCCACATGTGCCTAACGCTGCACTGTAACAATGACAAGATACACATAGAACCATTTGGGGTTTCTTCAATTGCTACACCAGTGAAACCTCTAGACCCATTTTGAAGAAAGACAGAAGAGGACAAGTTCCCGTAACATCTCTGAAGACAGAACTCTGAATCAAAGTGAAAATAGAAGGAAAATGCAGTGGTTTATTAAAGCAGATAGTAGGTTTCATGGTCAGATGCTCAGATGCAACTTTTTAAACAGACAAATGTCATGCTGACATTTTAGAATGCCATTTCTTGGCTAAATGTCAGTTCTATTACTGAAGTACGGAGAGCTGACGGTGGCAGGCCAAAGACTCTGTGAAACACATGATAGCCATCAGGAGGGAACTTCCTGCTAAATGAAAATTTCAGCAGCACTTTCTTGTCCAACAACAGTCTTAGAATTGAAGGTTCACAAGGGATTTTTCGCAGCGATGCCATAGAAGAACCATTTTTGGTTCCTTAAAGAACGTTCAATGGAACTGTTCTAAAAGAACCTTTTTTTCTTGGTGTGAATTTTTTTTCCCACTACCAAGAACCTTTTGTGCAATGGCAAGGTTCTTCATGTTCACCATATAGAGAGCCGATAAAGAATCTTTATTTTTAAGAGTGAATGTTGCCTATAGGAACAGAATATGATACTGACTTAAAGACAGCAACCAAAGGTCAGAGACCTTTCAGTTCAAAATTTTAACATTTTTATTACTATGCTATGTAAAATGTGTTCTTAATTTGCAGTGTACACTCACATGGCACCATAAACTAGTCAAAGCAGAAGATACAGTGAGCCTGAGTCTTCACAGAATATAGTGTTCCCTTCATTCAGGTAAGATTGTTTCTTGTGTTTCTCAGATTTGCATTGTAAAATAGATGCACGTTGTAATGATTACTGTTTTGCACGAACGAGCTTACTGGAAAGCCATTTTTAAAGTACGAGAAAAAAAAACCATCCTCACAGCATTTTCTTGGCTATTTAAGGGATTTAGACAAAGCACTTTCTCTTAATCCTTTAAACAGCTTGAGGGAAATAGCATCTGCATTTACATGATATTTTCAGATTGCTGACTGTAAACACAGTGTTTATTCTGGATCATCCCAGAGCTTTTCCTTGCCAATTCCTGTTTCCTCACTGGGGCTTGTGTCTTTGTACAGCTGCTTTATAACATACCTGTATGGATTATGAAAAACATTAAACAAATAAACTGAACTGACATCTGCCCCAAAGTAACCAGACCATAGGAAAACGTATGATCTCTAACTTCTCCTTAGTTTTTTAAGTCAGCTTAAAATCTAAATTGATCCTATTTATTTTCTTAATACATGTATTGCATCAGTGCGTGCATTTAAAAAAAAAAAAACATTTCTGCCTTGTCAGTTTTTAAACCAATTTAAACCAGAGTTTCACCAATTGCAGGAGGTTTGTAAAAATGTGTAAAAAAAAAAAAAAAAAAAGCTAATAATTTATTAAATTATAAAAAAGCTAATAATTCAATTTAAATCAATTCAAAAATAAAAACAACCTAAATAATAATAATAAAAAAAGTTTGTTTGTTTACCTGCATGTCATGTGACCATATATGACATCAGAGAACATGTGAATGTGTCTTTAACTTAAGCAACAGTTCATATTTCAGGACTGTAAATCATTTGGCTGAAAAGGTTGCTAGAGTTTGACACAAACTAATAAACACATTGAATATGCAAAAAAGCAACAGTAAGAAGCATGTATCTGCCTATAGTTTATTGTTGTAAACCGTTGTCACAAAAAAATAAGCATGACATGCTACGAGAAGCAGACGTCAGTAAAGGAGGCTTCATTTCATAAAAATTATGAGGGAATGCAAAGTAAGATGCAAATACAGTTGTGCTATTTTGAGAAGTTTTTGTGAGCAGCATTGTATCTTGTACTTTTGTTTATATACTGTAAATGAATGAGCCTACTGTTGACTGGGTCTGTTTCCTGGAGGATTGATTCCCCAAACAACTGAATTTCACTGATATTCAAACTAGTAACTCATGGACTGTTATTTTGCAGCATTCTGTGGTGATCAGTGAATTTTTTTTCCCCTTCTTAATTTAGACCTTCGACACAATGTTTCAATCAATCAACAAACTTGAATATAAATTCTGAAACAAGCTTTGTACACAATAACAAATACTGCCTGCATAGTGTATGAAAAATAGTTTGAGTTGGACTTTTTTTTGTCATGGTTTTGATGACTTTACTGTCCCAAGTGTTGGAAAATGGTGTAAAGAAAGTTAATGATTATGTGTCCAAACATTTCTTTCCTCGACTTTTAGCCAAAGAACCAAACCACACCAGGTTATAAAACGAAACCAGCAGGAATGTTTTTCATATTAACTAGATAGACCATACAGTTTATTACATGAACATGAGGTGTAAATATTTCATGTTTGCAAAATAAATGCAAATAAAAGGTGCTGTACTGGAGATATGAGATAAGCAGAATCATGTGCGGGTTTCGCAGAATTGTGGCTTTTTCTAAATAAAAAATTTACATTCTAACAAATCAGATGACGTGAAGGACCAGGAAGTTTTACGAGAGTTTTACTCTCTATGAGAACGAAAACTGCAAATAAAGAAAGCAATATGTCAGTATAGTAATGATATGTGAGTGGTGTTTGCACATGTTGACACAAAAATGTTATCTTACATCAGCAGGTTTACTTCTGTCAAAAAGAAATATTACAGTAGTGACATATTGCATATATCCTATATATTGTAAACTTCATGTATGCGAGTTAGTATTAACACTCTGGATCTATGGCAAAATCAGATTTTTTGCCACACTGGTAAGAGGCCGTTTTACCCTATTCTTTCAATAGTATTTATAGCTATGAAACAAATTTTGCATTACAAAAAAACACTCTTTGGCTCTTTGGGCAGGTGTGGTGAAGAGATGAGTCCCACTTAGGACCCAAGCAATCCGATTGGTTCTGAGCTATAGATTGTGAAATTAAACATTTTTGTTCTTTGTGTTTTTTTTTTTGTTTGTTTTTTAGTTAGCTTATATACAATTCAACTACACAATAGCTATCTGTCTTTTTAGAAAGCTGTGTGTACTTTGAAAAGTGCTATGCAAATAAACATATTACTTGATGGTAAAAAACTACAAAACTAATGTTATTTAAACTTATTTATCTATTAGCAGTGTTAGTGCAGTTCATTTGAATAACTTTCACACCTGTAGTTCAGGAAATAATACATTTTAACACTGAACTTAAAGGTACAAATAAGAGGCTTTTGTGACACAGAAATTGTTGAAAACAATGCTTTGATCTGGGCTAAATGAGCTCGCTGATATGAGTACATATGATGTTCGACAAGTTCCGTCGCAAAATATACACCATAAAAGCAGTGTATTTTTTTGTATTGTTTTGTATCTTTCAGTTCAGTGTTAAAAAAAGGCTGTCTGAATGCTAAGTGAACCAGGACTAAATGTATTGTTTACTTTTTTTGGTCTGGACCAAAAGAACCAAGTGAACCGAACTACAAGCGTGAACACACTCTTAGCCTAGCTCGTGCTCACACTCGTGCACTAGGAATGGCCACTAATTTTGTTTTCCATTCAATACTTTCAAAGGCCAATATCATTGTTATCGAGACCGATAACTCTAAACTGAACTTTATTATTGCTAAAAGTAAAATGGATAATGATACCCACTGAACATTATATCTGAAAGGCTTTTTTAACATTTAATATACCTTAATTGCAAATGATTAGATTTTTGTTAAATATGTTTGTTTGTTTTGTAAAATATGTTTATCATAGTGGTCTGCCAGTTGCACCCAGCGATCCATTCAACTAACATTAAAGGAGAACTCCGGAGCAAAATGAACCTTTGGTCTAATAACACATTGGTACCTAGTCAACCGTTCTCTGAGATTTGTTTTCATAATAATCAAATGTAAAGAGTTTTATCTCTAAAAACTGGCTAGTAATGGGGGCATTTAATAAGTAAAAAGAAATCGCTAGTTTATACCACTAACAAGGCTCAAAATAGCCTCACACTAACACAGTAGCATAATGAGGGTCCATTAATGCAAAACGTAGCATTGAGAACTTTGTAAGAGTACAGACCGTTTAATAAGAAGATACTTTATGAAGACAGTGCACTCTGTGCATACAGACAGGAGCCATCTTTGGAAAACAGTCTCGACAAGTCGAACCACGAATGACGTCAAGTGAGCTGAACTGTATGAAGTTCAGCGAACTTCTGAACTGTATGAACGGCGTTCGTGGTTCGACTTGTCGAGTCTGTTTTCCAAGATGGCTCCTGTCTGTATACACCAAGTGGATTCTTCATAAAGTATCTTCTTATTAAACGGTCTGTACACTTACAAAGTTCTCAATGCTTCGTTTTGCATGTATGGAGCCTCATTATGTTACTGTGTTAGTGTAGGGCTATTTTGAGCCTTGTTAGTGGTATTAACTAGCGATTTCTTTTTACTTAGTCAATGCCCCCATTACTAGCATTATACACTAAACCGTTTTTAGAGATAAAACTCTTTACATTCGATTTTCTGAAAACAAATCTCAGAGAACGGTTGAATAGGTACCGATGTGTTATTAGACCAAAGGTTCATTTTGCGCCGGAGTTCTCCTTTAAGTTTAAAGGCACACTATGTAGTTTTTCACCACTAGAGGTCGTTTATTCAAAACAAAGGCATAGCTTGATGACACTTGATTTAGCGGAATCATGGGAGTTGTTGTCTTCATCTTTACAGGTGGAGAATATGATGGGACCCGGGCAGAAATCATATTCATAGATGACCAGTAATGTATTAAAGATTTATTAACATTACGAAAGCTGTTGGGGAGAAATGAGGCCGTGATCATGACACAGTTCGAGAGCAGAGGAGTTAATCCTGCAGTCGCTTCCGCTTCTCGGTCATGTGTGTGTGTGAGGAAATGCAGTACAGTTTTATCATATTAGATACATTTGAGTTTGTTAATAGTTGTTATAATGCTACTCTGTGTGTTCTCTACTATGAGACACTTGTTCCACACTGGAGTGAGCTAGATCAATGTTAGGCATTGTAAATATGGTACTCGCGGCAAATCAAGAAAACTAGATTTAAATTAAAACACTAACTGTGTTGAGCTGTATAACGATGATTAGTTTTCTGTCAATGAATGTATCCAAACAGTTGCTCACCTGTCTGATAAAACTATATATATATATATATATATATATATATATATATATATATATATATATGATACTTAATGTCTGAATACCTCTAACACCAATACTTTCATATCATATATCTGAATACCTTGTAATTAAATGCCTATAGTTGGAGATTTTGTACTGTGTGAATACCAAATATAGTATGTTTAATACAATAATGCAGTGTTTTCTTTGTCATTTTTGACAAATAAATCCACAAAGTATAACCATATGCCACAGCTTCGAAAATGCATCAGTATTACAGGCATGTATGTATAAATACATTTATTAAATATGTGGGAAACAAATATATATGTCACATATTTATACTTAATGTTGTCCATATATGTGAGAAACCAATACTATACTGTAATATATGCAGATGTATGGTATCATATATGGATAAACTCAAATATTTTCTTCACATGTTTGGACACATAAATGTTCATATTTGTTGCAGGCATATATTGTGTTCTCAGATAAGTCAAATATATGTATAGATATGTCATGCTATTTAAAATATAAGTAAATATATGGCCATATATTACATTTTTGTATGGGTCGTACCATTTACATTGATTCGAGAGGGGTGGTGGGGTCCTGCACAGCATGAAAATGACTTTTTTTATACCAAACCAGTGCCTAACTACAAGTTTAGTTTTTGACAAGAACTTTTTTATTTGTACATTAATGCTACACAAATGTTATTGCATGTATATTATGTATAGAAAACTGACTTCTAAGGGCCCCCCTGCCTCGGGCCCTGGGTACTCGGTACCCTTTACCCCCCAGTCCGACGCCCCTGTGTGCGTGTGGTCAGCGCAGTCTCATCCCAAGACGTCATATAACTGACGTTTTGGGACGTCTTTTGACCATACGTTTTAGGGCCCCCTTAAACGTCGGTAGATGAGGTTATGGGATCCTAACTCTACCCCAGACCTAAACCTAACCCTAAACCTAACCCGTCACCTAACTGACGTTAAAGGTAAAGCGTCAGTTGTATGACGGCCCGGGATCGCCATCTACCGACGTTTAAGGGGGCCCTAAAAAGGCGGATATTGACGTATGGTCAAAAGACGTCCCAAGACGTCAATTATATGACTTTTTGGGATGAGACTGTGTTAGTGTGGTCCATGAGTGTGCACACCTCTGGTTGCAGTTTCGCTTGTCACCAGAGGGGGCATAGTTCTGCAAAAACTCAGAGACTTGCGCAATGCACCTTTAAATAAGCTATTTCCTTACACAAGCTGTTTATTCAGCATAGTGAAGCCTCTCCTCCATCGATATCCATAAAAAAGGCCTCTCGTCTCCTTTCCTGCGTACTGACAGTCACAGCTTTAGCTTTATTAGCCATTATGCTTTTTGACTAAAAGTTGCAGGCTTGACTTCAAGTGACTTGGTCAACACTACACATTTCAAATTCTTGATTCACACTTGATTCAACTCATCAGTTAGTTAGTACCTACTGTACTACCAAGACCACACATATAGTCAGGTGAGGGAGACATCCAAAATGTGCAGTGTTGAAGCAGTCATTTCTGCAAAAGTATGCGATTTTTGGCCACCAGGGGTCACTTATTTAAAATAATAACAAAAGACGTACTTTGATGACGTTGGGAAAGAGAGTGGGCTCACGGGAGTTGTTGTCGCTGTGACAACCAGCTCAGCTCATGGCATGACATCATCGTTTCACAAAATATACGGATATACGGCATCTCTCTGTAGATTTAGCTTGTCAAGAAGCTTTAAATGCAACCCCAATGTTTACCTGTGTCATGCTTTTTCTCCTGTCCCAAACCCTTTTCGGGTCATATTTTTCACCCGTACGTTTGAGCTTTACTGAGCTGGCTGTAGCAGCAGAACGTGCAGGCAAAGCGTAATCGTGGTCCATAACTATAATACAGACGAATATAAATATTTATATTACGCCTCTTCAATGAATGACCTATTTTAGAACAGTTGCATTTTTCATATAGGCTATAGGGCGCACCGGATTATAAGGCACATAAGAGACTGCAGTCAAACGTTTGACTGGGTTTGCGTTATGCATCCACTATGTGCTAAAGGCTAAAGGGAATGCAGTGAGTGCGCGGCGCCGGAGGTGAGGCGTTTATTTAGTAAGCATGAGCGCGTACATTCGCAGCCTGACTCATATGAGTATTCAATGTGCGCGGCTCGCTAACAGCAACAGTTGGCTGTTTTGAATGAGACGACCCGGTTAATGAGAACGGGGAGCTCTTTATGCGCGAGCAGCACCGGGGACAGTGTGTCTGTTAGGAGTGAGCGCTCGTGAGCGGGCACGTGATTTACACACATAAATATACGTACTTACTTTTTTTTCTTCGTCATTTTCTTTGCTTTATTGGCGGTAGTCCAGTGTTCCCCTTTGTGTTTGGCGGTTTCGCCGGGTTCCGCAAGAAGTTAGAAAATAGAGGAGTCAAAGGTTGTATATCGCCATAGACAGGCGACGAAACGGAAATAAAGAAACATCCCGTGTCTTCGAATTAAACGATAAATTTCTCCGTATTTGAAAGTTGGTGGAAACTGTTGGGATAAAGTAAGTACACATCTAATAGAAATATATAACATAGATACAGTTATTTTTGCTATTTTTAAAGCAGAAAAAATAAGTATTGTGGCTTTAAGTTAAACTGTGTATCACACAGTAGGCTATATTTGTAATTGAGAGGAGACATTTTTTATGGTGGAGAATAATTTGAATCAAGTCGCTGATGCTTTTGAGTCATGTGAGCTGAATAATGCAAATCAGGAAGGTTATTGGGAAAATACGTTGACTGGGATTTCATTCTCTCCTCTCACTCTGTCTGTATGGACACTCCTAATTTTTTTAATAAACTGATCTCTGCGATTAAATTACGGCCTGAATCCAGAGGTCAATAATGCTGTCAGGATTTACAAGCCAAAGAGGTACGTCAACACACTTTAAGCTTTTATATTGTAAAATTGTAAAACAGTAATATTGTGAAATATCATTATAGTATAAAATAACTGTTTTGTATTTGAATGTTTTTAAAATGTAATTTATTCCTGTGATCAAATCTGAACATCATTATTTCAGTCGTCGTGTCAACTAATCTTTGTAATATGATGATTTGCTGCTCAATTATGAATCATATTTCTTGTTATTGTGTTGAAAATGTTGTGGGAAACATGATACATTTTTTTTCAGGATTCTTTGTTGGAAAAGTTAAAGAAAGTTTTTCCATTTGGATAGAACGTTACATTGATTTGAAATAGAAATTTTGCGTCTTTGCTACATAAAATAATCTTATTTAACCCGAAATTTAGTAACTTTAGCATAGTGTAGTTTTCACAAAAATATGAAGCAGCTGTTTTCAACATTGATCATTAAATATTTATTGAGCAGAAAATCAGCATATTACAATTATTTCTGAAGAATCATGTGACACTGAAGATTTGAGTAATGATGCTGAAAATTCAACTTTGATCACAGGAATAAATTAAATTTAAGAATATATTCAAACAGAAAAAATGTTTCTATTAAATTTTATTAATATTTCACAATATTACCATTTTCACTGTATCTTTGATCAAATAAATGTAGTCTTGGTGATCATGAGAGACTTCTTTTGAAAAAAAAATCCAAATTTTTGATTATCTGGTAGTGTATTTTTGGGGTCATTTTATTGTTATTTTTTAAATCCACTTTGCTTTCACTCCTTAAAACCCCCCCTGTTCCAGTCTCTATTCTGGATGATGTTTGAAACTTTCATTGTCTCCTTAAGACTAATCTCTTGTTGTATTCCTCATTTGTAAGTCGCTTTGTATTTGTGTGATAAATGTAAATGTATAGCCTGATTGACGTCACTGATGGAAGGCATATGCACGTTCATATTAATGACTGCGCTCTGTTCCATTCACCAGAAATTGATGGCACAAAAATGAAATTGCCTAAAGGTGTCATTTTCATTTTTCTGGCATTGATTTTTAAGGTGAGTTGAGATTTAGTATCATTTTTCAAAGTTCTTTAGTTATACAAACAATTTATAAGTATTAACTCTTTAACACTTTTGATTGATAGGTTGCTGTGGCAGGTAATATATAGATTTTTTTTTCTGCTCATCAAAAATAATCTATTGAATAAATAATGTGTTTTTCCATTAATCATCATCAAAATGAATACTGTCACAATACTTCATTCCAGGGAATTCCACAAAGGTGTACATGCTTGAGCTTGAATTTGAGGAATCGGTGCATGAGAATGTCACTGACCTGTTGAAGGATCATACACAAATAGATGTGAACGGGTCTGCGATTGTAACCAACATCACCAGCACAACAAGTAAACAAACAATGCTTGAAATTACACAACACCAACACTGAGAAAAAATCTGTAAAAAAAAAAAAAAAAAGAGAAAACAAAACCTATCAAGTACATTGGGCCGTTTCCTTGTGCATTCAGAATGAACATTAAAAAAGGGTCTTTCCTGTTGTGCGGTATAGCATTTAATTAAAATGTATATACTTCTGTAATTTTAAGAACGATTTCTGTAAAAAATAATTAGACTTTCTGCATCAGAAACATCAACATTAATAATGATAACTCTTTACTTGCCGCTGACTTGCATAAGGACGTTAAAACTCATATTTTTAAGCATCTTTGAAATGTTGAAATTATCAAACTGATTTATGTATTGATCAAACAAGATGGAATGTTTGTAAATGAAAAAAAAAAAAAGATGTCAGTTCCTGGAGGATGATGTCCAAAAGTCTATGATGATGGAAAATGATTTCTTTAATTAGGAAAAAACTATAAATTGATAGCTCGTTTACCAACTTCACCCTAATGTTTATTTAAATTGATATTGAAAAAAGAAAACTATGATTTATTTATGAAATAGTATTTTTAAATTAGGGTTTAATTCAATATATGATGGGTAAATAAAAATGTAGGCTACTGCAGACGGGGAATGATACATACACAAACTTTATGGACAATTGCAGCATTTCTAATCAATAAATTACTGACATTATGAAAAAAACCTGAATGTGCTTGTTTGCAGATTGTATATTGGCTGACAAGCAGAAGAACTGTTCATGCATGACAGATTACACATGGAGTGAGGACATTTGCAGAAATCATGCCTGCTGCAAAAACGAGAACTGCGAGATAAATGTTGATGACCCTGCGTTCTGTCTGTCTGAAAAAAGAGGTAGAGTATTGTTTGATTTGGGCAAAGGATGTCTTAGTGATTTCTTAAATGTTTATTGAATGCTGTAATTTTTCTTTTTGTCCAGTAAGCATTAATGGATCTACTATATTGACAAATAATAGTTACAACATATTAGTAAGTAATGAACCAAATAAAAATATGGAAGAACACAAGAAGATGGAACAAGAAGTAATTACTATGGTATGTACTGCTGTTTGTAATCAAGTTTTTTAATCATTTTAACAAGGTGAAAAGAAAATATATATATTAAAGGTTATGCTTCTTACATTCTTTTACCAGATTTTTTAATTATGGTCTGTGTTAATGTAAAACATAGATTTACATTTTATGTTGTTTAGTTAATTTGGTTACACTTTATTTTACAGTGTCTTTGTTACATATGTTACATGTACTTACCATAGTACATTAAATTATGTATAAAGTTTTTGCAACTAGCCCTCAACCAAATCCTAATCCTACCCTAACCCTATAGTAAGTACATGGTATATGTAATTAATAAATATAATTACACTGTGACAATGACACCTTAAAATAAAGTTTAACCGTTCATTTTTATTGCATCATTATTGTGTTTAGTCTATGTGTTGGAAACACTGTGCACCCTCCACATCCACTGTTTATGGAAAGGGTGAATTTGATTAACTTTAAGTCATCTTTCTCTTTCTGCATGTATTTTTATGGTGGTTCAAGGTTCAAATCAGTATATGAACTGTAAAATATACAGGCAACATACTGTCATCCTGCAACGACTAAATATAAACAAATTTTAGTTTAGTTTTGGTTTGATTTAATTTTATCAATAGAAAAGAATACCTCACCTGCATGTTTTCATTTCTTTTAGCTCAAGAAAATTTTCAGCACATTGGAATATTTTGATTCTCTAATTATCAACGGTTACGGGTAATAAAGATAACATGCACCTCTGGCACCTACTGTTTCTTGTTCTTTATACAAACATAAAACATTAGATAAAGGACCAAAGATGTAGTAACAATTTCCCATTTGTTCAAAGGCGTGGCAGTGTGATTGTATATTATACGGTGCAGATACTTGGTTCAGTCACACCTTCACAGCTTGTGAGCATAATAAAGCCACTGAATGATTCTGAGCTGACAACAACAGGTAACGTATTTATTGTGAATTATTTCTTTAACTTTTTACACAATGTTATGCGATAAACAAGAGTTTATTACACAGTCACATCTTGTTATTTTCTCCAAAGGTCTCGTCACTATTGTCGGACCTGAGAAGCAACCGATTGATATAGGCTCCAATGCAAATATAAATTGTACTCCATCAACTGATCTCGGAGAGGTACGGTGGTACTTAACAGATGTCGAGAATAAAACAACACAGATCACAACAGGAAATGAGGCCAGCTTTCAAAAGCATGGTTCAAATGACAGTCTTCACCTAGGGGTCATTTCAGGAAGCTGGAAAGGTATGTTTCTACAGTACACACTGAATCTAAAATATTTAGATAATTGAATCTGAGTTGGCTAATTTCACTGTAAAAGTGATGTCATGTGTCAGTAGTTATGTTTACATCTTCCTATTTTTATATGAATTTTGGATTATCACATGAAAAAAAATGCTGGATGGAAACATTATGAACATAAATTCTAAAAAAGCACATAAAAATGTGTGCTCAATTGAGGTTGATCAAACACATTATCTGCGTCTAATTCAGAGGCTGCATCCTCCTTCAAATCCGTCCGTAGTTTCGCGGGCATTGAGGGATACAACAGATGGATCCTTTTTGGCCTTTCCTACCCCAGAATTCATTGCGTGCTGATGAAGAGAGAATTTTCTTTTTTTTATAAGCATTGAGTACTGAGCCATCTTTGAAAACAGTCTCGACAAGTCGATCCCCGAACGCCGTTCATACGGTTCAGAAGTTCGCTGAACTTCATACAGTTCAGCTCACTTGGCACGGCGTTCGTGGTTAGACTTGTCGAGAAAGTTTTCAAAGATGGCTCCTGCTTTGTATGCACGAAGTGTACTGTCTTTATAAAGTATCTTCTTATTAAGCGGTCTGTACACTTACAAAGTTCTCAATGCTTCGGTTTGCATGTAGGGACCCTCATTATGTTACTGTGAGGCTATTTTGAGCCTTGTTAGTGGTATTAACTGCCACCATAGAGTTTTTAGAGATAAAACTCTTTACATTCGATTATCATGAAAACAAATCTCAGAGAACGGTCGACTATAGGTACCAATGTGTTATTAGACTTTAGGTTAATTTTGCGCCAGAGTTTTCCTTTAAGGAGACATAATATAGGCTACAGTTAATATAAGACATGAAGCATCAGCAGGAAGAATGGGTAAATTGAGTATATCTTCTCTTCTCAGGTTCAATAAGCTATCGAAATGGTTAAAATGATGTTTTTTTGTTGTTGTTTTTTTACAATATCATGTACCCTAGTGATACACGTGCATGGGCGTAGTTCTCAGAGCAGTTCGAGAAATAGGATCTCTCAATTGATCATTTCAAAGAAACATACCAGTTTTGGGGTCGACGGCTTATAAATTCATAAATTCCCAGGTTCACATAGGGTGTTGAAATAAGCTATCGATATGGTTAAATTTATGAATGTTTTTTTGTTGTTGTTGTTGTTGTTTTACAGTATCATGTACCCTAGGCGTGGGCGTAGCTCTCAGTTGTAGTTCAAGAAATAGGCTCTTTCTCAATTGATCCACTCAAAGAAACAAACCGTTTTGGGGGTCAACGGCTTATAAAAATAATTTCTGGGTAATTTAGCTTGTTTGCTGTACACCTTGTCTCACAGCAGCTTTTAAACATTGTTTTGTGTTTTCTTATAAGTCATAATTGACAAGGAGGCAGCCTCTCACAATGCAAATCAATGGAGATGGTTGGATTTGCTTCTTATTTGCTTCCTTACACAACATCTTAAATGTTAGTTTGATCACTGAAATATACCTGAGCCAAAGTCTGTCATCAAAATGGTTGTGTATAATGACTTTCCAGAACTGTCTCATTGTGTTCCCAAACATCAGGCAAGATAACATGACTGCTTGTAATGTGTTTTGCCCGCAAGCTTCGATGCGCACTGTCAAAGAGCCACAGTGGCTTCCCCCGAACTTCCATTTTATTACAGATATTTTGCACCAGTATGCCAGGTAGTGACAAATTTTGGATGTAAATGGCGCTTTATAAGCAAATGTTTAATGATCTATTCCAATCTTGGATGGAAACATAGCTAGTGTAAAAATCTTTTTCAAGTAATGGTGGTAATATGCAGAATAATTTGTTCCTGTTTGTCTGAGAAATGTAAATCCTGACCAGCATTAAAGTCTGTGTCTGTCTACCTATCTACCTTTAGGAACATTTACATGCGTGTACGCAATTGGGTCCATAAAACACACAGCAAGTATAACGTTGGACATCGCACTTTTGCCAGAACAAATTCAGGCCATGAGCACGCCCCAATTTCCTGACTGTACTAAAGAACCTAAAGAGGTTAACATTGTAATTGAGTGTATCATTCCTGACGACAAAGAAAATTACACTGTTACCTGGACTAGTGGTTTAACAGAACAAGCTCCAAGTAAGCATATCTCATTTTTGCTCTCTCAATGTAACCATAACCAGCATAAAAAATGCGATGGAAAGATAAATATCTATATGGTTTTTACACACTTGATGTTAAACAGTTTTCATATCACTGCATTCTTTAGAAATCCAGAAGAACGGTATATCTTACGAAGCAAAGATGACCATACAATGTGCAGACAAGAAAGAGAACGTTACTGTTGACTGTACATTCACAAACAACAGAGCTACAAATAACAAAGCCCGACCGCAGAGTGTTGTGATCCCCATCATTCAACGTAAGTCTTGTTGTTTAACTATTTATTAAATGTAATATCTTTTAAAGTTGCAGACAATAGCTAAAAAGTGAAAGTGTGTGATTTATTTTTAAACACAGTAACACACACACACACACACACACACACACACACACACACATATATATATATATATATATATACATGAAGAGTTCAGATGCAAAAGCCTCTAAATGCCATTTGAAATTTTCATCTTTAATGATGATTTTTATAAAACTTGTATATTTAAGTTCAGTAATTTCACTTAAATAACAATTAATAGGTAATTATTATTGCCATTTAAGTGAAATTACTGAACTTAAATATACAAGTTTGATAAAAATCATCATTAAAGATGAAAATTTCAAATGGCATTTAGAGGCTTTTGCATACATACATACATACATACAAATGAATTACAAGCTTTTTGTCTTAGACTGACATGATTAAAATATCACTAGCATTAAGTGCTTTAATTTTTAATAACTTTCAGCCTTCTTCTTTTACATCATCTTCTATCATGTCCAAACATATGGAAGCCCATTTCTACTAAAAGGAGGGGGGAAAAACATGCGTTGATAAATGACTATTAAGAAATAAGATATTTTTATGAATAAAAAGTATAATGAGATAATGAGAAGTCATAAGACAGTATGAGGAAAAAGTTGAAAATATTGACTTTGAATATGTAATAATATCAATCTTTTATCTCATTAATTAGTATCTTATTCTTTTGACCTTTTATATTATAATCATCACTTACCAAACAACTATTATTTTGTTTTTCTTATGTGACTGAAAATGGGCTTTCATACAAAAGCATGTACAATATGACTTTTTTTTTATCTTTGGGGACTTTTCCATCTAAAAGCTGTTTTAAGCTCCAAAAAAGTCATTATTCTCTGATAATCTTCTCCTCCATCAAAGCTCTGAATTGGAGTACTGACTACAGAAACACCATTTGAGAGCTCTGGTGGAAGACTTTCAGACTGTTAACTACATAAAGCTATTGAATGAGTTAGAATTACTGTTGTGACATCATTTTAAAAAATGACTTTCACCTACAGTATATATGGAAAAGAATGGCTAGAATATTATTCAAAAAAAAGTCCTAGGAAGAAATTAAATCAGGTTTGTAACATTATGGTGAATCAATAGGGACACAAATTTCATTTTTGAGTGAACTAATGCTATTGGATATGGGTGAACAGCTGCATTATTTTGCATATTATAAACCTAGTGAATGTTTTCTGATTTATAATTGTGAAAATAAAAATGACGAGAAAAACAAATCTGTCGTTTTTCATTCTTTAAAATAGCCACTTCAGCAATCTGTGAAGCAGAGGGTGACTGGCCCAAAGCAAAAAGCAATCACACGGCCATCAAATCTTGCATAAACTCTGTTGGTTTGATAAGAAGAGAATGCAAAGACAGAGTATGGGGAAATGTAATCTCTTCTTGTGTGAATAAGGAGCTGGATCTCATTCAAAAGCGTGTAGAGGTATCACTCTTTGGTATTCATTTAGCCATTCTTGGGCAAATTTTCTTAGTAATAAACACTTGATTTTTTTTTTTACCTTCATAATAACAGAACTTAAATAAAGGTATTGGCTTGATGAGGGATGATGCAGAAGTACTTTTTGAAGGCATACAGATATCGAGCACAAGCAAGACATTCAACTCATATGCAAATATTAACGCATCCGTACATCTTTTCAAAGACATGAATAATATATCGATGCGCCAGGAAAATCCATGGAATGATCCTGTCCTACCTGTAAGTATGTTTTCTCTTTAGATTATTTAAAACATTATTTGTTATCCATCTTATTAATATTTATTATTCTTTAAACCTTCAGTAATATTTGACCCAGGGTTGGGTACTTTCCACATTTTAACCGGTACCCAACAGTAAATTTTTCTGGTATTTTAGGCATGTTTACATCAAGAACTGTAAATAAACTGCATGTAAGAAAAATTTATTTTATAGATGTAAAATTGAAATTATGCCAGAGCTCCCTTGGTCGCGGTCTACAATGTTTTTATGTTTCTTAAAACAAAACAAAAAATATACAGTGTATGTATATATATATATATATATATATATATAATTTTTTATTTCATGAAATGTTTTCCACAAATTCTGTCTTGTGTATTTTCTTTAATCAAATGAAGATACAACATTAATTTAATTTATCTTTTAATCATATGAAATTTAAAACATTTTGTCAACTTTATACTGTTAAAATTAAAACATGGAAGAAAAATGTATTATTACTTAAAGGTTTGTTAATTTACTATTATTGGTGTTAATAATATCATTACATTAAATTAAGACGCATGTCTCAGAGATCACATGGAGATTCAAGATTCATATTTAAATTGTCTTTCCGTCGCACTCAGATGCATTCACATGTACTGAAATTTGGTTGTTGATTTAATGTGAATCGGTACTCAGTAGTACCAACCTAATTCGGTTAAAGTACCAAGTTCTGTACCCAACCCTAATTTGATCTATACATTTCCAGGTCAGGAACAGGGTTATTTTGTCTGATCTATTAGAATAGATTGATAGAGTAACAACCCATGAGAAAAAGAAATGTCATAGAACTTCTCAACTTGGCTCGACTTCAGTTTTGAAACGGTCTTAACATTTGTAGTTGTTTTATGGGACTCTATCACATGTCTGCAAAACATATTAAACTCACCCGAAAACATTTACTTCATGCTCCAAAAAAGTAAAACTTTTTTTTTTTGACCATCATGTGAGCTGTACTGGTCAAAATGCTCAGATACTTTTTCACCATGGGTTCCTGGAAATGTGTAGACAAAACTTATGTCTATCACTTTTTACATTTGTATGATTATTCGATGATTATTTTTTTACCTTGTAGCATGTAAAGTCCCTTTCATTTCACTTCATCATTCATTCAAAATGACAATCAAATTCTTCTGCAGTTCAGTCTAATCGCATTTCACTTTCTTATTGTTTTTACATTGCAGAACTTCGTCAAGTCTGCAAGCAACGTTTTGAACGATTCAAAATCCTGGAAAAACCCTAAAAACGACCTCACAGATTTAGCTGTGACATATCTACAGATTATGGAGGAAATGGTGAACAACACAAATATGTCCTCAACTACTTCTTACAAGGCTGAAAATTTTGAACTGCAGTCCTGTAATGACAGCTGCAAATCCTTCAATGCCAGCGTCGACACAGACAGTGGGGTTATTGTCGTTGGATTCCGGAACCTTTATGAAATTTTCCCCAACTTAATAAACGGCAGCATACCAAACGCCAGCATAGAGACTACCATCATGTCAGTTATCCCTGCAAAAAATACCAATTCGGCTCAAGTTGTTCTGAAATTCAATTATTCTCAAAATAGACTCCCAAATCATGATATGTATTGTGTTTTCTGGGATGAAACACGGAATGAGTGGTCTTCAGAAGGGTGTGTTTGGGGTGGTGTGAGCAATCCAGAAGAATGCAGATGTGACCACAACTCTGCGTTCACCATAATGATGGCCAAAGATGAAATTACCCTTCCCTACATGGAGGAACTGACCTACGCTGGCTTGGGATTATCAATCGTTTCCCTCGTTCTGTGTTTAATCATCGAGATTCTGATATGGGATACAGTTGTAAAGTCAGACATCTCCAATTTTCGGCATGTAGCCATTTTCAACATCTGTTTATGCTTGCTGTTTGCACACATTGGATTTTTAGCATCAGCTGAACCTAAGAAGTTGTCCGGAAACTGGTGCTCCATCATCACATTAGTCAAACACTTTTTTTTCCTAGCCGTCTTCTTCTGGATGCTGTGCTTGAGCTTTTTGATTCTTCACCAAATAATATTTGTCTTTGACCATCTGCGGAAAAAGGTTTTTTGGGGATTGTCTATCACTCTTGGTTACGTATGCCCAGTATTATGTGTGGCAATAACATTCATTACATTCAGAAATGGTGAAGCTGGAGCATACTATTCCACAAAGACTTGCTGGCTCATTTATGAGGGTGTGTTGAAGGGCTCCATGTATGCTTTTATTCTTCCTGTCGGAACTATTGTGTTTATAAACTTGTTCACCTTGGTTGTGGTGATCATGAAGATAGTAACCCCTACTATGTCAGAGGCAAAGGCGCGGGACGAAAAGGATGTTGCCAAGAGTATGATCAAGACAATAGTCTTCCTAAGCCCTGTCCTCGGGATAACTTGGATCTTGGGATTTTTTGTAATGCATCTTGACCTTACACAAAGACCTTGGGCCCAAATCGTGAACTACACATTTACAATACTCAATTCACTACAGGTGAGGGTAAAGCTTCAAACATTATCTATTTATGTACTCATACTGAGTGCATTCATGCATGTACTTTAAAATATCTTATTGTATTTTATTACAGGGCTTTTTCATACTGCTGACAAACTGCGTTGGAGAGAAAAAGGTAACTATGCCCAATACGTGCCCTCAATATTAATGTTTTTTTTAGGAATTAAGGCTGAAAATATAACATTTTAAAACACTTTCATTTTGCTAACTGGACCATTACTGAACAAATTTGCTATCACGAGATTTCAGTCTATACAACCTTTACTCAAAATGTGCATATTTGATTTTCTCCAAAGGTTCGTGATGCACTTCGGAAGCGCTTCAGAGGTTCCAAGGTTAGTCCGTGCAAGGGAAATATGCACTTTTACAGATGCAAAATGCATCACAAATACAAATATTATAATATTATATAATATACATGTAGTAAAACAGAGCTAATGTTCTCACATTTTCTTATCGTCAGCACACACAATCAGCACATTCTAAAAGTGAAAGCTCAACTAAAGAGACATATACGGTTAAAAATAAATAAGGATTGGACAGATTTAAGGTAAGTTACATTTGTGGTCTTGAGAATATTTTTATTTCATGTCTGCATATTTTGTTCTAATGTTGTTTTTATCCCAAATCAGCATGTGAATTTAGTCGGTGCATTCTAGAAGTACCGAAAGAGAAAACATGGAGTACGAGGAAACTCTTCATGGATTAAATTGTCTCACATTCTATGCATATTAAAATAGCAATAAATAAATAAAAAGTTAATTGTTTTCTAAAACACTGTACATTTATGATATTGTACTTCAGAGGATAATGTATATCGATGTAGTCATGCAAGTTTGCTGTATGAATGTATTTAGGTTTGTCTGTGACCAAATCATTTTTCTTTCTAAAATGGCATATTTAATTTTATCTATATATTCATGTAAGTATTTATGCTTTTAATTGTAGATCACCTACTTGGAATAAAAATAAAACTGGTGAAAGTCGTAGATGATTATACATTTTGGCATGTACTGTCCTGTCCTCCAACAATGCTTTCTCTTATTATTTTTTACATTTCATTTAGATGCATAGCAAAGAAAGCACATTAGTTTGTATTTTTGCTCTCATGGCTTAATAAAACCTACTTTGTAATTGTTTTTTCTTGTAGTCTGTCTTCTCTCTCCTGTTCATCAGTGTCATCTGGGCAGCCCATTAAAATGTGCAATTTGCCAATAGTTCCTGCTCGCAATCTCTGCCCTGGAAATACAGCAAACACCATGTTATTAAATACCTAGCATCACGTACAGTAGCCACAAATCTAGTCCATACATCAGCGTAGAACAGAAAATGTCAGAAAAATAATATAAAGTGTGTATAAACTATTTTTGACCTCTTATTTTAGGAGTCAATACAATAACTGATTGTTTGACAAATATAACTCAGAAAAACAGAACATAATACACACTTCGGTTGCACTATATTTTACAGTATGAGAAGTTTATTGGGTTATATAAGGTAACTACATGGTTTGAGGTAAGGTTTAGGGGTAGGTTCAGGGTTAGTACCTACTTGTTACACAGTCACTGTAATAATTACTATTGCATGAATGAACAAAACTTTGAAATATTATACTATTAATTAAATATCATAAAGCCATAAACGTGTCAAAAGTGTAAAGGGCAATTTGAGGATAAAAAGCCACTAAATGCAAAAATCATCATTCTTGAAGATTGCGTTTATTTTATGACAGATGCATGGGGGGGAATGCAGGAGTCAGACTCCGCTACAAAATGTGCAGCCTCAATCCATTATCCATCCTCAAACAAGCCCTTGCTCCATGTTCATTCAGTATCCGAACCAGTGTTGTAGTACTCGAGACTCGGACTCGTCTCGGACTCGGTCTCGAGACCATATTTTAATGGTCTTGGTCTTGTCATGGACTCGTGTGCATTTGGACTCGGAATTGACTCGTACTCGAACATTTTTTTTTTTTTTAGGTCTCTAACTTATTCCCGAGTCCACTCGAGTTCAATTAAAAATAATTTTCATGATTATTAATGTATGTTAATAAAATATTTCTTTAAATTGATTGAAACGCCCAGTGATTGGTGATTTTCTAGTGCGCAACTGCGCATGACAAATTTTAATAAAATTACTTTTAACACCAGCTACTATGTGGCCTTTTTACCCTAAACTGATCATATTTTTTAAACTCTAAGTAAATTCAGTAAAAAAAAAAAAAAAAAGTATTTCTCTAAATAAATAAAAGTAAATTAGGTAATCAACCCTCACTGGTCTCGGTCTCGACTCGGACTCGACCGTCTCTGGTCTCGGACTCGACTCGGACTCGACTCTCTATGGACTCGGTCTTGACTCGGACTCGACTCTCTCTGGTCTCGGTGTCAACTCGGACTCGAGTGAGGTGGTCTCGACTACAACACTGATCCGAACCACTTCTCTTTGACCTTAGACAAGATCAGAGCTTCACACGACTGGGTGAACCTTATGACATCAAATCCAGGGGTCACACTTCACCCTCAATTCAACATTAACTTGCATGACCTTCTACTAGTCTATTGTAACTTGTACTTCATAGTGTTAAAGATCACTCCTTTAAACCCTTTATGCTCAATTCAGATTTTTTGCTCAGATCTGATTTTTGGTTTAGCCCTTCACATTACCTTTTAAAATGTGGCCTATATCTGATTCCAATGTGAACTAACCCGCATGCACAAAAGAGCAATAACAATGACATCATACGCAGCACGCTGTTGCACCAATGTTCGTGTGGTTATGGAGGAAGTAGCATTTATGCTTTTATTTCTAAATGTCTGCGTAATGGAAGCCATAAAATTAATGAGCAGGTGCTGAGGAGGAGAGGAACGAAGAAAAAGAAAGAAAAAATGGCTATTTTGGCCTTTTGCAGGTTTATGGCTGCAAAGTCAATACAGAAGTCTGTGTGGATGGGTAGATGGAGCCAGGAGTGGTGTGTCTGTTGTGTCTACACTCTTAGAAAAAAAGGGTTCTATGTATGTAGCAAAGGGTTCTTTACTCAACTGCAAAGGACCTTTTATGCAAAAAATGATGATAATGACAAGAAAGAACCCTTTTGGCACAAAGGTTCATTATAGGCTATTATTCATGCATTATTCTGCAGCATTTTTGTAATTAAATTATTGTTTACTAAACTGTTGTAGTAACTTAACATCCCATTTTAATCATGCTGATTTTTGAAGGATAAAAACTGAAATGGCACTCTTCGTGTGATAGATTACATTTTTTTAACCCCCATATCTTGAATTTTGTGATCATTCATGCATTGCATTTTAGGGGTTGCAAATGCATAGCACTTTAGAACCTTTTAAGCTTCTATAACCTTTTCTTCATAGAGTGTAGTGCTTACTCGCCGGCACATAATTGTGTCAAATGTCGATGTAGATTGATGTCAGTCTTGGTTGTTCACACTGTGGACGCATTGAAAAAAAATCAGATCTGTGTGTGAGTCAGGACTACATATGTATGTGGTCTAAATCCGATTTAAAAAATGAGATCTGGGCAAGATTTGAGTGTTCTCACCATCTCTGAAGAAGTCTGACCTGGTTACTTGACCCAGATTTGGGCCCCTTTTGTCTGCGGTGTGAACGGGGCCTGTGACTTTGATTAGGGTCACATTTATTTTTCACAATTTCTTCCACTAGATCATAAAAATCACCAGAAGCTGATGCAATTGTCTTTAAAAACTTTGAAATAATGAACTAATTTGGTTTACACCCTCGTTGCGGTTTGCACTAATATATGTACGTCATCAAAATCTTGCAACTTGTTACCACAAGTGTTACCACTTTTATCTTAAAACCATTCACTGTATAGTTAATGTAAATGTCAGTCAAAATTTCGCAGACTTTAAATTAGACGTTGTTTTCATGGGATACCGGTTTCTTTTCTCAGCACAGATCATTGACCAATCAGAGACATTTGTGATTTAACTGGGTATGTAATCATTTCATAGTGATTTTGTTGGCTGATTTATATCAGGTACCACTCAAATAAATAGATATATTTAAACGATTATACGTTGTAATGTAAAAATGTTTTAGACAAAGGAAAAAAGCGCTCATTTTAGACAAAGGCAATTGCGCCTCCTTGAAAAGAACCTTGTTTGTCTCATGCATTAGTTTTCAGGTGTTATGGTGCAATTTAGAATACTTAAGTGCACATAAAAAAAAAACTATGGCAAAACCAGCTCTATGAAGAGTTTTTATTCCAACCATCATTAAATTCAACCACCATTAAATTGACAAACTTTTTTTTATATAGCTGTTACACAAGTGTTTATCACGAATAAACTAGGGTATCAACAAAACCTAACACAATGCAATCAGACAAGCTTCATGCTGGGTTTTAAAATTACTAGAAAGATGGCCTGTAACATCTCTAATCTTTCACAGACTTGTGAACACAGAATCTGGACACAGATGTCCATTTGAAACAATTTTTTTTGTTCGTTGCATATTCATTTTCCCCCATGAAAAAAAATGGCTTAGACCTTTCCACAATAAAGTTAAAAATCGCTCATTTGAAGATGCATTTAGAGTCACACGAGTCTTCAGTGCAAACCTATAAAGTAACAAAATGGGGGGGAAAGAGTTACTTTTCAGTAAGGGTTACTGAATATAAAAAATAAAAAAATAAAACACAAAAGCAAAAAAGGAATACCATGGGTAACTTTTTTTCTAAACCAGCAACCCAATCGGAACTTCTGCTTGGTGTCATCGGGACGTCTGTTGAAAAATAAGTGAAGTGAAAAAATAAATCAACCATTGACAACTAAAAATAGATAAAAATAAAAAATAGGCCATCATACACTAAACGACAGATTCTCACCACAGAACTACACATTGTACCAAACAGAAACAAGCACATCATATAGAAGCAATGACAAATGAGAAAAATGTGTTCTAAAATTAGCTCAAAATATCAAACATGCATGATATCCTCAAACTGAAAAGAATCAGCCTAACTAATCATAGCCCTTTTTTTAAAAGTAATAACATAAATAATCGGAGGCTCTGGAAGTCATACACTACACAATTATATGCAAATTCTGCCCAAAAACTAACTTTCAGAAACTAGCAAATAGCAAATATGGAAAAGTAGTGCAATGTATTCCAGCCTTAAATAAAAATATAGACCTAAAAAACAAATTGCCCTTAAAGGGATGGTTCACCCAAAAATGATGCATGATTTACTCGCCCAGAAATCATCCTAGGTATATTAAGTTAGTGCATATTACATTATTCTTTCAGACGAATAAAATCGGAGTTATATTAAAAAAATGTCCTGGCTCTTCCAAACTTTATAAAAATGGCAGTGAATGGACAGTTTCTGTCCATAAAAGTACATCCATCCATGATAAAAGTGCTCCACGCGGCTCTGGGGGGTTAATAACGGACTTCTGTAGCGAAACGATGTGTTCGTGTGAGAAAAAGATCCATAGTTAAAACTTTATCAACTAAAATAACCAGCTTTCGGCAAACCGTCATCGTTTTACAGTGAAAGAGTACCCCCTTGACCTGATACACAACGTAATGACAGTGTTGAGCACGTTACTTAAAATGTTAGTGACTATTAATAATTAGTTACTATTTGTGAGTGGTTAAATCATTATAAAAGTAACTAATTACCAGGGACAGTAAATATTGCATTACTTAAATAATAATAATAAAATGTTCAAATACGCCGGTCAAATAACTTGGATGCCCCCAATATTAAAATGTTAAATTACCTAAATGCACACTAAATAGAAAAAAAATATTATAAAATATTGTACACTAATCTACACATTTGTAATGATGCTGTGGGACAATGTGAGAGACACCTATTAAATTCAATATATTATTTAAAATATTATCATTACTATAGTAGAACAATAAAACATATTAGATGGTTTAGAACAAAATTTAATATTGCACAGACCACAACTGGCCAACAAATAAGTCTATACATATATTATGCTTAAAGGGATACGCCACCCAAACATTTTAATTCTGTCATCATTTACTCACCCTCAAGATTTTCCAAATCTGTAGGAGTTTCTTTCTTCTGATGAACACAAAGGAAGATATTGTTGTATAAAACAAGAGTTGTTAGGCACCATTGACTTCCATAGTAGAAAAAAAAAAAATACTATGGAAGTAAATGTTCCAATCGTTCTTCAAAACATCTTCCTTTGTGTTCAGCAGAAGAAACAAACTCATACAGAGTTGCAACAACTTGAGGGTGAGTAAATGACAACTTTCTGGGTTGAGTATCCCTTTAAGAAATGTACAAAAATGAATAAATGCTAAAAAAAAAAAATATAGATACATACACTCTTTGTAGTGCAAATTAAAATTATAAAGCGGTCACACAACTGTAGCCATCAGGTGTAACTATGTAGATCACAAAAGTATTTTCTTCCTTACAAAAGTAAACCGTTTAACAAGAAGTGCTCCCAGAACTTTCCCTGCAGGTTACTTTTTGTATAACCATGTAAATTAATTAAAATGTTGCAGATGATACCATTGTAAGACTGGAAAAACTGGAAGAACTGGTTGAGGCTGAAAATTAACATTGAACTCCCCCCTCATGCACCATTGAGACGTAGGTCTCACCTCCCTCATCCTAATCTACATTTCTCGCCCTCACCCTCCATTCAAAGGTCACCAAAAACTCACCCAAGAATCTAAATTATTTAATGTGAATGATTATCAGAGCACGTTTAGTATCATTCAAAATGTCTCATTTGGAAATGAAACATTTGTACCAGTCACACTAAGTAAAACAAATAAGGTTTTGAAGATGGTAATAACACAAACAACACAAAAGAGGATGGATGGTTAAACCCTCCTGCTCTCAGAAGGTGTTAACTCAATGCAAATTCCCACTGTTAGCAAATGGTTCCATGTAAAACCTCTTCCCCCATTAAGTCTGGGACGGTGTAAAGGTGAATTTCCACGGTAAAACTAATTTACATTTGAAATGTCTGTCTATATAATGAAATGCAGCAGAAGGCTGGGGCCTTTTCTGTGCTTCAGATGAGCCTGTGAAAGCAGTCACCGAGACTCTCAGCTTCACGTATTTCCTAATATCGGCTTCGCATTTCTTCTCTTTATTCCAGAGCATTTGATGTTTTGTAATGATAATCTTTGAACTGATTGTGAAATTGTAAAGATAAATTAACCTGACATCAATTAGCCTTTCGCCGAGCCCCGCCCCCCTTAGTTACTGCTGCTACCTCCGTCAAACAAATGGTCAAACACGGGCAGCACGACAGATTGCCATGACGGCAAAGGGTATTCCCGTGCGTGTCAGTGACCTTTTTTTGAGCAATACCTCCGCGATATCAAGCAAGATCGAAGCAAAAGGGGTTACGGTATGCGGTGGAGGGATTTATTCCAAATATAAAATTAAGAAATGAATGAGACACGACTACTATTGATGCTAATGCTTACCAGTCTCAAGAAAAATCAGAAAAACCCCATGACCATGCTAAGTTACCTCAAATGCAACCAGCACAGCCTTGAAGATTTTATAAACTGGTTCAGTGGCTAATTGTTTGGAGTTCGAAATATATAACTTGCGCTGCATATTTATTCATTTTGCCTCCGATACAGGAGTAGCACGTTCGCTTTAACAAGCAGGTTGTTCATTACCACAGCAACCGATTGCGTGTCATGCTCATGCTGAATGCGATTTTCGTGTTTAAAAAGTAACTAACGTTATGCATAAGAGACGGAAAGAGGCAGAGAACCATACGTTATTTAAGGTTATTTATATTCGTTATATTGATATAGCCTATGAACTGATGTCATGCAAGTTCCATGCTTTCCCCGTTGCGAACGTCCTCTAAACTGTAGTCTAACGTTACGGTGCTGCACTGCTAACTTAGCTGTCTGCTGCTCATTTTCCCAGAGAATATCATGGTATGTTAACAACCCTTTAGAAAATGTACAGTAAGTCCTTTGTGGATCCTCTTGATCTGCTTTCTCCGTGCTTCTTTGACTAATCTCAGTCGCACGCACGCTGCACGCGAGACGAGTTAACCATGTTCGACACATTTAACTGAAATTGGGGCGTCCACACTGTTTAATACATCTTAGGCACCGCTCGCGTTGCGTTTTGGGCTTTGGAAAGGGAAAAAACACAACTTCTCCAGACAATCTCTCTGGGTATCATGTGTCCGATTTACAAACGCCGTGGGCGCACCGCTTACTGTTTGACGGAACAGCTCACACAGTAACGGTTGCTATGATGTGTGATTGGACAATGGCCATTTTGTGGGAGGGGCCGGCGAAAGGTCAATTGTGAAATTGCAATGATAAATTAGCTTGACATAAATTGTTACATTTTGATTATTAGCTTACTTTGACATTATTTCATTAAAGTTAAAAGGAATAGTCAAACGTTCGCTTATATTTAATGATGCACACAGATATCATTAAAAACCTTTTCATTTATGGAGTCAGATGAAATAATGAGAATACATGAGAAAGGTATAGCATTTAATCAAATACTTTGCCACGAGGAAAGCAAGTAACACGTGGAGACCTTCACCTGCTTATCGGATGCCGGACTATGGGCCGATCTAGCCGGGCTTTACAATACCAATAGGCTAAAGAGATTGTTCTAATGCTGAAATTTGTAACGTATTTATGAACAAATTATATAATGCTCGGACACCCTCGGTCTCTCTCGCGCACTGTCGAGTGCACTCTTGGACCCACTCTGCCTCTCTCGTGCACGGTCAAGTGTGCTCTTGGACACAATCTGTCTTCTCTTGCGGACCCACTCGGTCTCTCTCTCTCAGACACACTCCGTCTCTCTCGCGCATTGTCGAACAGGCGTTTGCGTAGCTTTTGTCCATTCTGGCGCCTCAAACACACACACACACACACACACCGGAGAAAAAAAAAAAAAAAACCTTGCAGGTCATATGGTAAAGGGAGAGCATACTCGGATGAAAACCATGTCAGTGAGCTCAAATAGGCTATAGAAACGACAATGGTGTTGTAACAGAGGAAACAGTAATTCGTTTGATTACTGCTTTAGTAACGCCGCTTATTTATAACGCCATTATTCCCATCACTGATGACGAACGCAGAAGCGCAACGGATAGAGCAAAACAAACAGCCCATTCTCACCCCCAACGCATCACCTAACTGACGCCTTGGGAAGCATTTGACCATGCTTCAATATCTGACGCTTTAGGCGCCCTTTAGCGTCAGTTAGATGACGCCCTAGGATCACGTGTTTCCTACCCCCACCCCAGACCTAAACCTAACCGCGTCCTCTAACTGGCGCTTTCAGTCAGTCTAAAACGCTTAGAAGTCTAAAACGAGAATTTTTACAGAAAATGTCGGAGGAACTTCAGTAGAGCCCGACCGATAAAGGATTACCGATACAAAAATTTTTCAGTTTTAAAATCCGATATATCGGCCGATATTTCGGAAATCATTTCCCTAACATTAGTTATTTGAAGTTATTTATGAGTTTTAACTAAAATAATATGATTCTAAAAAGAAACTTGTTTCTTTTATTATCATAACAGAACAGACTGATGATAGTGGCATTAGCTAGCTTTTGTGGTTAGCTAGTCTATGATGAGCCAAAATTTAGCAATGGTTTAGCAATTTAGCTAAATGTTCAATATAACAGGCCAATGAGAGATGATACGTCTCATTGCTAGAACTGTCATGCGCTATTAAAGAAAGACTTCAGACACAGTCAAAAGTTAAAAGGACAGTCAGTCAACTACACTGCAACAACGCAACACAACTATTACTAGCTAATTCCGCTTCACTCTCGGCTTATTTAACAGTAGCAAAACTGGACATGATAGTCCAATATATTGGTCTGGCTCTAAACTTCAGTTTGTTGCCCAACCTTGTTAGCATAAACCGTGACAGGCGTCAAAGATTGCGCTACTCCTATGCCATGCATCGTCAAGTGTTACTCTTTTGGCTTAAGTCAAATGGCCTACGCAAGCTGCCGGAAGCAAGTTATTTTAGTCGATAAAGTTTTAAATATGGTTATTTATCTTAAGCAGTGTTAGTTTCATTGACGAAAATAATGACGAAAGTTATTTGTCAACAACATTTTCATAGAAGAAAATGAGATAACTAAACTAATTTTGAATGACAAAAACTAAGACAAAAATCTATTTACATTTTCGTCAACAAATTAAAACTAGACGAATAGTGACGATTTAGGACGCGATCCAGTCAGAACTGATGTCCTGCGTGTGGTAGATGCGCACATTTGAACTGTGATGTGCTGATCTACCCCGCGGTCCCATAAAACGTTAAAAAATGTGAACTTCTGGGAGAATGTGTAGAGATATGAAAAAGAGTGACGATGCAAAAAAGAGCTTTATTTGGTAAATGCACACACACATATAAATTGCACAAGGACTGAACTGAGCTCTCTTTCATGTCTGAATGGACAAACACAACACTATTTCTAAATGTCCGTTTTGGACAGTATTCATGTAAACTATGTCGGTTATGTCTTAAACAGTTGTGAGTGTATCGGATGTGCATCAGTGACCAAACCACATCCACTTGTCAGAGAAAGTGTTAACGGCCGTAAGAACTGACTACGATATCTATGGAAGTTTAAGGTAATCAGCTAACCTACCTAGTTCACTTTGTTATTGGCATTTTATTCCATTTAAATATCTAAATGTTACTGTGAAGAAAAAATATAAAACGTTTAAATATCAATCTGCACGTCTGTGTCCGTAGTATAGGCTTTATGCCGAGTGTCACATGACCAAACCAGAAAACAGGTCTCATCGCATCCGCTTGTCAGAGAAAGTGTTAACGGCCGTAAGAACTGACTATGATATCTATGGATTTTTAAGGTAATCAGCTAACCTACCTAGGTTAGTTACCTTCACTTTGTTATTGCCGTTTTATTCCATTTAAATATCTAAACGTTACTGTTAAGAAGAAAAAATATAAAACGTTTAAATATCAATCTGCACATGTGAGGGACATAGAGGGATATGGTTATGCTAATCTTTGCTCGCTCCTTTTAAGTTATCTTGAGTAAAACCGCAAAAAATTTCATGAAGCACATACAAAAGACCAGAACCGGAAGCAATGAGACCCATTTTACAGAATGCGGAAATAAGTGCATAGAGCCTATTGATCAAGCAGCAAAAGAAAAAGAGAAAAGCATTCACTGTTTGTTAATTGCTTTAGTATAATAAGGATTAATAAGATTTAATAGAAATAAATATTTCTGCTTGAAAGAATAAAGCATGATTTATCCAAGTAGTTATAAAGAATGCAAATATAATTCATTTAAAAGACTGTTGTACTTTAGGAAAAGTGGTTTCATTTAATTTTAAGATATTTAAGTCACAGTAGTTAAATCCGTATCTGTATTGCATGTTCGGACTTTTAAATCATTCATATTAACAGGTTAATAGATGTTTTCTTCAAATGAATATGGGTTTATACATTTTATTCTATTCTAAATTAATGCATAACAATTTAACTAAACCCATTATATTTTAGTCGACTAAATCTACTGTAGATTTAGTCGACTAAAATCATATTGAATTTCGTCGACTAAAATTAAAACAACTCAGATGACTAAAATTAAATGCCATTTTAGTCAAAAGACTAAAACTAAAAGTAAATGAAAATTTGATGTCAAAATGAACACTGCTCTTAAGCCTGAAACACAAGCAGCAAGCTGACGCAGACGAACTAGCGCTGATGAACTAGCAGACTGTGTTGTCGCCTCACGTCGGTGTAAAAAGCAGCACTTGAACGCAACGAGAGAACTACTGCCGACTGTCAGCTAAAATGCGCGTTCTACACCTGTGTGTAAATTAGACAACTGTCTATTTCTGCAGATATATTCGGCATTCAAAAAGGGAAACCGTACCGACACTACAGGCTGCATTTACACACCGTAAACAAAGCAGTGCATGGTTACCGTTTTGAATATCAATCCTGCTAAACAATATCTTTATTCCACTAAGCTCATGTTAATATTTAAATATTTGCCAAGGAACACTCAGGTAAGATGACGCAACAGCCTTATTAGTGTACCGTTTTGACTTCTTTGCTCACCATTTTGCTATTATTCTTGTAATATTCTTCTTATTACACTGACTCGTTCACTAAGCTGAACAGCCAATCAGAGTTCGCTCCTTCACCGACACAGATTCAACATGTCGAATCGGCCGAAACGAAGCCGCCGAGGATTGATTTCAGCCGACGGCATGGAACAGTGCGGAACACACCGGGAAGACTTAGTTGGCCGACACACAAAAACTGCCCGACGGTCAACCGTCGGCTTAGTGTGTTCAAACGCATTGCTTCAGAAGGCCTTTATTAACACCCCTCCCAGGATGGTTTGAGGGCGAGTAAATCATGGGGTAATTTTCGTTTTTGGTTGAACTATCCCTTTAAAATAATTATATTCCATTTGAAAAATAATTGAAAGATTCACAAATTTACAAACCTTTTTCAGAATCTTCCATATCTTTGCCATTTTCCACAGTATTCAGCAGCATTGGCTCAGCTGATCCAACAGGAACTCCATCATCATCAGGTTCATGACAAACTTCTTGAACTTCTAAAACTGAATCATTTTCAATGATATTTCCAAGCTGATCATCCACCTTGTTTTCAGGTACAGCATGCAATTCACCATTTACTACTAATAGTTCGATTCTATTACCTTCATGTCGTTCAGCACAATGAGGTTCACTTGTGTGATTTTCCCCTGTTAAGACTGCAAGGTTCACACTTGTTTTATCCTTTGAAACAGGTTGATCTACAGATGTTGATGCCGAGTGATTTTCCTTTATTGCTTTAGAAATGTTCACACTTGCTTTATCCTCCAAAACGGGTTGATCTACAGATGTTAATGCAGTGGATTTTCCATTGGATTCAATCTCCTCTGCAGAGTTCCTCAAAAACTTTGCCATGTGCTCATTTACAAGACATTGTGGAGTTTCAACTTTAACGTAATATGGAGGGCTGTTAGGGTCCAGCATATTAGCAACGCACTGCACAGTTACTTTCAGAGGTTTATCCACAACAAGCTCATAGAATGTATCGGTAGCTACACTGTCGCATGATCCAGACGATAGATCAAATCCTTCTAACTGACACAGAAAAGCTTGAGCTGGACTTTGCAGCAAGTCATAAGGTAGTGCTTTAACAGAGCCTTCGCTGATTTCAGACTCATTTCCGAAATCAACAAATAGGACAGAAACAGTGTTTTTGCACTTATTAATAACCTTTGCACGATACCACACTTGATCATCGCAATAACGAGCCAAGCACGGGTGCTCAGTTTCCAAACTATCTAGCAGAATTGTCTCCGTCTCACTAGAGTTTCCATATTCTTGGGCAACGTGGGTGATTTGCTCAAGTATTTCAGAGTTTGAAAACTGGCACCAGAAATAATTTGGTCCAACAATGCAGGATGCAAACGCTTCTACTGTCTGTCCCAAAGACACGTCTGGTTTCTTGAAGAGCAGCTGGAATGTCTCCTGCTCAGTTTTGGAAATTGCCAGTAATGCATTCAAATCAAAATTATCCCATTTCTCACTAAACGAATCCAATGAGCTGGGAGTCATTTTCACTTTCCAATTAATGGCATCATCTTTGATAAACTTGCAAGAGAGAGTTTTCTCTCCAGCATCACCGAAAATGTTTTTGAAGAGCAAAATCTGTTCCTTCATTTCCTCTGTTCCCAGGGTCTTGAATCGATCATCTACACTAAAGCTGCAGTGAATGCTGAACCTTGGGTACAACAGTAGCGGCTCATCAAGTTGATGAATATCAAGGGGAGATACAGTTGCCTCATTTCCAAAATCTATGAACTCTACCCGAATCTTGCCATTTTCAGTTGTGTCCTTCACAATGGCACGATACCAGGAACCATCTTCAGAAAACATGGCTTTAACCAAACTTCCCTGCTGAACACTGAATGCCTTCCTTTCATCTTTCTCAGATAGCTGAGGGGAATTCAATAGTTCGCTGAGGGAGAATAATGTATTCTCATCGATTGCCAGTTGTACAAAAAAACTTGTCAGGCTGTTGATGTGCGAAATATACACCTCAGACACTGTACCTGGTTCAATCACACGAGGAGGAAGATCTCCAACTTGAGGTAAAAACTGCACTGATAGTTCAGGAACCACAGTGTGTCCATATTCTTCAGGAGACATTGGGTTTGTAATGCTTTGGTCTTGGGTCATGGCTGCAGCACATTCTAACCGCCAACCATCATGGCGTTGTAATCGAACTTCTTGATTGGGTTCATTTTGAGAAATCTGTGACTCAGAGTTTATAAGTTCAGGGTTAACATGTACTGGTCTTGTACTAGAATTAAGCTTGGGAGTTTTATTTTTCAGAACCGTTTCAGAGCTTGTTGCTCCAAAACTGTCCTTGCCTGCAGAGGGTTTTGTTTTAGCGGCAACTCTTGATTCGCTACAGATTTGAGGTTTGGGGTCACACCAGTAATCTTTCATTAGATCATTAACAATAAGCCCCTTGCATTCAACAAGAACGCTATACAGAGGACACTTTGAAAGGTAAGATGACCTTACAGTGTTCCGAATAGTCACTTTTAAAGGTTCATCCACCAGAAGCTCAAAAAATGCATCAGTTGCAGCGTCACTCCAAGTGCCATCTACGGACCCCAAAGCTTCTAACTGACAAAGAAATGCTTGTGGTGGGCTTTCCAGAAGCTTGGTGGGCAGGAACTTAACGAAGTTCAGATCAATTTCAGACTCATTTCCATAATCTATAAAAAGAACAGAGACCGTTTTATCATGCGTTTTTATAATCTGTGCACGGTACCACTGCTGGTCAGAAAATAATGCTAGGCACAGTCCTCCTTGGCGTAACTGATTTGGCTGAATTGGTTTAGTTCGACTACAGTTTCCAATTTCTTGTGCAAGCAGAGAGACTTTGTCAAGTTCCTCTGAGTTTTTGAACTGGCACCAGAAGTAATTTGGTCCATCAATAGATGAAGCATATGCTTCTACAATTTGTCCTTGAGTTATAGCTGGTTCCTTGAAGGTTAACGGCTGATTATTTTCATTGCAGTGCATTTGCGATTCAGTTTGAGCACCTGATTTGAGAGCAGTATTAAACAAAGGACCTTCCAATACAACACCCTGGTGCTCTAAACTGACAAGCCAAGCAGATGCGTCCTCTTGGATAAACTTGCATTGAATTTTCTTCTCACCATTTTCACCTGTTGATTTTTTGAAAGTCAAGATATCTTCCTGGGTCCAATCACCTTTTTTTCTTTTCTTACCATCCTCAACCGTGCAACAAATACTGAGCCTGGGTGTGCTAAGGAACTGCTTGCCAAGTTGCCTTATTTTAAGGGGTAGAAGTGTTGCCTCATTCCCAAAATCAATAAACTGCACTTGAACCATGCCATCGCTCTTGTTTTGAACAACAGCACGATACCAGGCCCCATCAGCAGGATATTCAGCTCTCACTAGGTCACCTGACTGCAACAAGTTGAGATCAACTGCGTCACTTAATTGATCAGAATTAAGTTTGTCGAGAATAGAAAATATTTCATCTTCATCACTAGCCAATTGCACAAAAAAACTTGACGGACTATTACAGTGTGAAACATAGATTTCTGAAACATATCCTGCATCCAAGGCTTTAGAGGGAAGATCGGTGAGCTTTGGATAAAGGATCACCTGTTGGTGTAAAACATTAGGCCTAGCTCTACTGTGTCCACTCGCTTGATTAGTATCAGTCTGGAAGTTTTGTTCCAATGTTCCTTGAACAACTGGTTTTGTGGTCTTCTTGAAAGTATGAGCCTTATCAGTTCCATTGCCGATGTTTCTTTTGGTCTTGTTCAACTGCTCTTTAATTTTTAAGTTGAGGTTTGTTTTCTCATCATACATCTCCACGGACAGTTTGCCCGAGGAATTTTGTTTCACGATGACGGTGAACATGCAGCCTGTGGCATAGTTTTTAAACCACTCATTAATCTCACATGGCTCAGGTAATGTTAAATTACAAAGTTCAAACAGAACAGCCTGAATGGGAGTAGATGCAATCGCACTAGCATTTGGGGGAAATGGTAGAATATCAGATTTATCCAAAACGACCAAGTCACCATAGTCAACAAATTTGACAAGTATTTTTGGATGCGTCGATTCAATTTGTCCTCTGTGCCACAGCCCATCTGTGTATTTAGCAAGACACATCATCTTAGGGAAAATTGAACACTTAGGTTGTGGCCGTTTGCGGCACAGTTGTTGAATATCTTTGGTCATTTTCCTGACTGTATCAGTATTTTGTGCAAAATGGCCAAAGAACTGGTTTACACTTTGGACACAAGTTATTTGCACCTTATCCTTTGCGCCCACTTCAATTTTAGGTGGTGAATCAACATATGTATCCGTCTGAAGGAATGGAGCTGCACCAATACTCGGTGAGTGCCCTCCCTCTGCAGGTTGTAGGTTTTCTTCAGATTTGGAGGGTCTCACTACCGAGACATTTTCAAGAGCACTGGAGCATCTGGTTAAAATGGGTGAATGGAGAGAATGTAAAGACACATTTCTGTCATGCATATATTTGCAAGTCACTTTGTTTAGATTCTCAAGAGTTGGGTCACTACAAATCCTCTCCGTCACTGACAAACACTGCTCTCTGTGACCAAATGTGGTGTTCACATTTACATTGTCATTTCCATAAAGTGTTATATGATAGACATCCTGTTTCACACTGTGATGCTCAAATTTTCCAACAAGGATTTGATTGAGTACAACGGACTTCAGATAATCTATCTGATCAGACCTCCATCCAACTCCTTTGTCAATGACACCATATAAAGAGCATTCATAGGTGATAACTGGTAATTGGAAGAACCTTGCAGACAAGGGTCTGATATTGCAGAGTTTAACAAAATCTCCAATCCCGTAATCGACATGAAAGACCTTGACAACATCAGAGATGTTGTTCTGCTGAAGTACAGATCGATACCAATTGCCATCACTTCCTTTGGTTGCACATGGAGACCCATCAGACAGTGGCATTCGCATCGGAGCAGAGAATGCATCTTCATAGTATTCGTGGAGTTGATCACTTAATTTCTTGAGCTCATGTGAAAAGACATGCAGTTTGCAAAAGATCCTCAATGGATGAACAACTTGTGTTACAGTTACAATCTCAATTGTTCCAGGCAACAACTCTGGATACAAATATTGATGCAACTTGTCAGGGTCACTGGCATGCTCCTGCTGACCATTTGTAGATGTAACATTGGTCTGTATGGAAGTATTTATTGGCAAATCCAGTGAATGCATTACAAGGCTTTTAAAGTCTTCATTAGGCATTTTTCTAGCAAATCCAAGTTCATACATTTGTTTCGATACACTTGGAATGTCAAGGAGAACAATTCTGGAAGGCATCATCACATCCTGAACACACCCAGATACCTTTTTCCCACACAAAGATCTGATGTACTCTGAAGCGGCCCGAGACCATGCACTCTCAAGACATAGAGGTGATACACTGGCCAGTATACAAAGCTCTACCCTGGGAGGTAGACTGCAAAGGTTGCGTGGACATTTTTTTAAGACTTCGCTTGAGGCCCAGAGTAATTTTCCATCATCAATTAGGAACACCTTGTAGTTATGTTTAGATTTTGAAAGTATCCTTGCTCTGTGCCAAGCTCCGTCTTCATATACTAAACATAGTTCTCCAGGTTTGCCTTCAAAAGTTTGCTGCCATTTCCTAAGGACATCAATGTCTTTTTTTAGTTTTTGATATACATCAATGGCCTCTTGTCCATGATTTAAATTCCCTCCAAATTCCACTAAGATAGTGTGTGGGTTTAAAGTGACTCTTGCAATATGAACGGTCGTATTGGATCCGACTTCTGGCAAACCAGGAATTGAACACATCTTGGTTGGGAATCTTGCCTTTCCAAATTGTTAAAGAGCATTAATGGGGAAAATCTGAAGAATGAAAAAGAAGAATTTATTAAAAGAAAAGTTTAACCATGCACCACACAAACACACAACAACAAAAAAAAACACTATATAGCCTATGTTTGTTAACTCATGGGGAGCGTGCAACCACACATGCCTACAGACATTTCACTGAGCAAGCAAAATGAAGAGCAATGAAGTACAATGCAACAATACAACATCACATTCCCGGGACATCTGTGCCATCGGAGAGGGGGTTTTCTGGCGCGGGTCTCACTCAACAGGCTGCGCTCAAGACTAACCCCACATCATGAAGACAAGGCAGTCCCTCCAGAAAAACGTGATTATGCGATCGCTGAATTCAATGCAAAATCAGCCAAAGTCTGCATATTTATGCGGGGGCCGCATTTTTTTCAAATACGCCGCACTTTCGCCGCATAAATTGCCAATTTCCGTGCAAAATATGCAGGGTTTGCATAATTTCATTATCCTCATTGCAAAAAAAAAGTCACATGCATCTTAGCAGAAAGTTGAAAAATGTTGTGTTTGCGTCACACAAGAGCAGCCATTTCCCCCTGTTTCCATGGGAACGTTATGAAGTGACGCAATTACGCGATGCCAGACAAATCGAACTCGTATAACTGTCCGTCACACGTTCTACCGTCACATCGTTACTCAATAAACATCATAAGATAAAAGAAGAAGCATCAAAAAGAAATTACCTGCACTCACTTTTTTTTCTCTTTTTTTTATCAAACCGCAATTTTTGCAAGTTCCCTCAATTTTTGCAAATTCCTACAATTTCATCGCATAAAATTGCATAAATATCCTGCATATTCCATCGCATTTTTAAAGAAAAAGGGCCGCGTAATCAATCAGTTTTTGCCCGCAACAATCACAGAAAAACTCCACATTTTTCTGGAAGGACTGAATACTATTATGGTAAATGTTATATAAATCGCAAATTTTTTCACAAATTTTTGGAAGTTACCACCACAAAATCAGTCATTTTGGTCACAAAAATCACACAAAAAAAATCGTGAAATCCTGGAGGGACTGACAAGGTGTGGATAGAGGTAGGCCTGCTATTTCTATTTGATGAAAAAAATAATATGCAGACGGAAAAAAAAGACTGGTTTTCAAAGCTTCAAACAGATTGGGTTTTCTTTTTGTCCTCTTAATTTGTTAATTTTTTAAGTAAAATTTTTTTTTCCTCTGTTGTCTATGGAAGAGGATTAGGGCCAAGCAATGAAAAATTAAAACCATCTCGAGATTAAAGTCATTATAATGCGAACTCAAAAAAAGTCGTGTTTGTCAAGTTTCTCACGATTATTTCGACTTTATTCTTTATATTTAATGAGTTAATTCTCGTATTTCGACTTTTTCCTCTCGAAATTTAACGAGTTTAATCTCGCATTATAATGACTTTAATCTCGAGATGGTTTAATTTTTTTTTTATTATTGCTTGGCCCTTATCCTCTTCCGTAGTCGTCACTGTCAGAAATGCTGCAAGTGCTTGAAAATTTGATGTGAATCCAGGTTCTGTTGATGTGTTTCTGTATGCTGCTTTTTGCACATTAAAATATACCAGTGAAATTTTTCTTTTGTATTTTATGCTGGGTTACACACTCTTCAATTTTAGTTTTATTGAATTCAATATTATAATCTTATCAGTTAACGGTTAATACTCTGATAACGAGCGGCGGTTGCCGGTCGGGAAAATGATTTTGCCATTGTATTATTAAAGGTAATTTTTAATTGGCATCTAATGGTGAGGTTGCAAATTGAAACCAACAGAAGTTATGGTGGCCGACAGGAAAAGATCGTCATCTGTGACAGCAGAGAGGTTAGAAGAAATTGCGAATATTATTGATACTCGTTCATCATTGTGTCATTTGCTGACTTAAGCTAGCTTCTTTGCACGAAGAACAACAGTGACGAAACACATTTGTCTGTTTAGGACTACAGTAGAAGTTAGCGCATTTCAATGTAAGGGGACAAACGGTGTATGTAGATAGAAATGGCTCATGACGGTTCATCGAGTAAGGTCTTTATATATCAATTGTCAACAGATCCTCCTAAATATCAAACAATGCATTTTTTATTTTTTTTTCTTAGTATTTTCAAATAAGTGTTGGCTAAGCAATATTAAAAGAACTGTCATCTAATAAAGTATTTAAATAACCATGGGACTTTTGTCCCAAAAGTGCAAGAGAATTTCGTGCAACAGGATCAAGAAGCCATTCTGAAATCATACAGAAGGCAGTGGATTCTGGAATCAAAGTATTCAAAGTTCAAAGTATATCTAATGAGTAATTATAATCAAGGTATTCATCAATATTTTTCAGTCAAAATATCAAATGAGTAGAATGACTTCTCTAAGCTTGATATTTTACTTCGTTATGGAAGTTACCAGTGTGATTACTGAAATGTTCTTTCATGTCACATGGAATCACTCAGTGTTTCAACCGTGGAAAGTCAGTAAAATAGATTGTAACCTAGGGCTGCAACAAACTATTATTTAAATAATCGATTAATCTAACGATTATTAGAGTGATTCATCGACTAGTCGTCGATTATTTCGCCGACTAATCAGTAGGTTTGGAACGATTATTCAGATTTTTCTATTAATTAAAATATTGAGTTATACATAGTCATCCTATATAAAAAAAAATCAGTTCAGCTTTTGAAATAGTTGTTTTAATTAATTTGAGCCAAGTACACGACGCTCAGTACTAGGGCCGTTACTGTTCACTCTGTACATGCTATCCTTGTGAGATATCATTGGGTAGCATGGCATTAGTTTTCACTGTTATGTTGATGATACGCAGCTTTATATTTCCTCACACCCTGACGAAACTTAACATTTCACAAAATTAACGGAATGCATAGCTGATAAAACTTTGGATGACTAGTAACTTCCTACCAAATTCTGAAAAAATAGATTCTAATTATTAGACAAAACTTCCTCACGTAATAACCTAAAATACTGTCCAACACTTGATGGCTGCTCGGTCAAGTCTTCATCATTGGTTAGGAACCCAGGTGAGCTCTTATATAGCAATATTTCATTTTAAAGTCACGTGAATACAGTGGGGAGAACAAGTATTTGATACACTACCAATTTTGCAGGTTTTCCCACTTACAAAGCATGTAGAAGTCTTTAATTTTTATCATATGCACTCTTCAACTGTGAGTGACTGAATCTTAAACAAAAATCCAGAAAATCTCATTGTAGTATTTAAGTAATTCATTTGCATTTTATTGCATGACAAGTATTTGATCACCTGAACTACCAACCAGTAAGAATTCCAGATCTCACAGACGTGTTAGTTTACAATGTGATTTTCTGGATTAGGGTTGGGCATCGAGAACCGGTTCCAACAAGTTCTGCAAATCTGTTTTTGGTCTGGTGCAGAGGCAGCTCCCAAAATTAAAACTTATTGAATCAAAATAAATTGTTCCTCTGTGAAATGAGTCTGTAATGAGTTTTGACTCCACCCAGATTATTGTAATGCTCTAATTTGGGGAATTAAGCTAATTTTCAACCTCCCCTCAAGTAAAACAATTGTTTATTTACCGTTTTGGAAACCATTCAGCGATCTCCTGGTTTGGCGAGAACACTTTTACCATAGCTTAACGTAATTCATAGTATGACGACAATACTAGGAGTGGAACAATACACAGAAGTCACGGTTCGGTTCAGACATCACTGTTTGGTACGGTTTCGGTAAAAAGGAGTGAAAAGCAAAACAAAAATATAGAAGGCATTTTTATAAATGTCTCAAGCCTAGTATTTTTCAAATAAGTTTTATTAATAAAGGCATAGAACCAGATCATTTATTACAGTTTTATATAATTAGTTTATTAAACTAATAACAAGATAAAAAGACCTTTTGGTAATTGTACCTTAATGAATTTAAAATTAATTTGCTATATTTCAGATCAATAAATGTTTTCCTTAATTTTAATTAACCTTAACTTTATTCTCATCAGAGTTATAAATAATCGATTTCCGTATAAAACACTACCAATACATTTGATTTTCTTTTTTAATCAATGTGCAACTTAAAAATGAACAGATTAGTGCTCTGTTTTGAGGACAAGAAATGAAAACCAATGCGAAATGATGAATGTGCAAAAGATGGAACTCTGTAACGGCCACCTAGTGTTAAGTAGTGTTCATGACATTTTGAAATGCCTTTAAGATGACTACTTCTATGCACTACTTCTATACTTCTGCGTGCTGTTCTTATGCGAGCGTGCACGCACGGTGAGTAAAAATGCTCGCGCAAAGAGGAAGAGGACCGCTCCATCACTGGCTGTTGTTTTATAATAATGCGTTTACTTCCACTTTGATTTGCAGCGTTTTACTGAGTGTTTTTCCCTGTTAACATCCACTCTTTAGACATGTATGTGAAGAGTGTGCTTAACTGAAAGAAAGCAACTATAAAAGGACTCGAGGAACTACCAGTTCGTTTGCACTGTCTTTCCTATTCTTCATCTGGGCAGATGAAAGTTCTCTTGGAGAACAACTGGGAGACTGAGGAGGTGGAAAACCATCAAATTCTTGATGGACCACAGCTCTACAATTTTGAACAAGTAAGAGGTGTGCATAGACTCTCCTTAGGTGGTCCATGGGTATGGGTGGACACAATCCAGGCACTAGGACACAATATTATTCAAAAACTAAACAAAACTACTTGTGTTGTTTCTACATTGAGCATTGTAGCCAATCACAGACGTGCATTAAGCCCATGAACACAGTATCAAATCAGGCATTTTAGGGCGTTTTCACACCTGAAAGTCCGCACCAAGGTCCGAACCAAAGTTCATGTTTTGATACATTTTATACTTAAAGAAAGTTTTGGTTTGACACTGCAATAATGCGAGCGCACTATACAGTAGAACTTTACATGACATACTTGCGTCCTGTCATCATCTATGTGGGCTGCATCTTGACATTGATTGGTTTGTAAATGGACGTGCGTCTGACGTCAGCGTGTTGTCAATTCAGAGGGTAACTTTGACAACAAGAACGGACACATATTGTTGCAACTATATTGTTATTTTTATTTCATAATTACCTGCAGCAACAACTATACACAAGGCTAGTTCAAATTCGCCAAATTAATGTCCTTGTCGTGCAAACATTTTATTGTTGCCGGCAGGAAAGGAGGAGAAGACAAGTTGACTGTCAGACCATACTTTAATTAAAAACCTCATCTCCCCATGTGCAACACGGCTCATTTCTCCAGCCACCTTTTGTTTTTTCGGCTTTTTGGAAACCACCAGAAAACCACCACCTTCCTGTAAAAGGTCTGAAAGTCCGAACCATACATAAATGCTTTCACACTGTAAACGAACCAAACCTTTTTTCAGTTTGATCCGGACCGAGACTACCTCTTTTCGTCGGACCAAACTTCATCTGTTTGGTCCGGACCATGGTCCAGGGGAAGTTCACACTTATAATTTTGATTCGGACAAAACTGAAAAGTCCAAAAGTCCGGACCAAACAGGGTAGGTGTGAAAGGGCCCTTAGAGTCAACATGCAGAGAATTCACTCAAAATGTATGTTCAGAATCAGCACAAGCTTTGCCCTCAAACAAAGTCTAGACGCGCTAAAAAATTAGAGAATCACTGTTCAGTGCAGACAACTTCAGTGTTTATGACAAGAGTTTTAGGGAGAGTGCAGAATGCGGTAAGTAAGTGATGGCTTAAAGGGAGCGCTATTGACAATCTAAATTTTGTTTTTCAAGCTTCTAGGAGACCAGTGGTTACATTCACAATGTAAATTATAAGGAGTGATAAATGCATTTAAATGTGGGAGTGAATCCGCAAAATTTTAGTCCTGTGAGTCATGAAACTGCGATGATTGACAAAATAACCATAGCAACATGAGAACATTTTGGCATCTAATAATTTTATGATTTTTTCCACTTAAACTTTAGTCATAAGTTTACATACACCTTTCAGAATCTCCAAATTTTTAACATTTATTTATTAAGGAGGATCATAAAATCATTGTTTGTATTGGTGTAAAGTGTACTTATTTTGTTTTAAAATTCATTAATTTAGTCCTGCCCTTCAGACGCTAAAAAAAGATATTAGCATGTAGGCCTAAAACAAAATTAGAAAATGTAAACACCATCATTTTACTTAAAAGTTTACCCCTGGCTCTTAATGCATCGTGTTGGATTCTTGTTCATTACCTTGCAGATTCTGAAAGATGCACATTAGGTAAACGTGACTGTGACGACGATATACCGGCTGCCGATATAATATCGGCCGATATGTTCAATTTTTTTACACATTGGCATTGTTCCGATGTCAAAATAGGGCCGATGTAAACAGGCCGATAATCATTCCTGTGTTTTTGATGTGTGTGTAGATGTGAGTGTGGGGACAGGGATGTTTGTTTGTGCAGGTGCTGGAGGCGGCAAAAAAAAAAAAAAAGTCAAAGTCAGCCCTGCTATATAATTGAGCATAGTACATACCAGGAAAGTATCAATCAGGATTAGGTTTTTTTTGTTTGTTTTTTTAATTAATCACTTGGATTTAATAATTCATTTTGACAACACCAATGTTTAGTGTATATAGACAAGACAACAACCATACAAAGTATTTGTTACTAAGCCTGCCCTGGGTACACCAGCTAAGCTTATGTACATTTATATCCATTGTGCAGTGTAACGTGAATCATTGATTTCATAGGGAGTTGTCCAAATAAACTTGCGCTGTGTGGAAAGATTGTTCTTCGATCGCTTTTCATTATAATTTTTTCACGTAGCTTTTTTTGGGGGTTAAAAATTATCCAAAATACATTTAAGAAAATACATAACTAGCCAGTGTTCAAAACTCTCCCCTTGCCTTAGTTCGATTCAAAACGCTAGGCTTGTAATTATATTTTCAAATCCAGTGGTACTGGTGGATTTCTGCGGGTAGTTCGAGCATGTCTTTGTGTCATTACGTCACATCTGTACACAAAGGAGGAGTCTCGTCTAGTAGGCTATGTTGTGTGCTACAGTATATTGCATGTGAGGATGTTGGAGGTGGAGTTTTATAACCTTTTCTCAGCACTGTATGTAATTAATCTCATCAATTTGATGGCGGATCCAGAATGGTTCCAACGACAATCACCAGCGAGAACTGGAGATTCACCAGTTCGGACTTCGGAGTGGTTAAAGAAAAAAAAAAGACTGCAACCGGCCCATGCGAAAACAAGGATAAATATCGGAAGGATATTACATGTAGTCATGCAATGCTGACGTTGTTAACATTAACAGTTTGAGAACAAAGTACAAGTTGAACGGTTTTGCATATGATAAGCGACTGTTAGATTTCAGGGCTCCAGACTAACATTCCCAGTGGTTGAACTGATGCTACCAACTTTTTCAGTTGGTCGCACCTTATTTTTTTTTTGCTACATGATAAATAGTGGTTTTAATTTTAATCTGTAATTTTAAGCATTTTACATCTGAATTATATACAATCTATCTATTTATATTTGAATCATAATCTTCTGTGTCTATCAGCATCATCTATCTTTTAAAAATCATTAAACATTCAAATGTATGCATTACATTTTAAAAGATTAGAGTAGCCTACTATAAAATGCTAATACAGATTTTTTGTTATCAAAGTTTATAGTTCAAAAACCAGAAATCTCACTCCTTACCTTCTGCATTTTATAATAATTTCCTTTTCCTCAGCCGAGCGATTACTCTCAGACATTTTAATTTTTATATGCCTTAATTTGTGATTGGCACGTTCCACCATCAGTGTGCAATGCGCGTGACATCTACGTTCGTCAATAAATAAACTGCATGTGTCTTGCGGAAGAACACTGTATCCGGAGCTGCTTCTCTCCATTATTAAAGGGTTAGTTCACCCAAAAATGAAAATTAAGTCATTAATTACTCACCCCCATGCTGTACCAACCCCGTAAGACCTTCGTTCGTCTTCGGAACACAAATGAAGATATTTTTGATTAAATTTGAGAGCTGTATAACTACCACATAGACTGCCTAAGGGACTGGCTCTTGACGGCCCAGAAAGTCAATGAAGAAAATGTTTAAATATCCCAAGTGACTACCGTGGCTCAACTATATGTTTATCAAGCGACGCGAATACTTTTTGTGCGAAAAAACAAACAAAAATAACGAGTTTATTCGACTATTTCTTTTCTTCCTTGTAGGCCAGAACGAGACTTCCTTAGATTTCCACGACGCATGCGCGAGATTTGCGATCTGCTTACACCAGCTTACACTACTTCAGATCGCAATTCTCGCGCATGCGTCGTGGAAATCTATAAGGAAGTCTCGTTCTGGCCTACAAGGAAGAAAAGAAATAGTCGAATAAACTCGTTATTTTTGTTTGTTTTTTCGCACAAAAAGTATTCGCGTCGCTTGATAAACATATAGTTGAGCCACGGTAGTCACTTGGGATATTTAAACATTTTCTTCATTGACTTTCTGGGCCGTCAAGAGGCAGTCCCTTAGGAGCCAATGTGGTAGTTATACAGCTCTCAAATTTAATCAAAAATATCTTCATTTGTATTCCGAAGACGAACGAAGGTCTTACGGGGTTGGTACAGCATGGGGGTGAGTAATTAATGACTTAATTTTCATTTTTGGGTGAACTAACCCTTTAATGTCTATGGCGAATCACGCAGGCACTGGGCAACTCCGCATCCGAGTCCCAGGGATAAACTATTCAGATAGAGAATATAAACACTTATTATAGGCGTACCGTAGTGATTCAGGATAAGTCAAAAACACGGTTTGGAAAATGGATTCATGATATAGCCTACTTGTTCATTTTGAACATAAGTTACAGACTGCAGCAGCTGATAGAGAGCCTAAGTCCCGCCCCTCCGCTTCCGGCTCATGGGACCTTATTTTGGAAAAAATATGAATGGTAGTCAATGGCGAGAGACAACTTATCTTTTTATTCCGTCTGAACTGTGCCCTCAATTACACATGATGTTTGTCAATTTAAAAGATAATTCTGAAAGTCAAAAACATCGCAGTTTGTCATACAACAGAAGAGTAACATTTAGTTTTATGTGAAAATCGCTCTATGAACTACATCTCCCGGGAAGAGAAACGAGATCCGCTGCTCGTGTGTGTGCAGTCTGGTACAAAACACTCAGGTAGGACGGCGTAACGTTAGGATTATAACGTAAGACTGTAGAAACAAAGACAGCCTCAGTAAAGTTAGCTTCATTCATTGGGAGAAAATGTGCGCCTTTGGGGTTTGTAGTCTTTGTAATTGCGTATTTTCACAGTCTTATACCTCAACGGTTTTACATCAAACTGCAACTTTCTTTACTTTAAAATGCATCTTTTAAATTGACAAACATCATATGTGTAATTCAGGGCACAATTCAAACGAGATCAAAATATTTGTTGTCTCTCGCCATTGACTACCCTTCAATATTTTTCCGAAATAAGGTCCCATGGTGGTCGACCGGAACCCAGATAGCACAAGGGTATTTGATGTCCTATTTACATCTGGAAGACGTATTTTTAAGAGCATTTGCTCATCTGCAAGACGTCTATAGGACGTTTCCGGTCAGATGTCAAATAGACGTTTATAAGATGTCAGTTTAACAATTTAAAACTGACATCTTATAAACGTCTATTTGACATCTGCAGGAAACGTCCTATAGACGTCTTGCAGATGAGCAAACACTCTTTAAAATACGTCTTCCAGATGTAAATAGGAGATCAAACAGCCTTGTGCTATCTGGGATCTGTGGAACGTGCTGCTTAGCTGTTATTTTGCCAGTTAATCGACATGGTAGGCTAATATGCAAAGGATTGAAAATAGAACACTAGATTTTAATCTAGGAATCATGACAGCCCTAAAATAATCATACACAGCTCTACTTTTAGAGTTTGGATTATCATTGGATTTGAAATTTCATTGGTCCATGAACCCATTGATCAATCAATCAATCAATCAATCAACGTTTATTTCTATAGCGCTTTACACAACCGTCAGGAATCCAAAGTGCTTCACATCATAAAAGTAATAAAACACGATAAAACAGCCCAATACACAAGTATAGATACATATAACAACATAAACAAGAAAAAGACATTGTCCCACCACTACTGCGTATTAAAAGCCATTCTAAATAAGTGGGTTTTAAGTTTAGATCTAAAAGTAGTTTCATCCGTAATAGTGCGAATATCAGGGGGTAGCTTGTTCCAAAGTCTCGGTGCAGCAACAGCAAATGCCTGATCACCCCATCGCTTATACCTCGACCTTGGGACTTCCAGCACCAATTGGTTTGAAGATCATGCGGATTCAATGAGATCGCCCTCCCAGCAGAAAACTATTGCACAAGTCTCTATGGTTTTTACCTGATTTCTTATCAGTTTTATACATTTGTAGACATTTTAATGGGCTATTCGTAAAATTAAAAGGAATAAGCTAATAGTTCATTTAATCTCTAACTGGCTTGTTTAGCTGATAAACAAATCAAGCATTGGAAATTGATAAAAAAAATTACTATTACTAAATGTGTTGCATTTCCACTGTTTTGACCAGCAGGGGTCGCCAACGTGTGGCGTTTCAAACGCTTCCAAAGTTTCAGTGAATCATTTTGGGTAGCGAAATCGGTTCAATCGAGTTCAATTAGTTTCTCCCATCACTAACTCTCATATGCAATAAAAGAAAAAACAAACACTGTAAAAGATTGTGCTGGGTCTATAAAATATAGGCTAGCTTTTCAGTTTAATCAGTTCGACGAGAAATTAATATCTCGCCACACTCCTAATTCAAACGAATTAAAAAAATTTAAATAGACTGCATCTTATTTTGTTTGCATCTAATGTATTCAGAATCTTAGGAGAAGTTTAAAGACTAAAAAAGAGATGCACAATTTATCCAGAATTGTGCAGCTCAAAAATACAAGTCAATAATGCAAAAATATAAAATCAAATGCTAGTCATCCTGGTGATGGTGGAAGATTAAAACACAAACAAAAATAGTATAAATAATTATGAATCCTGAACCATGCAGGTGCTCAAAGTAAAGGGGGAAGCCAAAGAGTGGCACAACTACGACTAAATTAGCTAGGCCTATAGGTCTTAAAATGATTAATTTTGCTGCATGCCTTTATCGGTATTGGGCCTTATTCAATCGCAAATGAATCAAGCCTTTATATAAACCTACACGGTTGGTTCGATCGCGTATTTGAAACAAACGATGAATTTGTCTACAAAAACTTACCAAACATGAATTTCTCCCCATCGTATAGGCCTACGTGGATGCCACGACTGACTTATTTTACAGCGCTTTTAGTCAACTGACTGGGAACAAACGCGACTTAAAAACGCCACTAGATGTTTTAACGAATCAATGACGTCTACGTCGATTAAGAGCGCGAAAAAAACAAGACCGCGCGTCACGTGGACATCGCGTGATTTGAACACCGGAGAACAGAAAAATAATGTCGTCTTCTTCTGTTAGCTAAATTTAGTATCCATAAATGTAAATTTGGTGGAAACAAGCCTTTGTTTTTAATTTTAAGAGCAGAAATTCAACAATACCTAAAAACAATACTGGGTTTGAAAAATAAGAAAGCTGCAAAATGTGTATCTATATGTAAACATTTTCACATTTTTGTTTAACTTAAGTTTGTCACTGCTGTGTTTGTCTTTTCTTGTTTTTTTTTTATTTAGTTTATTCAATGTACCCCTGACTGTAATTGTAATTCTTGGGAAAAAAAATAATAATAAAAAAAAATAATAATAATAATGTCGTCTTTTCTACTTAGATGAGGATCTTAAACTTGCTAAAAACCTTTTTTACAGTCTGAAATCCCCAAGTCTTTTATTTATTTACTTTAATTTCGATTTTATTTTTTATTTTACTTTATTTATTTTCTTTATCTATGATGCTTCCCACCCAGCTGTCTGGTTGGGGGAAAGCAGCGCGATATTTGAATGACAAAAATGTCATATTGCGAGTCATTGACGCCTGCCGGCCGGCAACAATTGCTAAATGAACTGTAATATGTTATGATTGCCCCTATTTATTTAAAAATTGGGTCAATGGCCCAACCAAATCGCGGTAGCTGTAACAGCCTATAACTTAATCAACATATTAAGTTATATAAGTCCATAAAACCTTGTCACTTACAAATTGTACGCTTCACTCCAAAACTATTAATGCTTTTGTAAAACGGTGCTCATTAGTAGTAGCTAGCTACGAAGTTGCAGAGGGAATTTGCTGACAGTTATCCGAATTCTCACAGACTGCAGATAACGCTAATGAGAATGAGACATCCCTTACCCAGACAGAACAAGGCTGTTTGATCTCCTTACATCTGGAAGACGTATTTTAAAGAGTGTTTGCTCATCTGCAAGATGTCTATAAGACGTTTCCTGCAGATGTCAAATAGACGTTTAGAAGATGTCTCTAAGATGTAATGATTTAGAATGCACGTTAAACTGACATCTTATAAACGTCTATTTGACAGATGTAAATAGGACATCAGATACCCTTGTGCTATCTGGGTATGAAAAACAGCTAGGCCTAGGAATTTTGTAGTATTTTAGGACAAAATATTAACGGTAATCCTATAGGAATACTACAGTATTTTGAGGTATTACAGAACATCACAGAAGTATACACTATATAGCCTTTGGATTACTAGTTCTTTTTCGTAAGGGATGTAACGTCAGACAAATCTGGCCCACTGCCTACGAGTTTAACACCCACTAGCCTACTATATCACACAGGGATATAGCACATCTAGTGGATGCATAATGCAAACCCAGTCGAACGTATGACTGCAGTATCCTATGCGCCTTATAATCCGGTGCGCCCTATGGGCTATGTGCACAACCGTAGTTTCGAACTTCCTCTTTTGTCAGAAGTCAGCATATCAGTTTCCGGTCTACGACTGGTCATCCGCATCCACTAATAAACAAACAAGATGAGTGCTGCTGTTGTACGAAAAAAGAGTTCTTAAACACATCTACGTTTCTAAGAACTGTAGTGGATCTAACGTCCGTTTCACACCCGTTTGCAGTGTGTGTCGCGGTGCAGGAGCGTGCTGCGTTCACATATTATGAATATGCGCATCGCTGTCATTCATGCGTGTATATTACGTTGCTTCGATGTGCGCAAAATAACCTAGCAACAACAGGGCAGTTAATGCTTATCTGATAACCTAGAAGCTCTGGTAATTATTACTTTAACAGTTACCCCACCTCTCCTTGCCGGGTGAACACCGGCTGATGCAGTAAACAGCATTTCACAACGATTTCAGTACAGTAATAGCAAATATCCTTGCTCCTTCTCGATTATCTGGTAATATTCTGTTCACAAAATACAACCAATAGCACGGTAATGTTAAGACTTGTGAAAAGCATTATTTTCGGTGGTCTGACGATTAGAACAGGAAAATGCTGAAAATGCTCCACTAGTGCTCTGGCATCTTATCTGCTGCCACGCACACGAGACTAGGAATACGACCGGTTCAAGATGGCGGCCGGATTTCTTGTTTTTCAGCGGCCAATGGGCTTATATGCCCAGCTGCACTACTTCCTGAACTTCAGCCAGCTCCTTGTTTCCTGTCTGCCATTATTGGCCAAATTGATTAATTCAGGTGTACCTGACCTCAGTAGTCATGGCAACAATAATCAGACACACCTGAATTAATCAATTTGGCCAATAATGGAGCTGGCTGAACTGAAGTTCAGGAAGTAGTGCAGCTGGGCATAAAGCCAATAGGGTATAGTCTCTATATGTGGGACTCTTCAGGGGGACTCATCTCTTCACCACACCGGAAGTTAAGTTTGGGCCAGATTAATGCACATGCACAGTACCGTTTGTTTATGTTGTCACTGCTGAAAGTGTCTAGACATTATGTAGCCCCGCCCCTTTTCAGCGTTGCGCTCATTACAATAAGTAAATCCACTGCAGCTAATTATTCCTAGACAGCGATGCCATAGAAATATACAGAACCGGAAGTTCAAAGACAATATTCTAAAGATGACATGCGCCCACGTTTCTCTGGTGCATAAGGTCTATATATGAAAAATGTTCTAAAATAGGTTATTCATTGAAGGTGCGCCTTATTATCCGGTGCGCATTAGTGCGGAAAATACGGAATATTCTCATCAGTGCACTCAATCAGCTTTGATATTTAAATCACCATATTGTAATTTCTGCACATTTAAAGGGCATCCCCTCCCCCAATATTATTAAATGTATGCTTCATCATTAATTTTAAATTCTTAAATTTGATCAATAAATTCAATTATTTCGAATAATGTTGATCAAATTAAATAATTTACACTGAAAAATTACAATTGCATAAAATAATGTTATGAAATTGATTTTTATTTTGGCTACATATAAGAAAGAATGATGCTACTTTTAAACATTTAACACTAAACCGCCAGTAGGTGGTGGCAGGCAACCGTCTCAATGAGTGAGTCATTGATTAATTCATTCAAACGATTCTTTCAAATGGCTGATTATTTCAAGAATGAGACAGATGTTTATTAATGGGTCATTGAATCTTTATGCTGAATCATTCAGTAATGAAAACAGGTTGAGTGTTCCTGAGATGCGCAGTGGTTCTGCTGTGATTTTTGTTTGGAACTATTTTCGCTGCTGAAACAGAACAAAAACAGCCAATATTACATCTAAGATGTAAGTGATTTAATAACTGTTTATTGAACTGTTGTTGGAAATCAATGTCACATTTTCAATCGTGATGGTGTTCAGGAAAAATAAATGAGGTTGCTTAACATATGTTAAAAATATAAAAACTACACATTTAGATTTTTATTGGCACTAGGACTATAACCAAATTTTTATTTATATAATTAGGCCCATTGATTCGTTTAATTTTACAGTTTTTGTTTTTTTATGTGTACATATGATATAGGCCTAAGCCAATTTAAATTGTATTGTATTTGTTGTATTTAAATTGTAAATTGTAATAGTGCATTTATGTATATATATTTTTTTTACATTTTTGTTTATATCATTTTTAGTTATATTATTAGGCCCATTTAATTTTACAGCAGTTTGTGTGTAGACTACAATGCTTATAATTCCATTTAAATTTTTATCGTGCGCCTTGAGCAAAAGTTCAGTTATCAAAATTCTGGCCTATAGTCAATTTACTTTAAAAACTTTTATGTATATTTTTGTTTATATAAATTTTGTTGGTATTATTAGGCCTATTTTTTCGTTTAAAGTCCCCGTGAAATCAAAATTGAACCTATTTACTTTGTTAGCGCATATTACTAGTCTTGTGGTGAACAATTAATCCGTGCAAGTGAATATATATTAAAAAAATGTTTTACCTTAGTAATCTTTAATCAAAATCTGAAAAGTTACTTCCGGTCTGGAACGGTTTCTTTTTCTGATGACGTAGGTTTCACAGTTTGGGTGGGGAAACGCTTAACCACTCCCCTCAAACCGTTAGTTTGCTATGAGCGAGAGATGGAGAGGAGGGGCGCTAGAGTAAAACCCTGCCCTCTGTTCAATATTCCGTTTCACTTGGAAATACGTCACTGCACTGGAGAAAAATCGTTTGCAACTTCCGGTTCACGGGGACTTTAATTTCACATCTAATATAATTGGGCCTCATTTGTAATAAGAAAAAAAACTAATGGCCAATTCTTGAAGGGGACGTCTCATTAAGTACACATACCTCAAATCAAACTATTTTACTGCAGCATTTTGGAGAAATGTCGCATTATTTGACTTCATAAATACGTAATTTCTAATAAGTAGAAAAACTAAAGGCCAATTCTAATAGGGGACATCCCATACAGCAGGGGTTCTCAAACATTTTGGTGCCAGGGACCCCTTTCAGGGGAAAAAAAATTCTTCTTTGGTTGCCCTAATGGTTAATCCGGCCCTGCTCCTTGGCACCACTCCACCAAGTAAACTTCCTTGACTTCCATACCGCGCTGAGTATTCATTCTCATCAAATCCCTTTTATTAGTTCAGGAGGCAGAAATGAGCATTTTCCATCCTCCATCCACTTAATTAACGCGAACTTAATCGGCTGGTACCGTCTACAATTTAGGCTGCAGTATGGTGACACCATAGACAGTAAAAGGGTGACACCTGACACACGCTCGTATTTGCGCCTCAGGCAACGGTTTTATGACGTCAAGGCTACTTTTTAAATTAACTAAATTGTTGAATTTTTATTGTATTTGCACTTACATAAAATGTTTTAGGAGTCTTTGAAATATTGTTTTTTACCTTTAAAATCGAACTATGCCATTTTATTATAACATCACTAAGGCGATGCTATGCATTGCGCATGCGCAGACAGTTACTCACACACAAACTGCCTGCGTGCGCCTGTACATCATCACCTTCCTTCACACAATAATAACCGACCCGGGAGAATACCGACCTCTACGATACCGACCATATACAGGTAAACGAGGGAACTAACTAGACAAAGGTGGATAAAGGTAACAGGTAATCAGGGATAAAAAAAGAACAGGTGCAGACAAGACCATTATAGTGACATTATGCCTGGATATAATTCCATACATTTTGGTTGGAAATGTATTTTCTTGATCCTGAAATATATTTTGGTGAATGAAGGATGAAAATAAATATATTTTAGATTTAAAAAAATATTTTATTGAATTTCACTGTTACAACAGCATTTTTTTTACCATATTACTCATTTCATCAAAAAGTAATCTGATTATGTAATGCACGTTATTTATTTGCAATGCATTACTTTACTTTTCATGTTGTAATATTCTAATTAGAACATGTTCTAATCTAACATCGGGCTGTAGATGTTTTAGCTATAGTTCTGTAGCCTATTTGATTTTGAAGTATACTTGAGTTGCTTGTGTGTATGTGTTTGTATTGTTGGATGTTATTTGTTACACTCAAATGTGCTGTGTCTGTCAGTTTTGGCCAGAACGCTCTTGCAAAAGAGATTTTTAATCTCAATGTGCTTCTTTCCTGGTAAAATGAAATGTTTAAATAATATCAAAGAGATGCCTTTGCAATATTTCGAATTTATTGTTAACAATAATATTGCTGTGTTATTGTATTGTGTTTAATACAGCTTTCTTCATTTTAAACCAACGCATGCTGTCCACTCATCTAAAAATCTCGTCGTTGAAAAATATGTGTAAGAAAAAAAAGTCAAATCTAATTTCCCAATCCTGACTGAGGTTATAATTCATACATGAAAGCGTTTGTACATTGCTATCAGGAGGATATTCTACTAAATACTGTACGAAACGGACATTTTTTTTTTTTTTTTTTTTTTTTTTTTTTTTTAAATGCTTTATTTAAACATTCAGTTTACAGAGTAAAACAACATAATAATAACATCAACAACATAATAGCACAAAAAAGAAATTAGACAACGATAAACAGGAAAAAAATAAAAAATAAAAAATAAAAAAATAAAAATAAAAAGAGGGCAATACATAGATGAAAATAAATCTAAACATTTAATAAAGTAAAAGTTTGTAGGACTTACAAATTTTACATGTTTTGAGTGCTTTTTGGGTTAAGAGAGGAAGAAATTGTAGTGAAGTAATGTTTTATCTCATGCAAGAACACCAGAAAAATTGGTTTACAATTTGAAAACTTACACTTGTGAATATAAAATCTACACAAGAAAATAAGTAGATTTATAATAAAGCAGGCATTTGAATCAGCTTCAAAAAAACCAAAAATAACAGTTTTGGGATTCATGGAGAAATTCTTCAAGATATTGCTTGAGATAAAACCACTAACATCTTTCCAAAGTTGCCGAGTAAAATTGCATGACCAAAATAAGTGAAGAAGAGTTTCAGTGTCATTCTGACAGAAAGAACAATTTGTGTCAAAATGAGATCTAAATTTTTTCTTTAGGAAATTTTTAACTGGGTAAATATTATGAGTTAATTTAAAGGATATTTCTTTGATTTTATTTGTGAGGAGAAACCTATGTTGCATGGACCATATTTTTTGCCAATTTAAGTTATCAAAAAGTCCATTCCGAAACGGACATATTTTGTCATATGTGGTGGGCTTTTTTTGCAGTCACTTTTAGAGGGTGGAGTTTGTTGTTGCTGCGCGCTGTCTAACAACCAGGAAGTCCTCAAAAAGTCATAGTTCACTTTCCAGATGCAAAGGAATGGCGTAAGTACAATATTAATCATTAATTTAATGCCGTCCGCTATTAAACTGCGTGTAAGTTACTTATGCGAAAGCGATTCTGATGTTCTGCTGTTCACCTGTTCATCCATGTCGGTTGATTCATGTCACGATAGTTGTTTTTTGGCATGTTTCCAAAGTGCATTTGGTTCCTCTTTGTGTTGTAGTGTCTGTTGTTATTAATGGATTTCAGTGACATTTTAAAATAGTTTCTGACATCAAATATGAACTTCGCTGCTTTCAATATAATGTTTGCATAAAGCTGTGCAAAATTAATGGATAGGTTAAGTGGAGAAGATATTTTGACAGCACGTATGCTTCCAGATGCATTCTTATCTGTGATGTGTTTCTGTGAAATAGAATATAATAGTACCTTTTTGCTTTCTTCTAGTTCGGGCATCTTTCTGCCATGAATAAGAGGAAATCTTGTGCTCACAATGTTGTAAAACCCTCCAAGACTCCTAGGACAGATGGTAAAACACACGTGCAGGATGAGGATGAGGTTGATGAGGAAGATGGAGTCCAGCAAGATCACTCACTCTCTTCTTTGGTTAGTTTAATTATTTCCTTAACTGAACTTGATAAGGGACAATGGTGTATTCATAATGAACATTACTGTGACAGTTCAGGTCCTAATAACATTTATCCAGATGTGTAAAGAGTGCCTGAAACCCATTCTTGAGGAAAAGTACAGATAACTTACACAATTATAATTTATATTACATTACAAGTTTCAAGTCACCCGTTCCAATGTGACTTGAGTAAAAATCTCAGAGTATCTGATTTTAAAAGTACTGAAGCGTTTTACTTGTTCTGAACATATGCTCAAGATGCACAATTTCTCAATACTGGAGAGACCTGCAGTGAAAACAGAAGAAGAAACAGTTGCTTTTTTATTTTCTAAAATCAAACTAAACCTCAAAATTCCAATAAATCAAGGTTGACATAACAACCTCAGTTAAAGGGATACTCCACTTTTTTTGGAAATAGGCTCATTTTGCCACTCCCCCAGAGGTAAACAGTTGGGTTTTACCGTTTTCGAATCCATTCAGCTGATTTTCTGATATTTAGAAGAATGTCAGTTACCAGACAGTTTCTGGTCTCATTGAGTTCCATAGTTGGAAAAAATATATACTATGGTAGTCAATGAGACCAGAAACTGTCTGGACTGTATTCTTCTAAATATCAGAAAATCGGCTGAATGGATTCGAAAATAGTAAAACCCAACTGTTTAACTCTGGGGGAGTGGTAAAATGACCCTATTTCCCAAAAAAGTGGAGTATCCCTTTAAGTCTAGGTTATGCTCAAGTGCTCAAAAATGGCCTAAAGGGATAGTTCAGCCAAAAATTTAAAATTTTTCCATTTCCTCACCCTCAAGTCATCCTAGATGTTTATGACTTTCTTCTTTTAGACAAATACAACAAATGAAATAAAAAATGTCTTGGCTCTTCCAAGCCTTATAACTGCAGTGAATGGCCATTTCAAGTCCATAAAAGTGCATCTATCCATCATAAAAGTGCGACACATGGCTCCAAGGGGTTAATAAAGGCCTTCTGAAAGCGCAAGTAAGTTTGTTTGTCTGTGTAAATATTACAATATTTTAACACGTTACAAAGTAAAATTCTAGTTTCCGGTCAAATGGCCATACGCAGTCTACTTGCGTCTAAAGCGCAACTTGTGATGTCGGAAGTAGCATAGTGTGTCATGGCGTAGTGTAAATATAAGCAGTATGTCGCATTATTCGCATAGTTGTGGTTACAGTTAAAGGTACAATATGCAGGATTTTTCGCCACCAGGGGTCGCTAACCTCTTACAATAATAAAGGCTTATCTTAATGACGTTTCATCCGCATTTAGTTAAATAATGGATCTTGCCATCAAGCTGATGGATCTTTTATGGATGAGTGAATAAATTGATGTTTTTAACATGACTGTGGTATGAAGCAGAGCACGATTGCTAGACTATACCAGTGACACACACAAAGTGAGTCCCGCGGATATAAAAGAATAAGGACGTTTAATTCTACCGATACTGTTAGGTCATTTTACTGAACTAATGAATTAAAACACAGGTCATTTTATTAGAGGAATTACACTTGAGGTAACGCAGCACTTTTTCGCTTGCTCTATCAGTTACACCATCACACTAAATGGCATCTGAGTGTGTTGAATGTTGTTAGTTAGGTTGTTTGTTGGCTGTATGAGACTGAGCTAGATTAACATTAGAGAATAGCATACAGATCATATTCTAACATTTCGTCATGTTGAACTATGTACATAACATTGGTTCGTTTTTTGTGTACATTTGCTCACCTGTCTAATAAAGTAACATGCAACACTCGCATCTCTGTCAAGTCAAAGATAGTCGCGGACGTGGAGCTGTCGGCATCTCTAAAGATGTTGATCTTCGTTTTAGTCCTCTTTTTGTCTCAAAGTCTGCTGGCCATGGTCCATAATGTTTGAACAAAACAACAACAGCGACAAAAACAACTAAACAAAATATATAACATTGACCTTGTGGTTTTTGGATATCTTACTGCAAAAATCCAGCATGTTGTACCTTTAAGTGGAATCTGTATGTTAAATTTGGCCGGGAACTAGTTATTTTACTTCATAAAGTTTTAATATGGATATTTTTCGTACACAAACACATCGCTTCACTTCGGAAGGCCTTTATCAACCCCCCCAAAGCCGTCCTTCAAGATGGCCTGGCTCGATCGACTGACTGTGCATCATTAAATATAAGCAAAGGTTTGACTATTCCTTTTAACTCTAATGAAATGATGTCAAATTCACGGGCTGATCTGAGATACAGAAAAGGCCCTGAGACTTCTGCTGCATTTCATTATATAGGCTAACAATGGATATTTGCATTCAGAAATTACACATTTTGGGTGTATGGTCTCTAGAAACCTTTTTCTAGAGACCATATTCCTTTGTGTGCCAGTCATCCCTAAACTCATAAAAACCTTATTACCTTTTGTTTTACTATGCACCCATAGTACTTTCAATGCCCAGTAGATGGTGAAATCACTTCTTTTGTAGCAGAAATAAACTGCAGCAGAAGAAAATTGATGCAAAATGTAACGAGTAATTGCATTACTCATCACCGATGTATTTGGAGTAAAAAGTACATATATTTATTCAAAAATGTAGCCTAAAAGATACTTAAGTACAGAAACTGATTACATTTGCTTAAAACTTTACGCCACTGCATTTATCTTGTGCTGTTTCAGAGTGCCGGAGACATCGGCGTGATAGAAAGTATCACTTTAAGGAACTTTATGAGCCACCATTCGCTTGGACCTTTCAAATTTGGACCAAATGTCAACTTCATTGTTGGGAACAATGGAAGTGAGAATTTCTTTCATTCAAATTTATATAATATGAACTATTTGAATGTACAAAAACAGTCAAACATTTATAGACACTGGAAAGCATTTAAAATAAATTGTGCCTACATGAGATTCCTTTCAAAAGTTTTTTATGGCTGTTATTGGAGCAGATTGTGAAGGAAATGCTTATTTCATAGTTTTGATGACTTGACTTTACTGTTGTCTGAAAATGTGCAAAATTCAAAATGATCACAGCAAAATCCCCAGTGTTAAATTAACACTGAAAGTGTGAGTTATATAAACTCTGAGCAGAGTGTTAAATGAACACTGAAGCAGTGTTAAAGTTAATGAGATAAATAAGTGATCAATTAAGTGGTGATTGAGTATTATTAAAGACACCTGATGGTGTTATTTTTTTCTATTTATTCATCTGGCTGTTTTAACTCATGTACAGCTGCCAAACAAAATATAAAGTTAATGATTTAAGGGTCAAGAGCCCAAATAAAGTGAACACTGATCACCATAATGGTGACTTCAAATGACAGTTTTCTCCTTCAGTGATTCTGCTTGTTATGTGTCTTCAATAATGCTCAATTTTCACTCAATTATTCACTTAATATTATCTCATTAACTTCAACACTGCTTCAGTGTCCATTTAACACTCTGCTCAGAGTTTATATAATTCACACACTCTCAGTGTTAATTTAACACTGAGGATTTTGCTGTGTGATGAGTGGATGTGTCCAGACTTTTGACTGACAGTGTATAAATACTGTAAGTCCCCACTTTGCCCGAGATAATATTCAAAGGCCCTCTTATCTAAGCTGATATGTACCTCTGTTAAATGTTTTTCATATTTATTTTGAGTGTTTTTTAGCGTTTTAATTAAGAATTTGGGTAACACTTTATTTGAAGGGGTGTGCATAAGATTGACATGACACTGTCATAAACATGACATAACACCTGTCATGAACATGAAGGAGTCTTTATGAATGTTTATGACTGTTGTCATTAAGTGTCATTCGGTAAATTATGACACTTTTAATGCAAAGTTGACATAGTTTAAAATGTCTTTGTTATGACAACTTGACATTAACCAAGAAATCATGTCATAACAGGTCTAATCAAACTTAAAGAAGTTATTTAGCTTTGTGTTAACATTACATTACCCTGTCATATGTTATGGTTGGTTTTAACTTTGGTTGTCATGACACCATTATAACTGTGACAGGAATATTTTACTTGTCCTCAAGTAAAGTGGAACACATTGTACTAGTTATAAAGATGTCATTAAGGGTTATTACACTGTCAAATGCTTTTACAACAGTGTCATTAATATTTCTCCTTACCTCAAGTAAAGTGGAACATGTTGGACTAGTTATGATTTCTTGGTTATTGTCAAGTTGTCATAAAAAAGACATTTCTGTCTTTGTTAATGTCAAGTTGTCATAACAAAGACATTTTAAACAATGTCAACTTTGCATTAAAAGTGTCATTATTTACCGAATGACACTTAATGACAACAGTCATAAACATTCATAAAGACTCCTTCATGTTCATGACCGGTGTTATGTCATGTTTATAACAGTGTCATGTCAGTCTTATGCACACCCCTTCAAATAAAGTGTTACCAAGATTTTTATGTAACTAAATTTAAATCATTTTAAGACTATTTTTTAAGAGTGGGTGCTGCCCCATAGTTAAGAACCACTGGTATAAATGTCTCAAAAACATGAAAGTCTTAACAATGTTGTTACTCAAAAATCACTCTTTTCTCAATGTATTTTGTGATGCTACTCTAAGCTGGGAAAAGTGCCATTCTGACAGCACTTATAGTGGGTCTTGGTGGAAAAGCAACTACAACCAATAGAGGAACATCTTTGAAGGGCTTTGTTAAATATGGAGAGAGGTCAGTATATTTTAGAAGGAAAACATCACTGATGTATCTCTATATTATAAAATAACGTATTGATCCTTTTGTTTACAGTTCTGCAGACATTAAAGTGAAATTAAAAAACAGAGGAAACGACCCTTATAAAGGTGACATTTATGGAGACAGCATCTGCATTGAGCATCGGATCTCAAGTGATGGTTGCAGGACTTGTAAAATCAAGAGTAAAATGGGTAATAGGATGACTTCTGTCGACAGGTTTTATCAGAAACAGCCTAGGGCTTCCTCTCCGTTCACACATATATTGAGATTTGCTCTATTTTTAGGGCATGTCATTTCCACAAAGAAGGAGGAGTTAACTGCTATACTGGATCATTTTGGCATCCAGGTACCTTTTGTACAAACTCAGCTCGCATATAGTGCAAATTTATAAAAGATTTCATGTTCTTTTCAGGTCTACATCAGTCAATTTATTTAAAAGTCTAATTTAGTTGTTTAAAGCAAAGCACACAAATCTGTAACGTCTTTATTTCTGAATGTCATATTACAGGTTGACAATCCTGTGTCAGTCCTTAATCAAGAAATGAGTAAACAGTTCCTGCATTCAAAAAGCGAAGCGGACAAGTACAAGGTGATTTATTTTTCATATATCTCACCAGCATTTAAAGCAGTGAACTGCTTTAATCTTTTTTACATCTATTAAACATCTTTTTCCCCCCTGAAGTTTTTCATGAAAGCAACTCTTCTGGAGCAGATGAAAAGAGACTACATTCACATCAAGCAGACTAAAGCCTTGACACGTGACCAGGTGGAAAGACAAGAGGAAGTGAGGCTTTACTCATTATATGTTATTTCATTAGTCATGTATCACTCTTAGTGTTTCTTACACTTATCCACCCACAATGCACCACTGTGGTAACATCACACATATGTCGTATCTCTATATTTTTAGTGTCTGAAAGATCTCAGGCAGTTGTTCTTGCAAAAGAAAGAAAGATATGAACGCTTGTCGTCGCTCGACGATATGAGACAGACTCTAGAGGAGCTGAAAAAGAAGATGGCGTGGGGTTTGGTGCGTTATTTTAGTGTATCTTACTGAAGTGTGAACATTCCTCTGTTAGAGAGTCTCTGTTAAACAGTGTGTCTGTTTGTTGGTTATAGGTGAGGGAGAAGGAGAGACAAGTTGAACAGCTGAAGGAACAAATTGAAAAAGAAGAGTCTGATTGTAAAAATGAAGAAAAACTGCAGCTCTGTCAGGTTTGTGGGATTAGTTGGAATAAATTGGCTTTGTTTTATAGTTTTTAGTACCAGTTAAACATCATTGTCAAAGGTGAAGTGTTTTTTACATCTTGCATATATTTATATATACAAAAAAACTACTTGTCATGATTCTGCCCGTGTGTCCTTGATTTTCTCTAGTCTTGAGGCTGGATTATGATCATGACAGACCCATGGCCTTTTGTTTGGGCCATGTGGTTGCGTTGTCTCGTCACTTAACCCGCCCCCTTGTTATCCTCATCTTGTCATTATTATCTAGTCAGCATCACCTGTTCTTTTCATTAGTTTCTCCCTATTTTATCCCCTTGTGATTACTGTCCTTACCTTGTCCTTTAGCTTACCTTGTGAAGCCTTGTGAGTGTCCTGTCAAGAGTATTTGTCTAGAAAGAGTACTGATTCTTTTTTTTTTTTTTGGCTGTTTGTTTATCGTCTAGTTATTTGTCAGGTCTTAGTCTAGTTCAGTCATTCCTTACCCTGTCCATGTTTTGCCCCCTCGTGGGTTTTGTTTTTCCTGTTTTTGTCCATAAATAAACTGTCAAGCATCCTGTCTGCCCTTGGGTTCATCTTCACTCACACATATATTGTGTAAACACAAACTTTTATTTTGCATGCGCATTAATTGCAATTAGTCTTTGCATAGCCCTAATATATATATATATATATATATATATATATACACTACCGGTCAAAAGTTTTAGATCGGTAAGATGTTTTATGTTTTTAAAAGAAGTCTCTTCTGCTCACCAAGGCTGCAATCATTTGTTAAAAAATACCAAAAAAAAAAAACAGTAATATTGTGAAATATTATTACATTTTAAAACAGTGGTTTTCTATGTGAATATATAGTGTAATTTATTCCTGTGATCAAAGCTGAATTTACAGCATCAGTACTCCAGTCTTCAGTGTCACATGATCCTACAGAAATTATTATAATATGATGCTCAAGAAACATTTATGATTATTATCCACGTTGAAAACAGTCTTTTACATTTTTATTTCAGGATTCTTTGATGAATAGAAAGTTCAAAAGAACAGAATTGATCTGAAATTGAAAGCTTTTGTAACATTAATCACTACCATTCAAAAGTTTGGGGTCAGTAAGAATTTATTTTTTATTTTTGGGGGAATGAAATTAGAAAATAATTGTATCGATCAAGGAAGAGTTACATTGATCAAAAGTTACAGTAAAGACATTTATAATGTTAGAAAAGATTAAATTTTAAATAAATGCTGTTCTTTTGAACTTTCTATCCATCATAGAATTTTGGGGGGAAAATGGTACACGACTGTTTTCAACATTGAAAATAATAATTTATGTTTTTTGAGCATAAAATCAGCCTATAAGAATGATTTCTGAAGGATCATGTGACACTGAAAACTGATGTGTAATCAGCAACAGTAAAGATGTTGAAAATTCAGCTTTCAAATTACATTTTAAAATATATTAAAATAGAAAACAGTCATTTTAAATTGTCATAATATTTCACAATATTACTATTTGTCTTTTTTTCATCAAATAAAGCAGACTTGGTGAGCAGAAGAGACTTCATTTAAAAACATAAAAAATCTTACTGATCTAAATCTTTTGACCGGTAGTGTGTGTGTGTGTGTATGTATATATATATACTGTATATATATATATATATGTTATTAGTTTGATTCAGCAAGGACATCACCAATTGATCAAGTGACAGCAAAGACATTTATAATGTTAAAAAAGATTTTTATTTCAAATACATTTCTATTCATCAAGAAATCTGTCAGTTTCCTCAAAAACATTAATCAGCACAACTGTCTCCAACATTGATAATAATTAGAAATATTTATTGAGCAGCAAATCAGCATACTGCATTTAGAAGGATTTCTGAAGGAGCATGTGACAATGAAAACTAGTAATGATGCTGAAAATTCAGCTTTGCATCACATTACATTAAAAAACATATTCCAATAGAAAGCCGTTTTTAAATTGTAATAAAATAATGGTAAAAAATCTGTATATTTGATCATATAAATTCACTCTCGGTGACCATAAAATACTTATTTCAGAAATATTAACAAATCTTACCATCCCCAAACAGTATTAAAAAATGTAAAAGTCTTTTTGCTTTTCAGAACAAAGTTTCCACAGCTGAGAAGAGATTACAGGATATCCAGATGAAGCTTTGCACGCTTCTAGAAGAGCAGGAACAATTGGCAGAGGAGAGCCATAAAATGAAGGAGGAAATTAAAGTCAAAACAAAAGCACAGAAAAATCAGGAGGTAAGATGTCTTTGTTTTCCCTTTCTGTTTGTTATTGCTTCTTCCAATAAAATCGTAAATTGACACATGCTCATGTATATTTTAATATCTCAAGCTAAATAATACCTGCCTTTTGTTTTGATGAAGACTTGCATCTCTCCACAGTTAGATTAAGCATTTAACATAACAACTGAGCAACTTTGCCTGTTTGTAGTATTTAGGTTTTCTTAAAGGAATATTTCACCCAAAAATGAAACTTGTTCCTTTTGGCATTGTTCTGTGGACCACAAACGATGTTTTGAAGAGTGTTTGCGCTTTTTTTGCCCATGCGCTGAAAGCGTAAAGTGACAAGTGGCTGTCAATAGTTGTACATCAAAGCACCATGCCCACCACACCATCAAGCCCACTGGCATTTGGTTGCTTAATGGCTGGCATTTGCCTACACTGGATGTGAGCGTCATGTCAAAAGCTTATAGTGCCATTTATAATCACTGACGCTTTCTAAACTGGAAACAGAATACAGATGCGTGGTCAGTTTCTTACATAATACACGCAGTTAAGTCTGTCGATAACAGGACGAATGGAAAAGGGAAAGAACGTTAGCTGTGACGCGTTCTTTAATAAACTTTTAAAGATAATTTAAAAAATAATGGCAAATGACAAAAATATTGACTCAACACATGTATGGACTACTTTAATGCAGTTTATTTGTCAGCTCAAGTCATTCGCTTTCTTTCTGAATGGAAAAGAGAAATGTGAACCATCTGATTTTGTGTTGAAAAAGAAGAACTATGGGTTTGGAAAGATCTGATGTAGAGCCCGACCGATAAAGGATTTTGAAGGCCGATACCGATACAAATATTTTTGGGTTTTAAAATCCGATATTCCGATATATTGGCCAATATTTTATTTATTTATTTATTTATTTTTAAACTGGACATAATAGTCACAAATTTTGTCATGCTTATTTGAGTTAAGAGAACTGATGGGGGTGTTCTTTTAAATGTTACTCAAGCAATGTACAGTATGTATCGTGCCCAACTCAACGAGTGTTGCCAACAGGAATGGTGTAGAGTGCCTTCTGGTGGACAAACTATACAACTCCAACACTCATGACATGGTTCAAGCGTGTTTCGTCCGTTTTTATTTTATTTTTGAAATATTCATTTATCGTCCATTATAACTGCCGATACCGATAGTTTGGAAAATGACTAATATCGGCCGATAATATCGGTCTGCCAATAAATCGGTCTGGTTCTAATCTGATGTAGAGTAAATGATTTTCCGGTTTTAATTTGTGGGTGAAATATTACTTTAAGTTAGCTGCTTGCTTTAAGCAGGGTCCTTGTTGATTTCTGAAGAGTTTGTATAGGTTTTTTAGATTGCCAGTTTTTCAGGTGGTTTACTTCCGCGCTGAAAATAAATTGAAACAATTAGAAAAGGAGCAATGCCTTCTTCAGGAGAGAATTCACAAAATAAGTCATGGGTGAGTCCATTTGTTGAGGGAACACCTCTAATTTTAGGCTTTCTGTTTTTCTAATTTTATGACAGTATGTTTCATGTCATACTGTATGTTCTATTCTTTGGGCGTTTTCACACCTATCTCATTTGAAGAGTTTGATTAAGAACCGGTTGCTTTTTCTTCCTTAGTTCGGTTCGTTTAGGCATATATGAACTCGACAATCGCACTCGGATCCGCACCAAATCAATCCCTTTGAGACCGCCTAAACGAGGTCTCGGTCCAATTGATCACGAACTCTGGGGTGGTTCGGTTAAGATGAGAAAGCAATCCAACCCAACGGACCAGCAAACCAAGCGGTATCACAATTCATAATAGGAAATGTATAATATGAAAATCTGCATTGTAATTAATTTGAAAGGATTAGCCAATTGACCTTATGCACAGCTGCACTACTTCCTGAACTTAAGCCAGCTCCTTGTTTCCTGTCTGTCATTATTGGACAAATTGATTAATCCAGGTGTGCCTGACCTCAGTAGTCACAGCAACAATAATCAAACACACCTGAATTAATCAAGTTTGGCCAATAATGCTAGACAGAAACAAGGAGCTGGCTTAAGTTCAGGAAGTAGTGAAGGTGTGCATAGGGTCAATTAACCCTTCGCAGGGAGCTTGATTGACAGGTGATCTGACCAATCATACTTCGCCATCCGCCATTTTGTCAGACAAAGCAGTCAGGAGAGTTAGGAGATTAACATGGGGGGATTTGCACTTGAAAAAAGAAATATACTGACGCCTTTCCGCGGTTAAAACAACATTCCTTATGTTCATTCATGTTTATTTGATGCTATAAATAAAGAGATGATCGGATCACGAGAAGCTTTAACTGATCCTCTACAGCGATCTGTCACAAAACATTAAAGAGCCACAAAACGGTATTTATTGTTTAAATTATTTTTAAAAAATGACCAAATTTGAAAGTTGAGACTTTTTTTAAAATGTTTAATATCAAAAGTAACCGAAAAGTAACCTGGTCTGTCTTGTCTGTCAGCGTGTTGCCATTGTCTCCTCTCTGCTCCGCGATGTATTTTTCACTGCGTGAGAACATGGTGGTGGCGTGAGAGCGCCGTAGCTTGTCGGACATAGCAACAGTAACTAAGGGGGGCAGGTCTTTGCGAACGGTCAATTAGTGCCAAGCACCACCCACTGCCTTTAAATTTCCTCTATTATTATGAAAAAAATCTTTTGGAAAATCTTTGGAAATACATGATTCGTCAAATAGGCTTCATTCGTAAATTCAGCATATTATTGTGAAAAACATGATTATTATGATTTTTAAAAAATATATTTAAACTAGGGCTGTGCAAAAATTAATTGCGATAAATCGCATCCAAAATAAAAGTCTGTGTTTACATAATATATTTGTGTGTGCTGTATAGAATTATTTTGTATATATAAATACCTATGCATGTATGTATATATTTAAGAATTATTTGTGCTTAAATTCTGTATATATATATATATATATATATATATATATATATATATATATATAAATAATCTATATTATATAAATATAAATATTTTATATATGAATAACACATTTTCTTAAATATTTACATGCATGTGTGTGTATTTATATATACAAAATAATTATTTACAGCACACACAAATATATTATGTAAACACAGACTTTTATTTTCGATGCGATTAATCGCAATTAATTTTTGCACAGCCCTAATTTAAACTGTAATAGTGTGTGATAGACGATATTGTGAAATACATATTAAACAATAAATGTTTTTGTTTTTTCATGGAATTTTACAAACTAAATAGATACATTTTATTAATTAATTTATTTAATAATTATTTAAATTCTTTATTTCAGAATAAACTGGTGCATTTAACTGTTGTTTTATTGAATTATTTATTTAGTGGATTATTTCATTTTGAGTAAATTCTGGTCCTCCATAACACTTGACATGGTACACTTTGAAATGTAGCCTTGTGAAAAGCGAATCGAACCAAGAAGAAAATGCTACATTGTTAACAAATTAAGTCCCTGTTTCGGGAACAAAGCAAGCGATGTACAGGTCTGAAAACGCCCTTAGTTGTCATTTGTTCTACAGTATCTACAGGATTCAAATGAACATGTAGTTAAAGTAATTTGACAATGCTGTAAATGTCACGTTTTTAGCAGTGGCAGAAGAAGTCATGAGACTGAGCACGCACAGCATCTAAAAAAAATATCTGCCTTCAAAAAACAACTGGAAAAGCTTGAGACAGAGTCCAGCGCTCTGAATCAAGAGATTAAGGACAAACAACAAGCTCTGTTTAAAGGAAGAGAGGAATATGATAAACTGAGGTAAAGTCTGGCAACTTTATTATTTATGGCTTGTGCCTTTAATTGACTGAACATTGAGGAGGAGGAGGAGGACAGGAATATGGTGGGACACAAGGCATGTTCAAACCTGCTGTGCCATAAACACAATGGCTTTAATGCGTCACGTGAACCCCTTTAGTGCAGCATCCACAAAGTCTTAAAATGTACCTAAAATGTAAAAAAAGGCACCATCTTTTGTGATTTAAAACATTCTAAGTTGCAAAAACATCTTCTGCACTTCCAAAGTCTGTTAAGTTTGATTTGAAGTCTGTCAAATTATGATTTTTTGCATTTGTGTAAAAATGTGACTCTTTTAAAGTGAAAAAAAAAACACAAAAACAAAATGTATTTGAAATACATTTATATTCTACTAAGTATTATACTAAAACATGTATGTATGTACTTAATATAAATACCCTACAATTGTACTTTTCGCATACTAAATTCAAATACTTAAAGTCTGTTAAATTGGAACAACTAATTTTGTTCTTAATGCACTTTAGTTATCATGAAATAGTCCAACTAATGATAGACTTCACTGTATTTGATTGTGCTAAAATGAAACCATTGCAAATATACTTTAGGTGCACTTTAAATATCTTGCTTTTAAAGAGTGATATTATCCTTACTAACAGTGATATTAAAACACATTTTAGGCTTAATATGCTTTGTGCAATAAATAGGCCCTCCAAAAAAAGTTTGATTATAATATTAATATCAGTAATTGTTTTAAGCGATATGTCAGTAAATATGTTAATATATTTGTAGTATACTTAGTATGAAGTCAATGGATTTTAAATACATTTTGGTATAGGTTTTTTCACTTGGGTGATCATTATTTCTTGCAGCATTTTGATATATTACAGTATTGGAGTTTTTCTTATTTTTTTAGCATGGAGGAAAAAAACATCCAGGTCTCTCTGGAGTTCAAACTGAAGAGAAAAAAGCAGCTAATGGCCAGCAGATCCAACAGACTGAAACGGTTTGGTGATCACATGCCAGAATTGTTGGAGTCAATCGACAAAGCCTTCGCTCAGGGGCGATTCGTCAAGAAACCTGTGGGACCAATAGGTGACTTGCACGCCGAATCTTCAGAGTGTTCACTGAAATCTTAGACATTATTCACCTTTGTTGTTGAATTTACCATTAATAAAATGTTTTTTCTTCTTCGCCAGGTGCGTGCATCAGCCTAAAGGATCCCAGTTTAGCCGTGGCTGTGGAGAGTTGCTTAATAGGTTTCATCAAAACCTTTTGCTGTGACAATTACAGGGACGAAAAAGTCCTGCAAAGACTGATGTCATCATATTTTCCAAATGGCAATAGGCCTCAGATAATCGTGTGCCCATTCACAGACCGTGTTCATAACGTTCAAGGCCGGTAAGACATTTTTGTGTCCAGAAATGGGAGTTTCTGGAGACCGAGGTCTTGTATATGTACGGTAATTCTGATTTTTCCATGCTTTCTTGTCAGTGGAGTCCATCATCCTGAGTTTCCATCAGTGCTGGACTGCCTCATTGTTGAGAACCCAGTGATAATAAACTGCCTCATTGATATGAGGGGCATTGAGTGCATTCTGATTATCAAAGTAAGTCCACTTCAAATGTTTTTATGCAAAACCATGTTTATGCAATTTATCATAGCAGGATTTATAATAATAATAATAAAATATATGTATACTGTATCTTATGCTCACCAAGGCGGCATTTATTTAATCAAATATACAGTAAAAACATTTCTATCAAAGGTGGAGGGTTTTAGATGAACTCTGGAAGCTTGTTGCAAACTGCTTTAGTGAATGATATCCAGCCATTTAAATGTTGGGCAAGCATTAGCTGCAGATGCGACACGAACCAATCAGCTTGTGCCAATGGGCTATATGCACGCACAAGATCCGCATTTGACGCAAGGCTGCTCTTCAGTTTCTGGTTGGGGAGATTTAAAGCGGAGGAAAACCGAGGAAAAGGGGATTATGGCAGACCCTTCAAAATTTACTGCCCTCCCATCTTTGAAACGAAACTTTAATACGTTTAGATGTAATTTTATATATAGTTATGTTTATTTAATATAATTTTAAAAAGAAGCATAAACATAATGAGGTGTGTCTGTTTTTGTGACTAACGTTTCTTTAGTATAACCATGGAGTATAAAATCCAATATAAATTCTCGGTATTGCATTGGACTCTACGATCGGCAGAAGTTATCGAGCATCCTTAATCCTTCACCGGAAATACCACCGTGCATAGAGCCCATTAGTTAAAGGCACTTGGCAACTCTAGTCATTACTGCACTGATTTTCACTTTTGTTTTAGCACGTTTTCTCATCAGCTCCCCCTACAGTTGTGCGGTCGTATATATATTTTCACAATTTGTCATAAAAAAACTCAGTTTCTCCCGCTTTCTATCGCTGAATGTGCATTTGTTATTATCGGAGCCGGCAAACTTTATCGTGTGGAGCTATGTCTACTGAGTGGGTAATACATCATACACTGTGTTATCATAGAATTATGTCGAATTGCCACAAAGCACTTCGTGTTTCTCACTTGTTCTCGCTCGTTCTCGCCTTTATTAATACCAGTCATTGATTTGAGTAACTTTTTTGACATTTGTGTATAAATTGTTTTATTTCTACAATATATGGTGTAAAAACGTCTTAGTGCTGCCCTCTTCAGGTTGAACGGTGGCTACTGCAGTTGAATTTTCCTATTGGATGTTCCGCACTTCGTGACGTACACAGGTTTCAGCTCACCACGCTCTTGGTACGAGCTACGCCCTTGGCAGTATAAAAACCAGCTTGTTTCGTCAAAACCACTGTAGCGAGACAGGAGTTGGAATTGCGAGTATTGAAAACGATCAGGATAGAGTGTTTTAGCATCTATTTCATCCCCTCTATCTCCGCTGGGGTCTGCCCACTTTTTCAGCATTTTTCAAATATTGCCAGTGGGTGGAGTCAGGCTCTGACCAGGGGTTTAGTTACCCTTTAAAGGGGTCATGAACTTCCTATTTTCTACCCTATACCCTAGTTTTAAGCCCAGCTCTAAAACGCTTGGTTTTTATGGGCGTCTCGCTTTGAAGACTTGGAAGTAAACACCCACGGCTGTGAGTGGATAACAGTTTTGCATATTATAATAAGTTTACCTCTAGACCCGGTTTGTCATCACGAGGTAGGAATCTATGTTATTTAGCTATGCGTGTAATGCGTGAATCGGTGGGCGGGGCTTCACCGGTCGTTTTGAAGTAGTCGTTGATCTTCTTCTGCGGGGGTGGTGTTTTATCCTCTTTGACGTCATAGTTCCCCACTTTGAAAAACGAGTCGTTTGCTGAGGCTGGTGTCAATAAAAGCTTTTATTTGACTAATAAGGAAGTTTTTAAATCTAAAACTTACAGGATATTCTTATAATATGGTGACCTCTTAGATGTCAAAAGCTCTAGGAAAATTTGATTTCTCAGTTCATCACCCCTTTAAGTTGAAATAGTTGTGCCCCTTTAATGTTGCAAATACCATCAGCTTGCTTTGGGACTCATCAGCCGGCGGCATATAGAGTTTCATGACAGAACTATATATTAATGTTGTGAAATATTATTACAATGGAAATAATTATTTTCTATTTTAATACATTTAAAAATTCAAAGCTGAATTTTCAGCATCATTACTCCAGTCTTTAGTCACATTATCAATCATAAATCATTCTAATATGCTGATAGTGCTCAATTATTATTAATTATTATTGATAATATTGATATTCAAATTGTAGTAATATTTCACAGTATTACTGTATTTGTCTGGAGAGAAATGCAGCCTTGGTGAATGTATTGTAAGACTTCTTTTAAAAACAATACAACTTTTGACCATGTGTGTATTATATATTTTGTAATATTTTTTTTTTTTTTTTTAAATTCTATTGTTTTTTTTTTTGTTACTGATTTGAGACCCCGTTTTTTTCCTAAAAAGGACCATGCTCGTGCAAGGAAAGTAATGCAGCCAACACCGCCGAGGAATTGCCGTGAAGCCTTCACCGCAGGTGGTGATCATGTGTACTACAATCGGTCTTACACCCCTAACAACGAAGTACTGGTCAAATATCTTGGTGGTGACCCAGAAGCAGAAATACGGCAAGTGCAATCTTCATAAATAAAATAATCATTCATAGAGTCGTTTGACTCTAATTGTATCTGTTTTATGCACAATAAATTGCAATACACCTTTTTTTTTGCTCATGCCACAATGGGGTTTGAAGCTCCATTTCTTTTTTTTCTTCGTTTACTAACTCAAATCTGTAATTCGTGATCTAAGGCAAATGATGCTTGAATATATTTGTTCTTCTCTATTGATTCACAGTCTAGTGGATTCAGAGCTGGAAAACAATCAGGCTCAGCTTTTACGGTTCCAGCTCCACTTGAGCTCTGTGAAGGAGGACATTCAGTTCATGGAGGAGAAGTTGCGTAGTGTCATCAGGGCCTGCAAAACAAATCAGGTACTGAACTGCACAGGCTACACCATTATGCCATCCAAAATCACTTGTCCAAACATACCTACATAATTGATGCTGGCTTTAATCGCAACTTTATTTTTCTATTTTTAGCAAAGAATAAATGAGGTTAAAGCTTCTGTAACAGAACTTGAGAACATTGAAGAGGCACAGGCTGAGGACATCAGCTCCCTGGTGAGATGTCTATGAATATTTTCCAGGCTAAAAAAACAACAACCATTTTTATCATTTCATGACAGAATAATGTGTGCTTTGTCAAATGTACAGGAAGAAGATGCACAAGAGAATGAGCTGAAGATCGAATCAGAGAGAAAAAATGTGAAAGAGGCTCGAGACGAATTAAAGAATCATGAGAAAGGGCTCATGGATATTAATCAGAAATATAAAGATGTGAAAAATAAAATGGAGCAACTGTCAGATGAGACTGAACAACTGAAGGTGAGAGCACCTTCAGCACATCACCACAACACTTAATATTAAAATATTATATAATTAAATATTTTATTGAAAAATTGATTTTGGTGAAACACCTATTGGTGGTATCACTAAAACTATTACAGTCATGAAAAACTCTTTTGACTTGACTCTTGCATTAAAACCCCCAAGTGTCTTGTGCTAAAAATAAAAAATGAAGTGATTAATGAAAGATTTATTTTTCTTTAATAGGAGGAGCAAGTGAAGGCAGAGACTGTGTGCAGCAAACTCGATCAAAGCATGAAGGTCTTGGAGAAGAAACTCAAGGATCATCAGACCAACATTCAAGCCATGAGAGATGAGCTGTCAATCAAAGAGGAAGAAACACAGGTATTTCACTCCTTTTTTTTTCTAGTACCATATAATATAATATTAAAAATGTAGACAATGTACATATTGTTCCTCCAAACAGCAGTACAGTGACATATTGGGCTTGTTAACTGTCTGGAACTTGTTTGTTGTGTAGGACTGTAAAGCCAAAGCCAAAGAGATCTGTCCTGTGCGACAGCAGGTAGATCAGAGTGCCAGAAGTATTGATGTTGAGATCACACGCCTGCGACAAAAAATCACTACGCAAGAGAGCAGCCACGGTGACAAGGAACAAGTTATCCGGTATGCAAGGCAGCAGTTAATAGGATGCTCCAGGTTTAATATAAATTAAAGGGGACCTATTATCCCATTTTTCAAAGTCTTGATTTTGTTTTTAAGGTCTACTAGAATAGGTTTTCATGCTTAGATGTTTAAAAAACACATATGTTTCCCGTTTCCATACGTTTCCCGTACAACGGCGTAAATCGCTGCTTAACTACCATAGTTTGATGCATCGTTGAAGAAATCAACTAGCTAGTCACGACTTTTTCCCGAAACCATACTGACGCTATGGCTGCATTTACACTGTAGGTCCTGATGCCCAAATCTGATTTTCTGAAAATATCCTTTTTTTTTTTGATGACCCGCTTACATCATCTTTTAAAAGTGACCCGTATCCGATTTTTTGCATTTACACTATACACTGCTGAAACTACCAAATGTAGACGTTCTGACCCGGAAAAGAGAGTAAAACAGCATGAAATGCAATGGATGCAGATGCAAATAAAATTGTCCAATGTTTTGGTTTCCACAATATTTTGAAAAATCATCAAAACATTGGTCTCGTACGGTGGAGAAATAGAGGAGAGCCCTTGTTGGCACTGTAGCCACGAGCGATTAAAACCGCCATATCTCGTGAAATGTCTTCAAACACGGATTTATTTCTGTAACAACCCTGCATTTTTCACCCCAAACACTCAAAAGGCATGAAATACTTGCTCCTTAGTCCTCCATCGCGCCTATAAGTCATGTGATCTCAGTTGGTGGTGTCCACCTGCTTTGGTGGTGGTGTCCACCATTTACTGGGAATATCCGATTTGTCTGCTTACATGGCGCACTCAAATGCACGTATCCGATTCATATCCGATTTATTGCCACATATGAGTGAGGCCTGAATCCGATCTGAGAAAATTGGAATCCATGCGTTTTTTTTTCCTGCTTACACGTTCACCGGTCATATCCGATCTGTGCCACATGAGAGGGAAAAATTGGATTTGGATCACTTGAACCATGCAGTGTAAATGGGGCCAAATTGGTCATTCAACCACGTTGGTTTAAAGTTTTTTTTTTAAAAACTTTTGCTGATAATTTACTCACCCCCATGTCATCCAAGATGTCCATGTCTTTCTTTCTTCAGTCGAAAAGAAATTAAGGTTTTTGATGAAAACATTCCAGGATTTTCGCCATATAATGGACTTCAATGGGAACCAAACGGTTTAAGGTCCAAAAGACACTTTCAGTGCAAACTGTTCAAAGGGCTTTAAACGATTTCAGATAATGAATAAGGGTCTTATCAAGCGAAACGATCGCTCATTTAATAAATAAATAACAAAGTTTAAGTTTTATAAGCTCAAATGGTCGCCTTGCTCTGTACTTTGATGCACGTTCCTGACTCTCTGGTTCGAACTCGTTTATCAAAATGAACAAATCTTTTTTCGTCTCATTTGGTTCATTCAACGAACGAAATGAACGAGTTGACTCGGGAAAAGATGCGTTCATTTTGATAAACGAATTCGAACAGGAGAGTCACAAATGCGCATCACAGAACAGAGCAAGACCACTATTAGAGCTTATAAAACTTAAACTTTGTTATTTTATTTTTTTTAAATGAGCGATCGTTTCGCTTGATAAGACCCTTATTCATCGTCTGAAATCATTTAAAGCCCTTTGAACAGTTTGCAGTTTGCATTGAAACTGTCTTTTGGACCTTGAACCATTTGGTTCCCATTGAAGTTCATTATACGGAGAAAAATCCTGGAATGTTTCCATCAAAAACCTTAATTTCTTTTCGACAGAAGAAAGAAAGACATGGACGTCTTGGATGACATGGGGGTGAGTAAATTATCAGCAAAAGTTTTTTAAAAAGTGAACTACTCCTTTAATGATATCACGCACGTGGTGGAGTAATAACTTCTTTTAATATAAAACTGTTTTAGATCGCATGTTTTGCTATACAATTTTACAGACATGGCATCTGAGGACTATTTCTAATTTTTCTCTGTTATTTTGCTTTATTTTTAGATTCAATCATAGGCTCTTCCGTTCGCACATGCGCAGTCTTCAAAAATGGCCCTTTAAATCTCTTGACAAACTAAAAGACGTAAATGACATTTGTAATGTATTCTAAACAAAAGATACAGATTCTACTGAATGTCAGTTTGCTTATTTTGCTCAAGATAAGGATGTATTGAGTCCACATGTCACGCAAACAAGAAACTATGCTTCTATCCACAGCTCGAGAGCTGTCGTTCCAAACACACAACTTTGCGGTGCTGTTTGCGAATGTTTTTTGGAGCTGTGGTTTCGGGAAACACCGACTTGTTGAATTATGCTGATAACGATGGAACTAATGATATAGAGAATAACTCTTTGGAGCAACTTTGTGCTTTGGAACTTTGCAGGGCTTTTTCATGATCAACATTTCACACTAAAGAAAGTTAAAAAAATGTAAAAAGCATAATAGGCCCTCTTTAAGACATTTTTGTCCCATTTCCAGTTTTTCTAAAAAACAAAAACAAAAAAAAAACAACAACTTTTTTTTCAAACTGTGGTCATGTTAGAAATAAATCAAGAATAGACTGTATGTGAAGCCTGCATTTTTTTCTTTCATTTGATTTAACTTTTTTTTTATCAATTCTGTAATAAATTAACAAATATCTTTTTTTTTCTCTTTTTTCAGTGAGTACGCAGAAGCTCACAGTAATTACAAAAGCAAATCCAGCCAGCTGAGGGATCTCAGGAAGTTTATTGATCGTCTCGACAACATCATGATTGACCGCCAGGACCGATACAAATCACTGCGACGGTAACTTACTTAGGCTCCAACTGTGACTTAACTGTGTTATGTTTGGACTTCTGTCCTTTATGTTTGCAGGCTTGTACACAATAGTGGTTTTTATCTGATTGAATTGTGTGTTTTGTCAGGTCACTCTCTGTGAGGTGCAAGCTGTACTTCAATAACTTCATGATGCAGCTGCACTGCTGTGGCTCCATGATATTTGACCACGTCACTGAAACCCTGTCCATTTCAGTAAGTTACATTTTCCCATCTTGCTTGTTTTATTGAATGAATGAATCTTGAATTGGATGAATCTCGTGAAAATGTGTCAAAGGAAATAATGTTAGAATGCAAAAAAAAAATAAAAATAAAATAAGTTCTATGGAAAATAATTGATACAAGGTCTGTCAAACGATTAATCATGATTTATCGCGTCCAAAATAAAAGTTTGTGTTTACATAACATATGTGGGTGCACTGTGTATAATTATTTTTATATATAAATACACACACATGCTTGTATATATTTAAGAAATATTTTCATATACTGTATATAGATTTATATATAATTTACATTATATATAAATATAAATATTTTATATGTGTGTGTGTATTTATATATACAAAATAATTATACACAGTGCACCCACATATGTTATGTAAACACAAACTTTTATTTTGGATGCGATGAATCGTTTGACAGCCCTACTTGATACTACTGTATAATGTAATGCATCCAGATGTTTTCTATCCATTCTATATATTCTCATTACTAAACATTTTATTTTTAGGTTTTATATATTAAATCAGCATAAATTAAATGGAGTACAACAAATACTAAAATGATGAGTAAATAAATGCTTGACAATATTTTCATAATACTGTAGAGAATGCTTTTTCTGCATCACAGAGATACGTTAAAAGTTTTGACAGCATAAGTCGCATAAGTCTCTTATGCTTACCGATATCAAGGCTGTATTTATTAATTAAAAAACAGTAAAACTGTGATATTATTAAATATCTTTTCCATTTAAAATAGCTGTCTTCTATTGCAATATATGAATGTAAATTATTCCTTTCCAGCAAAGCTGAATTTTCAGCATCATTACTCCAGTCTTCAGTGTCACATGATCCATTTTAATATGCTGATTTGCTGCTCAATAAATATTTCTTATTACCAATGTTGAAAACTGTTGTGCATTTTTCTTTTTCAGGATTCTTGAATAGAAAGTTAAAAGAACAGAATTTATTTGAAAAAATAAATTGTTTGTTACATTACTGTCTTTAATCATTTTAATGCATCCCTGCTCTTTCTTTAAAAAAATAATCTTGCTGACCTCAAACTGGTATGTAATGGTAGTAACCTAACCCTAACCCTGAATGGTAGTATCTGGGTTCTTTTGTCATGTTTGTTAAATTGGTTTTGTCCAGGTGAAACCCCCAGGTCAGGAAATAAACAACGTCAGTGACATGCGTTCCCTCTCGGGAGGAGAGCGCTCTTTCTCCACTGTCTGTTTCATTCTGGCACTGTGGGAAATCACTGAGTCACCCTTCCGGTGTCTTGACGAGTTTGATGTGTACATGGTACGTGCCTATATAATGACTTTGAGGACATGTGTCATGTCTTGAACATTAGTGTTTCATAAATAAAGGAAGGTTTAATAAAGCTCTTTTGTGTTTTCAAGGACATGCACAATCGCAGCATTTCAATGAACATGCTTGTGGCACTTTCAGAACGTCAACATCTTCGACAGTTCATCTTCATCACCCCTCAGTCCACCAGGTAAAAAAATAAAAGTCCTCAGACTGTTATAAGGTTAATCTCACTGAAATTTCTCTGATTGATATCTCACCTGAAAATCAAAACAAAGAATTAAAGCTACACTGTGTGATTTTTAGAGCCATCTAGTGGGGAAAAGGTATATGACCATCCAGCGAATATTAGTTTCTGTTCCTCTCAATTCCGATTTCGTTTTAACTCCTACGGTGGCCAATGTAGTCCAAGATTAACATGGCTTCCAGATCGACCTCGTCTCCACGTCTATGAGTGTTCCTTCAAGTGATGAGGTTATTTTAGAAAACTATTAGAATTTGCAGTAATTTAATTTCTCAGGTAACTTATAGGTTATGACATCTATGTAAAATGAATAATAGCTTTATGTTTTTGTTATTTTTTTTTTACCATTTCATGGCTAACATCAGTTATCAGGTTCCCAGACGAATGCAAGTTAGTAAAGTAACTTTTATCAGTGCTATCGTTATTCTGTATGTTGTACGACATCACTAGCGTAAGGCAAAGTTTACATTGTAGGCTATATCATTTTCATACTGTAATGTAGGCTAGTCATAGTAAGGTGTTATTGTGAAAAATATTTAGATAATACAATAATACGTCTTAAATGAATAATATTACAGGACAGATGTAAAAGTGAAGGTGAAAGTCTCACTTAGAAACAGCTAACTAATGCTGCGTTCCAGGCAACCTGTAATGCCTAGTTCACACTACATGATTTTAAAATGTCGGGCTGAACTGTGCAGTTCACACTAAATAACTTGCTCTCAGTGAAATCATGAGTGTTCAAGTTGTTTAGCTGTTCACACCACACAACATAACGTGATTGATCCACAACAGGACGTAACTCACTACACGAGTTAACAACGCACTACACAGAGATACAAGCACGATCGGATGATAAGAGCATATCATTTGTGACTCAATGAGAGCTGTTTCAGTACTATAGTACGGTCTAAATCCTGAAAATAATCAAACAAATAACGAGTTGACAACAACACGATTCTATCTGGTCTAGAAACCATGTTTTGTAACGAAAAACCACGCAATAAAACGAACCAGAAATGACGCGAAACTGCAGAGAAGAACACAACACGCGAATATGGACTTCAGACAGAAACTAGTGCTGCACACCGTTTGCTCGACGATATGCTCTGAGAAAAAAAAATGCAAAAAAGAAAAAGTAAGATTTACCTGGTGTCCTCAACCCATGCGTTGCTATGATTGGCTGTACTCATGACATCACTGAGATTGAGTCGCGCGACTGCTCGAGATATCTAGCATGCTAGATATTTTTCTGAGCTCGGTGACCTGTCTGCGAGGTGTCTGCGAGCTGTCTTTGATGCGTTGTTGGCTCTTTCACACTATCGGATTGGCGAGCGTTAATCGTCCGCTAATCGCCCGCGATTTGCACGCGATAACACCCTGACTTGTCGGCGACTCAACGATTTGCAAATCGGGCTTAAATCGGGCTTAAAATCACGTAGTGTGCACTAGGCTTAACCCGTGTTTTTCCAACCTTAGGCTATCCGTGAAAGTGCACTCGTGAGCAGGAGACACACATAACCTGAGGGAGGATAAGGTTGAACTTGCCGTGTGACAAAGCGGGCATAAGATGGACACGAGGTCAAGTTCGCAGGCGAATTTAATAATGCGGAGCGTTGTTAACTAATTGATCCATATATAAGGCGCTCTGGATTATAAGGCGCACTGTCGTTTTTTGAGAAAATTAAAGGCTTTTAAGTGCGCCTTATAGTGCGGAAAATACGGTATCAGTCTCAAGCAATCCCCCTCTTCACATTCGACACGGTGCAACGCGAAAGGCGAAGCTTGAATTAACGGGTATGTCCCTCTTTGGCTAATGTACTTTCAAGATGGAGGGGCAACATGGCGACCGACATTAGAACCCCTTACCCGTATGTATTTTCAATGGCATATTATACACTCAGGAGAATACTTTATTACTTATTACTAATGAGCACATACATAAATGAGCACATAAGTGTTTTTAGCTAAGAATAAACTAAAAAAGTTACACAGTGTAGCTTTAAGATATGTATATTAAGATTTTTCATTTACCAAAATGTTTTCTAGCCACATTTTAAAAAGAGCAAAAAGCATTAATAAAGTAATTAAATTGCTTTAAAAAAAATCATTTAAATAATTCCCGCCTGAGGCATGCTTAAAAAAGGGGGAAGGCCTGGTCGAGTTAGTTAGTAGTGTGTTGAAACGCGTGTCTATAGACCATTTCACAAGATGTAAACAACACTGGTCCAGAAGCACTTCCTGTTTCAGTTTTTTAACACCACATAAAATCTGGGATAAAAAACAACCAACAGAACATTTAAAACTGAATCAAAAAGTTAAACAAACATCTTTACGATGTTTTCTTTACATGTGAAATAAAGAAAACAGCTACAAACTGAAACAGGAAGTGCTTCTGGACCAGTGTTGTTTTATACTTGTGAAATGGTCTATAGTAAGTTGATTGTAGAAACCATTGGTGGCAATGGTTTTACAGCCTTTGGGAAAAACAGTTACTGACAGACTGAGAATTGAGGTGCTGCAACAATGAAAAATGAAGTGTTTTTTAAACATTCAAGCAGAAAGACCTATTATAGTAGAGCCCAAAAACACAAGCCCCCAAAGACCACAATCTTTGCCTAAAGCAGGTTTCTTGACTACTTACTGAACTGGTGCTTGCTTTAATCATTTGCAGACTTTAGTTAATCAAATGCGTAATTGTAAACTGAGCAAATAACAAGCCAAAAGCGTATTCTTCCCGTAATGAGAACATTTTCTTTGAAATGCCGATTGTCGCCTAGGGTCTCATTCGTTAAGATGCTCATTATGTGTTGCCTTCAAAGTCATTTTGAGATCCAAAACACTGCCTGTCCAGGCAGCCCTGAATTCTAAAGATGATATAATGTTATTATATTATATATAAAAACTTATTATATATAAATATTAATGTTTTTTTGTTTTGTTTTTTTGCATTATCTTTCAGCCATCTGCCTAAAAGTGCCAATATTACAATCCACCAGCTTCAGGATCCAGAGAAAGTAGCAGAGGAGGAGTGAGTTGTGCGATATAGGCATGGACATTGCCTGGAGAGACTGTACTAGACTGTTTTTATGCCATGCCTGTACAGTTTGTTATGCATTTGCTTTTATTTATTTTTAAAGAACATGTAATGGTTCTAGTTCCTCTGCAAAGGACTTTTTTAAATTGCGAAGCGTTTACTTAATATGTGTGATTGTGAACAGTCAGTTCAGTCGTCTTGCTTCCTTCAGAGCATTTCGTGATCATCTGGTCCTTTTGGAAATTAAAAAAGGAGGTTCAGTTTTTGTTAGCACCTGTTCATGACGGTTTGAGTATGTTTTCAGCGAACATTTGTCAGTTTAAACCACCATCCTTTGTAATGAACCACAATGCTTTCCCTAGTTATTTCATTCGTGGTCACACACGACTAAGCACCTGCATTCTGAAAACAACCCATAGATAGTTTATTGATTTTAATCACAATGTCGTCAGTGCAACTGTTACATACCGAGTTTAAGACATGCCACAAATAAAACACAAACCTCATATTACACAATTAAATGACTGCTTGAATTTGGCTTTACCGTATTAGGTACAAATATTTACAGGGCAAAGATATACACTATTTATTGGGCATTTGCATTTTACAAAGATCTCTCCTTCTCTGTCAAAGGTATTGACGCCATCCTGAGTGTCACAGGAGGTGAAAGGGTGTTTTTTTTTTGTTTTTTTTTCGTTTGCGGCTTCAAAAAATCTACGATGTCATATATTTATGTAATTCTCCAGAGAACATAAAATATGGAGGATATACAGTTTTAAAAGTAAATTAAAGAGGGTACTGAGTAGCTGAAATGTTGAGAACTGGAGTATAAATATTGTTTTACAAAAAACAAAACAAAAAATGGTCCAATAAAAATGCAGCTCACTTAGATAAAATGTGTACCAAACCCATTCTGGATAAGGTTTTGTTGTAATACTAGGGGAAGTGGATCTATTACTAAACGCCCTCCAGGGAAAATTCACTTGAAATGTTTTATTGCCCGTTCTGTATTATTACTGAAAACAATATCACAGGCAACCATTCATGCATGTGACAATGATACCGCGCAAAGTAAAAAAAAGAGCATAAAGCAATAAGAACGATGTTAGTGGTCGTTTAATGTTTGAAAAAGAAGCGTTTGTTTTATACTGGTTGTTAGGTCCTTGAGTCAGTGCAAAGTATGGTGAAACCAGCAGAAGCCAATGGCAGATGCAAATAATGCAAAATTTCAACAAATATGAAGGCAGGGCTGGAACGTGTGTCTTACTGAAAGCTTTTACCACACAAATGGTTAGTCTTTTAAGAGGAAACATGCACCCAAAGGAGGACATCTAATGGATAGATGAGTAACAAATGTAAATCTCACACATTAGTATTGTTATTGACACTATCGTTTATATAAGGCCTCCCTTGTATTATTTGTCAAGGTTGCCAAAATGAAGAGATTAGGTTTTACACTTAGGACATGCATGCAAATAACTTACATTTATATTCTCAAGTACAAGCACGTTTGGAAGGAGGGCTGCATAAACCTCTACACCCTCCTTAATTTCGAGTATTGATGTTCAACACTGATTTCATCGTAACATTTAGTGTGACATTTCCATTTCGGTAAACCAAATTACTGTGTGAAATACAGCAGTAAACGTAGTGTGTGTGTGTGTGATAGGAAGTATTGCAGCTAGAAATGAAATACGGCGGAGCACTTCACTGACGATGAATGCGTGAAAACAACTGGACTCGTCTGATTTAAACGTCTCACATTGTTGCATGTTCGAAATTAAACGGATATACTCTAAACTCTTTAGCATTTAACATTCTCATGCATACTAGTTGTTCAATCACAAGAAGAAAGTTCATTTAAAAGTAGTCCAAACATGTTACTCTTGTGGAAATGAGAGTGGAAACGGATATCTCGTTCAGTCCGGAGCATGCTAGCATGCGCAGCCTCACTTCTGCATGTCGCACTGCAAGAGCAGTACGATGGATGGGTCGCTCTTGGCGGCTTCTTTGAACTCATCTAGTGAGATCTGGTCGTCGTTGTTTTTATCCATCTTGCTAAAGATCCGATCCACTCTTTGCTCTGGTGTCAGGCCGTCCTCGTTCATCTTCATCATTATCACGGTTCCCACCATTTTATAAATAGCCTTCGCACAGAGGGGAGAAAAGACTCAGGTTTAATGGCATGAGAAGGCTTTAAGATTCCGATATACACATCAGAGCATCATTCTTATAAAGCTGAAGTGTGTGATTTCTGTGCTACTGGCATCACCAAACATATTATGGCGTGATTATGACGCCAAGTCACTTTCATCAGAGCAAGATGGTGGTGTCCCTTCTCTTAATTAACTACACAAAAATTCAGCAAGGTTCACTTTCAAAGTGGAACTTCAACACTGTGTCCTGGATTGACGATATGGGGAACGCCTGTGTCTGAAGCACGTGACAAACAAGCCAATTTTAAACAAGCCAACGGCAGTCCATGACGTAAGTAACGAAGCACCCGTGAGTATTAGAGGGTGCCTATAGTACACTTCATCAGCTTTTTTTTGTCTCCAGGAGCCACTTGTTTGTATTGGGCATGTAAGATAAACACTGTTGGAGGAAGCCGGACGCGCTCATGTTGATGCATTCACGGTCAGAGGCTCTGTTCCTGTTTGATTCTCTCCCGAAGGATAGGAATCCAGCATGTACACAAGTATTTTCGACCCTCGATGGAGCTTGAATTCACGGTAAGAGGTTCTGTTCTCGCTTGATTCTCAATAGATTGATAGGAATTTAGTGTTTGTGTTAGTGTTCGACTCTAGAGGGAGTTGAATGTATTCTTTGCTCTACCCACGCTTGACTCTCTCTTGGCGGGTCAGAGTCGAGCGTCTACACCTCGCTTGGCCAAGGCGGCAGGGAAGGATAGATTGCTGGGAATGTAGGCGAAGCATGGGAGGTGTCCAACAGGAAGTATTTCCCTTTTGGGGCTTCTAATGTCAGCTCTGTTGCTTTCATGTCAGTTCAGGAAGCAACTCTGTGGCCGCTTCTGACCTGAATGATTAATGTGGCATGTGCATGTGACATATGCGAGTATGCCCCAATTGAAAAGTTGTTTGCGAGGTATCTCTCTCCTGGTGCTGCATCATCTTTGTGTATTTGCCTCTTAAGGAAGGTGAATGCACTCACAGAGATAAGCCACAGTAAGGCCCCCATTTCTAATAAAGCATTATGGGGTCACAGGTGGGCAGAGAAGAAGCAGAAGTTATCAAATTGGCTTGTCTCCTCTGCTTACCAACTTGCGGCTCATGCCAAAGCAAATACAGAAGCAAGACAGGCCTGTGGTGGCCCCCACACCATGAATTCCTGCTGGAGGGTTGCTGAGGCTGAGGTCTGCCTTCATGAACCTAAACCACAGAGCATGGACTAACACTAAAAGTCTTATCTTATCTGGGCTAGAGTACTACTGGGGTTCAGCATGCTCCTCTGGACCCTCTGTCCAAGGTCAGATTGTAAGAATGTAAAGGACCTCGTTATAGTGACTCTACATTATCATTCATGGCCCCCCAAGGTGAGAGTGGTGTTGATCTGTGATTGTGGGCATAGGTTTATTGTCTCTGGCATCTCTCTTGGTCCACTCTAATATCCTGAAGTATCTTTTTCCAAGGTTAAACTATATATTCTCCTATGTAGTTACATGTTAAAAGTACCCCCTATATTATGGTCTAAAGTAGAATTGTATATTCCTTTATAAATGGTTGCTTGGGATACCCCATTTAGGGTCGATACATGGTTAAGAGAGTTATGCAAGGCAGTATAGATTCCCTCTACGTCTTTTACCTCACTTCCCAACTGTTGGATCTTGAAGAAGGGATGTATGGTCTCTTTCTGATGGGTGTTTTAAAGGCCTCTCTAGTATGACCCAGGTTCAAAGAACCTGACAAGGTAGTTTGCCTGATAAAGAGCATTCCCTCTTGATATTTTGCACTCAAGTGAATTGAGACTTTTATAGATCCTGGAAAAGTACCCTAATTGTTCCAGGGCATTTAAATAGAGCTGGAGCTCCCTTGTGGTTTTTACTAGGGGTTGAGTTTGATGACAATAATCTTTGGCAACTATATTTTGCCACTCTCATATTTGCATCCCTTTGGATGAAAATTGTCATTGTATTCCCCTTGGAATTAGTGGTAATATCCAAGGTTGTACTTGAAAATATTCTTCCTTTGGCGGATACTCCCTAAGGGCTGTGTCAAGGCAAAGAAGCTGACATAGTTGAGAAATTTATTCCTTAGAGCTCTGCTCTTGGCTGATGACTGCCCTGCTAGGGAGGGAGGACGTTTGTAAAGGCCAGGACTTCCCTTGTTATAAGAGCATAGAAGCTTGCGTATGTTTCTATTATTTGATGATAGTGGCTCAGGGACTGGTAACACTCTATACAAGTCTATATCCGCCCTTGATTGAAGCTCTGATTCCGGCTAAGTAATCCATAGAGTCATCTTATGCTATGCCCTTTATGTTTTTACATATTCACTATGTAACTTAATAAGACAAGCATTCCTTCAGCATGGTGTAGTGGGTATTTGTACCTCATTGCGTCAATCCAAGAAGCACTGTTGAAGATCCACTTCAAAAGGGAACATCTCAGGTTATGACTGTAACCATGGTTCCCTGAGAAGGGGAACGAGGCACTGTGTCTTGCTGCCATGTCTTAGGCCTGACTGCTCATCTCTTTCAGACAAAAGAGTTGATGACGTGTATTACAGGCGCCCTCTTTTATTCACGGGTGCTCCGCTAGTGACATCGAGTGTTGTCTGCCAGTAAAATTGGCGTATTTATCACACGTGCTGCAGACATTGATCACGTTGAGTTCCCCTCAGCATCAACCAAAGACACAATGTCTTGTTCCCCTTCTCAGGGAACCATGGTTACAGTCATAACCTGAGACATTTTTTAACTCTACTTCTAGAAAATGAAGAACAAAGAATGTGCATCAGGTGTGTTTTACTTTGTATGTTTTTTTAATTCTTTTAGGAAGCCAATGTAAATTTTAGTGTTACATTTTATACAATATATAATACAATATTTTGCTCTTTTTGTTGGGTGTTATTTTGTTGTTGACAGTACTGTTTTGAACAAAACAAATTGTGTAAAGTGCTTAGTTAAACACAGGTTCATCCCGTGGCATTCGTTTCATGCAAATAAACCAATTTTTGGTACCTCTATAATCTCTAGCATCTCAACTCGAGTGATCTTGCCATCTCCATCCAGGTCATACATGTTGAAAGCCCAGTTGAGCTTTTGCTCAAAGCTTCCCCGTGACGTGATGGACAGGGCGCAGATGAACTCTCTGAAATCGATAGTGCCGTCACTATTCTTATCAAAGGTCCTGAATGCATGCTGCGCAAACTTCGATGCGTCACCATAAGGAAAGAACTGCAAGGGGAAAAAAAATAGGATTTTAGTCCGTTGATTGGTTTGGCAATGTTTCGCTTAAATTAGTAATGATGGTCTTTCGTTGAATAATGATCTTTCATTCAATTTTAAAGTTTAAAGCCCCACCTAGTGAATCTTATCAGAATGGGTATCTTAGAAATTGCTGTGATATGTTAAAAGAATTCACCCAAAACTGCTTGAAGAGAAATCTACATGCAGTTATTTTTGACAGTATATCTCTATATTTCATAGTGACTTTGGCTGTCAAGCTCCAAAAAGCACAACATTCAGCACTATAATTCGAAGTCTTTAGCTTAGCTTTGTTTGTGTTAGGTCCAATTTAGTTTAGTTATTCCCCGAAAAGCTTCCTCTCTGCTGCAGTCAAAGGGCCAGATTTACTAAACAGGGTAGATTAGCAAGAGAGCGCAATTCCATAAAAGCGCAGATGGGAGTGTAAAGTTCTACATGTGACGATGCGCAAATGAAAGAACAGACTAAGGCTACGTTCACACTGCAGGGCTTAATGCTCAATTCCGATTTTTTGAAAAAATTCGATTTTTTTGCAAGGCCGTTCACATTTCCAATTAAATGCGACCTTTTGTGATCTCCTGTGTGAACGTGAAATGACCCAGAAGTGACCCGCATGCGCAGAAGATTAATCAACGGTCAACGACGTCACTTGTTTTTTGCGGAATAGTCCTTTTTTTCCATATGTTGCGAGCTTTTGTTTTATTATTATTATTGCCCACAGCCCATATACAAACACAGACAACAATTATTTTATCGACGGGCAAAGTTTGCACATAAATGTAAGATTTTTCCGATCCTCACCGAGGCTCGTCATAAACCCCGTTTAATTGATAGTGCGCGTCCTCGGCGCTCCTTGCTTTGTCACCGGCGGCCGCGGTGCAACACTGGTGGCTGGTGTTGCCAGATTGGGTGTTTTTTCGCTACATTTTAAGGCATGTTTACATGTGTTTTAGCCAGGTTTTCGCCTGGAAGGCTCTATAGAAATCAATCTGGCACCCTATGTACAAAGTTATACTGAGAGAGAGCGCACGTTCACAGACACCAGAATGAACGTGTTCACAGTAATGTTCATCAGGCAGTAATACAGTATGCGCCTTATTCACGGCAGCGCCATCTTTGATTTTTAATGAGAATGAAAGCGAGGCTGTGAGGGATAGTCATGCATCTCTTCAATGGGAAGGAACTGTTATTTAATGTGTTTTCGGATTGTTCTGCTTATGAAACACTGGAAAAATATCTTTCCAAGAAATTTCAGTTGACAAAAAACTCCCTACAATGTAAGCTGTGGAAAATTGTAAGTAATCGGAGCTTTATTCAGCTTTTTACAGCGGATGCCATTGGAAACGCGGTAAGTCTTTCCCTCACAGCCTCACTTTCATACCTGTCATGGCGCTGCTCTGAATAAGGTCTATATGAACGCGTTCAGGCACAGCACTGGGGAAGAGACACGTCTGTGGCCCATAACAGTGAGGAAACGCATTGGAGTTAGCGTGTATTGGCTAGCTACAGGTGCTTGCAATGACGTGCGGGTCGGATATATGTGACCTGGCCGTTCAGATTGAAGTCGCATTTCAAAAGATCGGATACATATCGGATTTGGACCACATACCCAAGTGGCCTGGGTCGCATTTGAAAAGTTCGGATCTGTGTCGTTCAGACTGTCATGAAAAAATCAGATACAGGGCGCATAGGGGCAAAAAAATCGGAATTAGGTCGTTTCAGCCTGCAGTGTGAACGTAGCCTAAGCCGAATTGTTTCCATTATGACCAACGCAATCTAGCGTACTAGCGTCTGGTTTAAGACATGCTTTTTTGTCCGTTAAATAATGGCTCAAAAACCAGTAAACTGACTAGCACAAACGTTAGTAAATCACCTTGCATGATTGATTTAAATACTCTCCTCCCATAAATGTTGCACCTGAAAGGGAAACTCTTACAAATGCATATGCAATCAAATCAGCCACAAAAATAACCCTGTCCAGGCCTTTTCAGCGCAAAATTTTTCACTGCTTGTCTTTAGTAAACCCTGACCAAAAGAAAGTTTGCTCTGGCACAAGCTGTTAGTAAATTATTTCTGGCCCAAAGAGTATTACGAGGGCTTGGAGCCAGAGGGGCGTATGTGGCATTTTGGGTGAATATGAGTTCTTTATATCAAAATAAAGGTCTCGATGAGCTCTATCCAATGGTGCCAAAATACCTATCTGAGATCAAACTGTATTGAATAAAGCAACAAAAAGGCGTATTTGAATTTTTTTTTATTTGAAAATGTTTTAGAACATTGTCATTGTGTTAATATATGCCATACATTTTATACTTAAATACTCATTTCATGTAAGTATGCCTGTGGTTGCAATGTTTGTGGTTTAAGGTTAATAATACAGGTGATTGAAGTGTGGTCAAAATTTTGTTTTGTCTCTCCTGTAAAGTTTGTTAAAAACCACTTACGCCCCTCTGGCTCCAAGCCCTCGATTAGTGAATATATATTTTAGTCATAAAGCTCTCATGAGTCTTTAGATGCCTTGGGATACTTAATATTACATTTCAACATTCAAATTCAACTACTTTCATAGAGCTCTTCTGTCTTTTTGGAGCTTGGTAGATGTGTCACTATGACTTGTCATTGTATAAAATGTTCTGCTTAACGTCTGTCCACATACAGCTTTGGAATGACGTGAATAATGACAGGAGTTTTAGTTTTTGAGTGAACTGTTCCTTTAAGAGGGATTTGTGTTAATTGATTTTCATGTTTGATTTTTCTGTAGCAGGCACAGCAGGTTCTGTTCTTTGCTTCAGGTCCATTCCATGGCAATTCATTAAAAAATAACTGGCCACCGCGCAACAGGCAGAATGTGAGTCCTCACATCTCACAATGTCACAGTTGTTCCATGAATAACATTTCACAGACTGCAGCTTTGATGGTAGTTTGAGCTTAACTCTACTGTCTTCAGTTAAACATACTATGACAGTCACTCTTTTTTTGTTAGCTTTCACCTTTTTCCTGACCTTTTTTTTTTTTTAAATCCACAGTATATATATAAAACCAACACACCTCTCTTAAACATAATAAATTATGATTTGAGGAACCATGTCTTGAGTACAAATGCTGCTGGAAGTGTTAAAGGAGTAATTCACTTTTAAAAAAAAACTTTTGCTAATAATTGACTCACCCCCATGTCATCCAAGATGTCCATGTCTTTCTTTCTTCAGTCGAAAAGAAATTAAGGTTTTTGATGAAAAGATTTCAGGATTTTCTCCATATAATGGACTTCATTGGGAACCAAACGGTTCAAGGTCCAAAAGACAGTTTCAGTGCAGCTTCAAAGGGCTTTAAACAACACCAGACGATGAATAAGGGTCGTATCAAGCGAAACGATCTGTCATTTAAAATTTAAATTAAAAAGTAAATCTTTTTTCGAGTCATTTTTTTAAATGAGCGATCGTTTCGCTAGATAAGACCCTTATTCATCGTCTGGTGTCATTTAAAGCCCCTTGAAGCTGCACTGAAACTCTGATTTGGACCTTGGACCGTTTGGTTCCCAATGAAGTCCATTATATGGAATGTTTTCATCAAAACCTTAATTTCTTTTCGACTGAAGGAAGAAAGACATGGATAACTTGAATGACATGGGGGTGAGTAAATTATCAGCAAAAGTTTTTTTAATCGTGAACTACTCCTTTAACTGCCCAATTTCACAGGGGTAATTAATACCAAAATACCAAAACATTCTGTAATAATTTACTCAACCACATGCTGTTCCAAACCTGTATGACTTTATTTCTTCACCAGAACACAAAAGGCAATAATTTGAAGGACGTTGGGAAATTGGAAAGAATTGCAGCCCATTTTTATATGGACATAAAACACAGAGACATTTCTTAAAATATCTGCTTTTGTTGTTGAAAAGAAGACAGACATTCATACAAATTTAGAACATCTCGAAGGGCTTGTAAACGATGACAGCATTTTCATATTTGGGTGAACTATCTCTTTAAGTCCCAAGTATGTGCACCAATAATAGTGATATTTGACTTGTTGAAATGCTAGACTAAATGCCATTGGTCTCTCACCTTAACATAGAGCTGCTGGAACTCATCCAGGTTTAGTCGACCGCTGGGACAGTCTTTCAGGAAGCCCTTGTACCATTGCTTGAGCTCATGTTCATTAAACTCTGTGTTCTTCACAAGGTCCTCCATCACCTCAGGGGTCAGTTTGCTGTTCTGTTTTCCCATGATTACTGCAAAGGAAATAAATGATATGGTGATAGAAAGTTCTCCAAAAGTAGTTACAGTGGTGTTTTAATTAGAGATTGTTAATGGATACTGCATCTCTGACAGCTGCTCTGTTCCTGAATAGTGAATTTGAGTCTAAACTGTAATCTCTCTATAGGCACTGATCCCACAATGGAGCAACAATGTAAACTTTCACAATCACAAAATAATATTTTTTGATTAGCAGTTGATCTGTAAAGGCCAATGAGGATTATATCAGCTCATCAAACACCTGCATTGACAAATCTATATTTTAAAGGCCAGTTATTTCATGGATCCAGGATAATATGCATCTTGATAATGTTCCCTTTGCCTTTGGTATTAAAATAGACCCACATCATCACATACGCTATACCCTTCACCATATATATCGGCATGGAGTACTTTCCATAAGATCATCATTGATCAATGCAAATCAAACCAGCTATTAGGCTAACTGAAATAAAACCATGCCAATCTCTAGGTGAATTTAACAGGGGTGTCCTTACTTATGCCCCCTGTATTTTAAGAAAGAACAATTATTTGTTATTTACAAAATATATTTATTAAGAACATCAATTTTCAAAAGATTTTAGACTTGTAAAAAATGATTGTGATTTTAATGGTAAAAGGTGTAAAAATGCTACATTGACAAACTGTTAATTAGTTAACAGAACCTTTCCTTATATATACGGCAAATAACTGTGATAGATCTAATGGTAAATTTCATGTAATTTTATTGTAAAATACAGTTACATTTACAGTTTTTAAAGTGAAAATGAACAACTCATTGTATAATTTACAGTGAGAAAAACGTAAATTGACATTACCACAATTCCCTGGATTTGTGGAAATAACTTGTTTCTTTATAGTTTGCTTAGTCTTTTTCTATTCATGTGACATTTACTGTTGTTAAATTAATGTTTATTTCCTTTTTAAAATTCCATGTGTGTTACCATGATGGTGTTAAATGTTTGAGTGAATGACACTGTGCAGCTTCTATATATTAATATTAAGTTTCTTGTGGGAGGGTGTCATGTGATGAGCTGCAATATATCATGTGACTCTCATCACTGCTGTGATTGTTGGTTATCAGTGTTACAATGATACAAAACAGATATTAATACTTCAATTGGTTGATAATTTAATGTTATATCAGATTAAAAAAAATCTGTAAATTTTAAGTTATAGTCTGTAACACCTTGTTACCGTAAAGTCTTGCTACCGTATTTTATACAGTAAATTTTCTGGCAACCACAGCTGCCGGTATTTTACCGTAAATTGAACACTTATGCTAAGCACTGTACATAATACATAAGTTTAATTATACATTCGACATATAATAGATATATGTACTCTGTAGAAAATGATTTATTTTGTAGGAGTATCGTACAGAAAAATACTATTTCAGTCTTTGTATTTCACCTTTAATCCGATGTGTTTCTTTGTAATTATTTCTGAAATTTAGCCATTTCTGAGTAAAAATTGCTTCCACACCCATTTTTCAGTGTGCACAAATTTGATGATGCTTTGGTGCTTCAAATTTGGTGCACTTATTTTAAAAAATATTTATTTAAAAATCACTCAAAAAGAAAAATGTGCATTGAAAAGACTGTCCGAATATTGTGGAAATTACACTTCCAATATCTTGGCGAAAACCACCTGATTCTCGACAATGTCCATTTTGGACCCAATTACAAGAAACTCCTTTATTTAGAATTTATATTGTTTTTAAAGAAGTATCTTATGCTCATCAAAAATACAGATTTAAAAATAATATATTATTACAATTTAAAACAATGTTTTTTCTATTTTAATATTTAAAATGTTATTTATTCCTGTGAAGCAAAGCTGAATTTTCAGCATCATTATTCCAGTCTTGAGTCACATGATCCTTCAGATTTATTATCAATGTTGGAAATAGTTACGCTGCTTAATGTTTTTTGGAACGTGAAGATATGAAGTGCTCATTTGGAACGTTTGGATTTTTTTAGGATTCTTTGATGAAGAAAAAGTTTGAAAATAGAATAGAATGATCTCTCCACTGGTCAAAAGTTTGGGGTTAGTAATTTTTTTTCTTTCTTTTTTGAAAGAAATTAATATTTTATGCAGCAAAGGTGTGTTAAATTGATAACAAGTGATATTAAAGATGTATATGTTAGAAAAGATTTGTATTTTAAATAAATGCTGTTCATCTTAGCTTTTATTCATCAATGAATCCTGAAAAAAACTATCACAGGTTCCCAAAAAATAAAAAAAAAATAGCACTACTGTTACAACTTTGACGATAAATCAACATATTAGAATGATTTCTGAAAAATCATGTGACACTGAAGACTGGAGTAATGATGATGAAAATTCAGCTTTGCACCACATAAATAAATTATATCTTAAAGAATATTAAAATAGAAAATTATTATTTTAAATTTTAATAATATTTCACAATATTTTTTTTCTGTGATCAAATAAATGCAGGATTGATGAGCATACAAGACTTCTTTCAAAAAACACTAAAAATAATTGTTTCCGAACTTTTGACCAGTACATTTGACCAGACAGACAGACAGACAGATAGATAGATAGATAGATAGACTGTAAAAAATACTTTCTTGCTTTGTAATCACAACATTTTTTCTTTTGTCAAATCAACTTAAATAATTTATATAGTTCAGATAACATAATATTTTGAGTTTCTGATGATTAAATCAATCTCCTTCATTGTATTAACTTAAAATATTTCCATTTAAATTAACTTAAAATATTAAGGCAAAATATTAAGGTTACTTATTTTTTTAAGTTAAACCAACAATATTTTTTTACAGTGTATATAGATAGATGGCTGGATGGATGGATGGATGGATATAGATGGATGGATGGATGGATGGATGGATGGATGGATGGATGGATGGATGGATGGATGGATGGATAGATAGATAGATAGATAGATAGATAGATAGATAGATAGATAGATAGATAGATAGATAGATAGATAGATAGATAGATAGATAGATAGATAGATAGATAGATAGATAGATAGTATAGTATGTTTGTCTCATGAACTAATCTCGAACTGTCATTAAATTAGGATCACATCTTATTAAATTGGCCTGCTCTATATGGTTATCAGCATTGAGCATTAATGCAATGCAGATCGACCACCACCCATGCAGTAAATGTAAATGATTTAAAATATGAATTCAAATGTGTGTACGCAATTAGCTCCACAAAATAATGGTACACAATGTACAAGTTATTAAAAATATGAACACAGGGATGTCAAGAAGATTATTGCAATCAGCCTGACCGTGTTGTGTTTCTCTAAATAGATGAAAGTCACGAGAGTTTATGTGTAAATATGGGCATCAGGTAAAATAGGCTACAAACGGGGAGGGGTTGGAGATGAGCTTTTTATATTTCCATGTGGAGCGCCTGTGTTTGCAGCTTCTCCTGCATCAAATGTGCCGAGCGACTGAGCATGAAAAACTGAGCAGCCTCGAACACATTTTCAATGAATGCAGCTTTGATTAAAGAGAGTCATGCAGGAATATTATTACCCACGACCCAATCGTCATTCTTATGTAATAGCACTGGGGCTTTTTCAAGCACCAATGGCTGAACGAATGACCTTGAGAAGGGAAACCACTGGGAAGCGATGCAGGAAAAATGATCCATAATTCTAAACGGGGGAATTAAAGGTCTTAATGACTAAGATCTGTTGAAGAGCGCAGTGTCACCATCTGTGCGTTTGGTTAACATGCCATTTATTCTACATCTCGTCCGCCCGAGCCTTTTGATGTGACAGAACATGATGTGTAGCCTACCTATATACATATAACCAACCCTACTAACATGTAGCATGCCATTTTGAATCATTCCAATGTGTTTTAATGTTGCACCAGTGTGAATGTGGACCACTCCGACAGACCGCAGAGAAAAGACGCAGTCCCTTTTTGCACTGCGCTCAAATCGCATTAAAAATCTCTCAAGTGAAGCTGAGAAACATCAGTGCATCTCTTAAATTCATTACACAACACCAAAGGTTTGTCCATTAACAGAGAGTAACAAGTACTAAGCTTTCGTAACAGTGGCTGTCAAATGCATCAAATATGCAGTTTTTTTTATTAATTTAATACACCCTTAACCTGCGCAGAGTGTTCTTTTCTTCTCTCAGAGTGAACCTTTTCATTCATTCATTCACTCACTCACTCACTCCCTCACTCATTCATCCCTGACGCCTGTTAGATCGTTTCGATGCATTAAACGGCAAAACAGAACATTAAACAAACACGACCGCGACGCACATAAATATATCACAGCTGCATACACACGCATGCATCGCCTCTTACCTTCAAGTAACGCGTTAGAGGCTAATTGAAATGTGCTGGTGCTCGCAACCCGTCAGCTTTTGCGTGTGTCGAACCCAAATTCCTCGGATTCGTCGCGTTTACTGGACGCCAAATAACGCGTAAAGGTGATTCCAGCTGACACGAGCCCGCTTCCGTCTGTGTGTGTGCGCTATGCGACGCGAGACATGCGGCATGCAGCGAGCATCACCACCACACCACTGCTGCTCCAACGCGTGCGTTTGCGCAAATTGTATGCTTGCAACCCTGCTCTTAGGGGGCTCGTGTCAGTAAACACTCTATTAACCATCGCATGCATGCGTATTGGTCAAGGGTCTTTGTTACCTATTGTGTGCTGTATGTTTTTATATATATATATTTTTGGGCTCCCAGAGACCCCAGTGCGTCTGAATATTAATAGTTATTATGAAGCCAACCTTTTCATATATCTCCATATTCTTTAAATATGCCCATCTGACCTAGTTAAAATAATAGAAGAGAGATAGGCTATTCATGTTTTGTTAGGCTCGCACGAATGTGACAAATCCAACAGCATTGTTTCAATATTTTAGAAAATTCAGTTAAAAAAAACCCAAAGAGGTCAAAGGAAATAGCTGGCAGGAGCATAAGGTCCAATCAGACAATCTCAGCATAGGCCTATTTATGTCTTAGAGCTGGAGTATCAGAAGAAACCTCTCACATATATTGTTTACAGGGTGTTTTAAACATAAATTGCTGTTGCATTAAGAAAAGGGGATCATCAAGTTATATCTCTTGGTTAATCACTTGCAAACATGGTCTGTTATCGTTTCAGTATTGGCTAATTAAGCAATTGGCAAACTGTTGTGTATATCGTTTTGCTCACATTAATTTTAATTGGCTTCAACATTTCAAGTCAATTTCATTGGAAATGGTACCTCTGTTTTCACAGTCAACAAAAAAATTCAAGTCTTGTATTTGTAGTTATTTACAGAAAGTAAATGTTTTATGTTAATGTTTTATATCAGGGGTGTCCAAAGTAGGTGGGCCACTTAACAGAGTTTTGCTCAACTTGCCTGAACACACCTTATGGCCAGCTTAAAGGGGTCATGAAATGGCTTTTTCAATTTTATTATATTGTTATCTGAGGTCAACTTATGACATTCGCTTGGTTTTTGCATTCAAAAACATCAAAATGAATAGGCTATTTTGTACCCTAGTTTTTAGCCTAAAAACGCTGGGTTTTTATGGGCGTCTCGCACTGAAGACTTGGAAGTAAACGCCCACTGCTGTGAGTGGATAGCAGTTTTGCAGTTTTGCAACTCACCCGTCGATGCTCTGGGGGAAATTGTTTTGAAAATGTCCATTGTTGTAAAATGGCAACCAGAATGATTCGCCCATACATGTTCGACCCAGAGTCGAATCCAATATAGACGGCACAGCACCATTATTTAATCTCAATCGTTCTGCAAATCCAGTCTTGTTTACGAAACAATCCTCAGTGAAATGAAGCGAACAGACGGACGAAGTTTTATCATCAGCTGGAATGTCATTAAAAATAAAGGTTTTATTATAGTTTTTCTCCATTGGTTTGGCTCATTTCTTGAAACAAGTCAAGTCAAGTCACATTTATTTATATAGCGCTTTTCACAATACAGATTGTATCAAAGCAGCTTCACAGTGATAACATGAAAGTAGTACAACACAGATCAATAATATTGCTAAACACTAAATAACCCCAACTTAACTCAGCAAGCCAAAAGCAAGGCGACAGTGGCAAGGAACCAAAACTCCATCAGATTGGATGGAGAAAAAACCTTGGGAGAACCCAGGCTCAGTCAGGGGCCAGTTCTTTGGCCCCCAAAACAGAAACAGAAATTACATTCTCAAAACAACATGGACAAACCTCCAAACCACTTGGCAATTCACAACAGAATTGAATTTCTCATTTCTTTCATCAAATTGCAAATGTCTAAGTACATATCTCATTGTCTCAGTACCTCTTTGCCAATTATTAAGTACAGGTAGCCTACATTTAGCACAATTTCCAAGAGAATAGATCTTGTTGATCTAAACTGATTGTTGATTCTCAGTCTAATGTTTGTTCACTCCAAAACGTGTCAGCGTCATTTCATTGTATAAGTCATCACATGCACAAACATGTATGTAAAGAGCTTGACCATGCCAGTACAATTTCTGAACATGGAGGCACCTGGCCAAGTAAATGAACAAGGGCAACTGCCTGCTAAAGGAGGAGGAGGAGGAAGAAGAAGAAGAAGAGGAGGAGGAAGGGTGCATGATGGTGGTAATGGTGTGGGCAATGTTTTCTTGGCACACTTTAGGCCTTACTGCCAATTGGGCATCGTTTAAATATCACGGCCTACCTGAGCATTGTTTCTGACCATGTCCATCCCTTTATGGCCACCATGTCCCCATCCTCTGATGACTTCCAGCAGGATAATGCAACATGTCACAAAGCTCGAATCATTTCAAATTGGTTTCTTGAACACGACAATGAGTTCACTGTACTAAAATGCCCCCCACAGTCACCAGATCTCAACCCAGTAGAGCATCTTTGGGATGTGGTGGAATGGTACCTTCGTGCCCTGGATGTGCATCCCACAAATCTCCATCAACTGCAAGATGCTATCCTATCAATATGGGCCAACATTTCTAAAGAATGCTTTCAGCACCTTGTTGAATCAATGCCATGTAGAATTAAGGCAGTTCTGAAGGCAAAAGGGGGTCAAACACAGTATTAGTATGAGGTTCCTAATAATCCTTTAGGTGAGTGTATATTATGCTGTGTACATTTTTTGTATGGAAGTTACTTTATGTGTGTGTGTGAATGATAATGCTTTCAATTTCCTTGGCAGTATACTGTAAGTGCAATATGTGATGTCAAACCTTGGAGGCTACTCTTACCCTAAAATCCTATTTCTTTTTTCAGTTTTATACACAATTGTATTCTGTTAGCTAGACAAAAAACAGTACAGTAACCATTGTCAATGAAGGACTGGGATAAGACTGAAAGGTGGACATAAGGGATATTTCAAAGGTGACAAAACATCTAAACATTTTGACTTGCAGTGCTTACACAATGCCAAAGGGACGAAGCATTTTGGGGGCACTGACTATTTAACTGTGAAAGAAATTTAGTTTTGACACATGAGTGAACTGTTTTTGGGAGAGGTATGAGCTTTTGCATGTGAACCATGGTGTTGTGCCGAACTGTAAGACTGTTTTGCCAAATGATCTAAGAGTTTTGAGAATGCAATTTCTGTTTCAAGAAATGAGCCAAACCAATTGAGAAAAACGAAGTTTTATTAACAATGACGTTTTCAATTCTGAAACTTACAGGATATTCTTATAATATGATAACAAAGTCTCATCCCAAAAAGTCATATAACTGACGTCTTGGGACGTTTTTTGACCATACGTCAATATCCGCCTTTTTAGGGCCCCCTTAAACGTCGGTAGATGGCGATCCCGGGCCGTCATACAACTGACGCTTTACCTTTAACGTCAGTTAGGTGACGGGTTAGGTTTAGGGTTAAGTTTAGGTCTGGGGTAGAGTTAGGATCCCATAACCTCATCTACCGACGTTTAAGGGGGCCCTAAAAAGGCGAATATTGACGTATGGTCAAAAGACGTCCCAAAACGTCAGTTATATGGCGTCTTGGGATGAGACCGGGTTGAATATGATGACCTCTTAGATGTCAAAAATTCAAGGAAAATTTGATTTCTCAGCTCATCACCCCTTTAAGTCACCGTGATATTTGCCAAGACACATATTTTGGTGAACCCGATCTCACGACCAAGTCGTACGAATTCGACGTATGATTAAAAAGTGGCTAATTCGTAACAATTCATACGACCTCACTCGTACGAATTAATACGATTTTGCTAAATCGTACATATTTTATGAATTGGCCAATTCGTATGAATTCGTACGAATGACCTACCCCTTACCCCGCTCCTAAACCTAACCATCACGTGGGTTTAGACAAATCGTACGAATTAGTACGAGTGAGGTCGTACGAATTAGCCACTTTTTAATCATGCGTCGAATTCGTACGAATTGGTCGTGAGATAGTGTTGTCCTGGAACAACATTCCTACAAGTCCTAATCCCTTCACCCCCAAACCCAACCCTATACCCATAAGTTATCCCTAAAATCAGAGGGAAATTATAGGTGAAAAACATACTGTAGAAGCACCTAAACTTGCTTGTAAGCCTAAACTTGACATAAACTTGTCCCTCAAATCTTATTGATTGATCCGAATGTTGTTCCAGAATCAACAAACATGTTGATCCAGGAACATGTTGCACTTGGTGAAATCACATTCACCAAAGCTGGGTCTCATTTCGAAGGCTGCGTCCTCCGGAGGTCACATATCAAAGGCTTCTTCATTTCAGTAAACTGACCACTACATTCCAAAGTAATTAAGAAATCACAACAATTGATGCTTCCCTATAGGAATAACGGTCAATTTTATAATAGTCACTGTTCTGAAATTAGGCATCCCTGATGACGTATATGCGGCCGACAAATGCAACCTCCGGATGACCAGCCTGTTCTCAGTTTTCACGTGCATTTCATATGCAGTTAATTTGCGTGTAATACATACACACACCCCACACCACTAATTCTACCCAAACCAAACGTATAATACACACGCACCCCACACCACTACTAAACCTACCCTAACCAACCCATACGTATCCTATGCACGTAAAAACTCACTTTAGCGTATAGATTACACGATAATACACATGCGTGTTATAAAGACGCATTTAGTGTGGGATGTGACGCAGAATTTGCTTAATAGGATTTATTGCTTTACATGAGTATACTGTAGGTACTGTATACTATGCAGGTAAAGTACGATGTATATACAGCTTATTCTGTCACCATTTACTCACCCTAATATCATTCCAAACCTGTTCATACTTGTGTGAAACAAAGTAGTTTTCTTGCAGGACGTCCACGCTGCTCTTTCCATAGAGTGAAGGTGAATGGTGACCATGTCTGTCCACTTTTAATTTTTGATGGCTGTGCCTTTAAAGGGATAGTTCACTTTGAAATTGATTTTTGATATGTTTTAGCTTACCTCAAGGGCATCCAAGATGTAGGTGTCTTTGTTTCCACATTATTTTCAATTTTGACATTTTTCAGTCAAACCGTTGTTGTCTATCAGTTATACACTGGAGGCTAAGGGGGTCCACCAAAGAGCATGCACAGAGACACATGTCCAACTGAACCGAACTGAATCAGTTCAATGTTACGCCGGAAGTGATCGCTTGCGTGTGACGTCACTCAATATTTACACGGAGATTTCGGAAGTTTTACCTTTTACTAAACATATTTAGATATACCGAAATCGTCTTCCATTGCGGTTTCCCGTATATCTAAATATGTTTAGTGAAAGGTAAAACTACCGAAATCTCTGTATAAACAAAGAGTGACGTAGGCGCGCAAGCGATCACTTCCAGCGCACGCGCAGACCGAAGCGCCCGTGCCGTCAGATCATTTTGTCATGGCTATGATTACAAGAGGTAAAAACGATATAAATACTGTTCGTTTTCTCACACAAACCGCTCGTTTCGTTTCTTAGGCCATCAATGTGTACTTACATTTACAAGTCATTAAATCATGTTTAATTTGGACTTCTCTGTGCATGATCTTTGGTGGACCCCCTTAGCCTCCAGTGTATGACTGATAGACACGAACGGTTTGAAAAATGTCAAAATTGAAAATACTGTGGAAACAAAGACACCTACATCTTGGATGCCCTTGAGGTAAGCTAAAACTTATCAAAAATTCATTTCAAAGTGAACTATCCCTTTAAAGGTGCAATGTGTAACAAAGTTGAGTATCTATTAACAGAAATGCAATATGACATCCATAACTATGTTTTCAGTGGTGTATAAAGAACTTACTTAATTAACCGTAATGTTTTTATTACCTTAGAATGAGACATTAATAGCTCCATAACCGCGGGAATCCCCTTCTATGAAGGTCGCCATGTTGTGACGTCATATTCCTACCGTAGCCGAACGCGAACAAACAGCGCTACAGAACGCGTTTCATCACTACCTTGAAAGAGAAGTAGCGGAAAGCTGGAAAGCTAGCCTTACACTCCGTGAGTAGTGACTTTTCCCTTGTGAGTGGTGTAAAATATGTAGTTGGGATTGTTTCATGTAACTTAGTTCTCCCTCGCTGTGTTATGGGTTTGTTATGTTGGGGATAGATGTGCTGTTACGTTCGTGAGACAGCTGATGATTAGTATTCATGTCATTGACCGTAAAACAGTACGTTACAGGAATCACTAACCCGTCGATAGAGACTTTTACTAAAGTCTTTTATCACTAAAGTCGACGCGAAGATTTTTCAAAATCAGAGAAAAAAAGCCTATTGTGTGTAGTAAATAGTATCTATGGGATGCGGAGATGACATGATTGTAACAGCGCGCGCAGTTCGACCTTTGGACTCATGCGGACGCGTCCCAGCTCAGCCACAGTAACAGTTCATATTAGCCAGCTAAACTATTACTACCCTGTTAGAAAAAATATATAGCTGCTCCCTCGCTGTATTATGGTTTGCTACAGTATGTGGGGAGAAATGTGCTGCTGGTTACGTTTGTGAGACAATCAGCTGATTAATATTATTTTATTAAATTATATATTAAAACCCTTGATCCTCACCTGACTATGGCTTTGTAAACAGTATCCATGATGTGGTTTATAATGGACTGTGGTACAGAAACAGTGACAATGTTACACACTCTTGTCTTACTCTGGCTATTCTCTGCTGTCTCAGCCGACGAGATGTTTGTCCCGTTTTAGCAACCGTAGCTTCTTCGAAAGGGAGGGGTGAGCAGTGGGCTGAGCCCTTAGTGCAAACCTGGTGCAAACTCGCAACCGAACCACTAGATGTCGCTAAAAGTCACACATTGCTCCTTTAAGATGTCTAATACTGAAATTAAAATGTGGGAGTGCCAGAGGTTAGTTGTCACAACAAGAGAAATGTTGACATGAAGCAGCTAAATCTCGAACCTCCAGGGAATCACCCTTTTTAAATAGTGGAGCGTCTTCTGCCAAAAAGAGAACGCGACAGAGCTCGTAATAAAACCAGAATCAATGAGTGAGATGAGTGAGAACTGAGGGATTTTAACTGTTGTAAAAGCGATGCCGTTTTTACTCAACTTGTGAGTAAGGTATTTTATAAAAAAGATAAATTGCCATATCTCCCCAGAGTTCATCGCAAAGCATCATCTATTGTGAAGAGTATTCATCCACACAGTCACGCAGAGCCGAAGCACAACCAAAACAGCATCCTTCAGCAAAATACATGCAGTTTTGTTTTTTAAACGCTAGAGGGCCAAAAGTTACATAGTGTACCTTTAAAACATGACTGTAATGCATTCCTAAGTAAGAATGAATGGCTCACTCGGGAACCCCATATAGAAATGATTGAATCAACAAATTTAGATAAAATGAGCAGTATGACATTTGTTTTAATCTTTTTAATGTGGTAGCAGGGCAAGTCCCAGTTTCAGTCATTTATGTTTATATCACTCCTGAAATGCAAAGCATTGTTATATTTCTGTTTGTATTCTCGTCACCGATAAAGCAGGGCTTTCTGAGCAGAGAGGCAGGTGCGTCTGCATGAGTAAATCCTGCAGACCTGAGTGAATCAATGGGGTTCACTGAATCTGACGGCTGTGCTGAATAATCCTCGGGATCCGGTGACTCAGCGGGGTTTACTGAAGTCAAGAGGAATCAAGTTTGGTGAAGAAAACAGTGAAGTCGGGAGAGGAGAATGCACAGTACTTTCATGTGAATTACATTGAAAACACCATCAACACATTCACTCATTACACTGTCATATGTCATGGCTCTATGACTTTCTTTCTTCAGTGAAAACATTTAAAAAATCACCTTAGCGCTTTTGGCCATAAAATGGAAGTCAATGAGGTCCAGTGTTGTTTTGATGACCCCGTGTCCTCCCGAAATATCTTCCTTTGAGATCTTTTGTTTTGTTCTGAGGGGACAACATATCCAAAGTATCAGAATGTTGAAATTGAGTACTAATATAGAATTTACTTTGATTTTAAAATCTTGCCTGAACTAACTTTTCAGGTAGAAATCAAATTTGTTTTTTCTGTAGCCTTTACTTCACCACAGAATCCTTTAGCCGTTGTGTTTTTTCCAATGGTAGAGCCACGGACCCTCGTATAGGCTATCTACTAATAATAAAACCCTCTCTGCAGTACCTGCTTCCCATGGCATTGTGCTTAATGATGTCAAGTGCAGGAATGCTGCATTGTGGGAAATACCCATGCTGACATCATTCTTGCCTTCAGCTGCCAATGGGAGAATCAAGATTACAGTACTACAGCCATAATGTGTAACTGAAGAAGATACTCAGCCGGGTCAACTGACTTAATCAATACGAGACGTGATGGGTGGATGCAGCAGCTTATTTGAAGAGTGGACAGATAGAAACAGGGTGATGGATAGATGACATAAACAAAATCAATTTTGAGCTTCACATTTAAAAATGTGGTTGCCATGGTGTTGCTATGTTGTTGTTTATGTGTGGCTATGCAATTGCTTTGTCTCTTATGGCACTTTATTTGTCTTATAATATGCATTTATTTTTACCCAATTTGCTCAACGATCCCAAATGATTCGTACGACAGTTCATTTTCCCAAACACTTCCTTTGAGTGACGAGAATCTGCGGCGATTGGTCAAATGACCCAGTCAGTTGTTATTGGTAAACCGTAGGCAGAGATTGTCGGCAACGGAACGCCCATAACCAGGATTATATATCGACGCTGCTATCAAGATTTGGGACGTTGTGGCATCACTGGACGGAGAAAGTGCTAACGAGTCAATGGTAGACAATGCATCTGAAACAAAAAGTTAGCATCCAGCTCTCGCTGGATCCGCTCCTCGGCAACCAACGAGAGTAACGTCTGCACCTCGTCCACCGACCAAGATTGAGCCATTTCTTTTTTTAAAGATTTTAGCTCTTTTTTCAAGAAAGTAAAAAAACAGGTGCTACCACGTTGGCTGTTGGCTGCTGTCTACTGGTTATTAAATCTGTTAAATTGGTGTCTCGTGTCGCAAATCCAATGACGCTAGTAGTGACGATTCTGTCTGACCAATCAGTGATCTGCAGTGTTTCACGTCACATTTTAGTACCGTTACGGTACGCTTGGAACCTCAACAGACCAGGTACCATTTAAAGCGACCCGAAGCGAACCGTACTGTACCGTACCATGCAGTGGAAAAGCACCACAAGTGAGCCGTACCGAACCGAACCGTACTGTACCATGCAGTGGAAAAGAGCCAAAGTGAGCCGTAACGAACCGAACCGTACCGTACTATGCAGTGGAAAAGCGCCTATAGCTGGTCAAGTGTTGAAAATTGTATATAGTGTTTGAACAAACATGTCAGAAAAAGTGCACTTTCCACACGGTCCCTTACTCGCGTCTCCGTCAAGAGCGAGCTTTCCCCGCGAAACTCACATTGCGGGGGCTTTCGAGGGGCAGTGCTTATTATATAGAGCGAAGTCATATTTGGCTAAGTCGTTTAGGAGGTAATTGTCATTTTTCAATGAATGTCTGGTGAATATCAAAAACAAAACTAACTTCACCCCCACTTAGAAGCTGCGCGGAGAGTACACAACACACACAACACAATATAACTATATTGTGCATGCAAAACGTAACAGCAAACATTATTAATAATACTTACAGATTGTGATTCGGAGGAGGACGAACCTGATCCATATACACTGGATACTGAGCCCTCCTTCAGGAACAACCGGCTTGCAAATCCACATTTGAATTCTTTTATGTTTTCGAATGATTCGTCATTAAAATGATGAGAACACAAGGTTCGGGCTATACTGTTCATATGAACTCTAACCACTGATTCTTCACATGCTCGTCCCTGGACAATGGAAAGTGGCTGAACTGTCTTTGCATTGTAGAACACAGCGTCTTCTTGACATGATGCGATTCAGCTGAAGTATTTGAATGTGTTCTAGACACCACTTCAAGTCAGCGCGCACAGTTGCGGCCAATGAGCTAATGTTTTGTATCTACGTCACGACGTAACAGCTAATGACTCGTTTCAAAAACAATTCATTTCATAGACTCAGAGTCGACTCTCTCGTTTGAAAGACAATAACTTTATATACGGTGCACTGTCAGATATAAATCTTTGCAGCATGTTTTCATTCCCTTAGAGCTATATTCCACACCATATGAACAGTCATTTTCAAAAATCAATGATAGGTGCTCTTTAAAAGGGGTTCTGTATAGTACCTTTTAGGGGTTCCAATGGAACCTTTTAAAGGATTAGTTCACTTTTGAAAAAACTTTTGCTGATAATTTACTCACACCCATGTCATCCAAGATGTCCATGTCTTTCTTTCCTCAGTCGAAAAGAAATTTAGGTTTTTGATGAAAACATTCCAGGATTTTTCTCCATATAATGGACTTCAATGGGAACCGGATGGTTCAGGTCCAAAAGATAGTGTTAATAACAGTTTCAGATGCAGCTTCAAATGTCTTTAAACGACACCAGACGATGAATAAGGGTCTTATCATGCGAAACGATCGGTTATTTCAAAGCTTATTCCAAAAATGTATCTTTTCTAAGGACAAATGCTAGCCTTTCTCCATTCTGTGAGGCGCGTTTGCAACGTCACGTAGTACGTAATTACGTTCAAAAGGTCACGGGCGACGTAGCCAGAAGTACAGAGTCAGAGTGTTTACAAGTTGAACGCATAGGTTGAACGTGAAAACTAACTCAAACGCCGTTTACAAAAAAGGAATTAAAAGGTAAAACAACGATGTCGGACGATTTTGATTCTGTACTTCCGGCTAAGTCGCCCGTGACCTTTTGAACGTAATTACGTATTACGTGACGTTACAAACGCGCCTCAGAGAATAGAGCTAGGCTAGCATTTGTCCTTAGAAAAGTTACATTTTTGGAATAAGCTTTGAAATAACCGATCGTTTCGCATGATAAGACCCTTATTCATCGTCTGGTGTCGTTTAAAGACATTTGAAGCTGCATCTGAAACAGTTATTAACTGTCTTTTGGACCTTGAACCATCCGGTTCCCATTGAAGTCCATTATATGGAGAAAAATCCTGGAATGTTTTCATCAAAAACCTAAATTTCTTTTCGACTGAGGAAAGAAAGACATGGACATCTTGGATGACATGGGGGTGAGTAAATTATCAGCAAAAGTTTTTTCAAAAGTGAACTAATCCTTTAAGGTTCTATATAGAACCTTTTCTTCTAAGAGTGTACTGTACATAGTTTTTAGAAGGAGTAACCTTAAATGCTTTTCTCTCCTTTTCTTCTTAACCTTCATTGCCGGGAGAGACTCAATGACGTGCAATGTGGTTCTGCCACGCTTGTGGCCCGGGATCATTCCTGTTTGGCTGGGGACGAATGAGCCAGTCAATGAAGCTGATTGCATTTCACTCCTGTTGTCTGGCCTTTGTGCTGACTCCACAAGAGCACACGTTAGATCTATAGACAACAAACAGAGAATATTGACATGATGGGTTACTGGCCATTAGGCTTCACTCTGCCAAAATGTGCTACTAACTACATTTTTTTTGAGTTGGGGGAAATTCAATTTTTTGATTACCAGTAATGGAAATTTCTACTTGCACTCCACTTTAAATTATTTTATGAGCTCTGAAACTCTTTATATATGGTGGCCCAGTAGTGCACAACACAACGAAATTCAAAAAGCAAACAGAATTTCACAACACAATGGAAGCAAACATATATTTACTTAATATTTACTTGCTTTTACTTACATTCACATTCTTCTTGTCGTGTGTCTGTGCGAGTGAAAAGCATCCAGTCCGCCAACGATAACCATAGACAGATCATAGACAGTAAAAGAAATGGACAGAGTGATCTCATTGGAACTCCATTGATATGATTGAAGCCCGTTTTTGGCGATTGTTTAGCACTTCCGTCCCTTTAGAAGAAGAGGATGAAGGATGTGTGGTGGAAGGGTACGGAGGCAATACAGAGCAAGTTTCTGAGTAATTAAGAACCACTATTGAGGACCATGTTCTCCATCATGACCTTACGATGGCCGAGGCGGGTCAAAATGTGCATCCGAATGTTGAGAGAACAACCACCTCACTCGGTAACACTTTAGAATACGGTTCCTTCGTTAATGAATAACTACACAAGAACTAATGAGTAACACAATATTAACAATCTAGTAACTATTATTAACTAACAAGAAACTCTGATTAACGAACTAGTAAGTAATAGCGCACAGACGAAAGTGGTAGTTCACTATTAACTAATCAATAACTACTATTTTTTTAATACTTCCCAGAGAACTACTGAAAAAAGTTTATTAATAATCTAGTAACTACTACTAACTAATAGAAACTCTTATTAACGAATTAGTAAGTAATAGCTCACAGATGAAAGTTTTACTAGATACTTCTGCGGGAATTACTAATTATTTGGATTCGTATTATAAAGTGAAGATCATTGGAATTAACTAGTAATTACTCAAGTGTTACTACATGATCTAGTCATGATTTGTGCAAATGTCTGAGATTTTTGGTGAACTTTAGTAACTTTTAGAAAATGTCTTTAGTAACACTTGAGTAATTACTAGTTAGTTCCAATGATCTTCACTTTATAATACGGATCCAAATAACTAGTAAGTAATAGCTCACAGATGAAAGTGTTACTAGATACTTCTGTGGGAATTACTAATTATTTGGATCCGTATTATAAAGTGAAGATCATTGGAACTAACTAGTAATGACTCAAGTGTTACTACATGATCTAGTCATGATTTGTGCAAATGTCTGAGATTTTTTGGTGAACTTTAGTAACTTTTAGAAAATGTCTTTAGTAACACTTGAGTAATTACTAGTTAGTTCCAATGATCTTCACTTTATAATACAAATCCAAATAATTAGTAATTCCCACAGAAGTATCTAGTAACACTTTCATCTGTAAACTATTAATTACTAATTCGTTAATAAGAGTTTCTTTTAGTTAATACTAGATTGTTAATAAACTTTTTCAGTAGTTCTCTGGGAAGTATTAAAAAAATAGTAGTTATTGATTACTTAATAGTGAACTACCACTTTCGTTTGTGCGCTATTACTTACTAGTTCATTAATCAGAGTTTCTTGTTAGTTAATAATAGTTACTATATTGTTAATATTGTGTTACTCATTAGTTCTTGTGTAGTTATTCATTAACGAAGGAACCGTATTCTAAAGTGTTACCCTGTAATTTGTTTCCAGATCAACAGTAAAAGCTGTGAATCCTGTCCTGTCTCTTGCAATCAATATCCTACAGAGTAATGTGTACATTACTGTTAAAATTGATATATGCCATACAGGAAAAGTGCAGTGTTGTGCACTTTCAATCATTATTATCAAAATCATAGCCATAGTTTACATCTGAAAATACACACACTGTTATATTGACAATGTGGCCGAACAATTTGACTACCTTGTTTGTGAACAATGGTGCAAGGACGTGTCATTTTGATGGCACTGATATCTTCATTGATATAAAGACATTGAGAAGAACAAGTAACAGGCTTTTGCACGTAATACATTGTGTAGAATTGTGAATTGTGTCGGAAATGAACTTACTGGTTTGCAAATGTTACGGGTGATTCGAGAATCTACCAAAGCGACTGAGAAAAGCTAAGCAAACTGCATTTGTTTTGGCACATGTGCTTGTCATGAAACAGGAGAGGAGACAGGGTGAGGTAAACATCGTAGGTCTTTACTCACAGGTTGCGATCTCTTGGGTCATCAAACAGGTAAGAGAAGAGCATAAGCAGGTCAATGTAGTCTCACTTCACTGACATGTCTTTTGCTTGGCAGGATTGACAATGAACATCCCAATGGAATGAGCTTAAAGAGGACGAAGAAGGCAGGAACTTCAAGGTGAGTAGTCAGGCAAGTTCACTCTCGAGACTGACGGGATCCCGTGTGGGTGTGTGTGTGTGTTGGTGTGTGTGTAGTGTCTCTGACAGACACAGACAGACACAGACAGGCAGATTTTTAGACTTTCATTAAAGGGACACTCCACCCAAAAATTAAAATTCTGTCATCATTTACTAATCCTCAAGATGTTGCAAACCTGTATGAGTTTATGTCTTCTGCTGAACACAAAAGAAGATATTTTGAAGAACAATGGGAACCAAACAGTTTTTTGGCACCATACTTCCATAGTAGAAAAAAATACTGGGAAAGTTAATGGTGCCAAAGTTCCAATCGTTCTTCACAATATCTTCCTTTGTGTTCAGCAGAAGACAGAAACTCATACAGGTTTGCAACAACTTGAGGATGAGTAAATGATGAAAGAATTTTCATTTTTGGGTGGAGTGTCCCTTTACAGCGTTGGTGCATTTCTCACATCAC